>JAJJWW010005661.1:0-165069 GCA_023531295.1 Papaver armeniacum | reverse complement strand
ATAAATATAGATGTTTAGCTGTAACTAGGGCATCTATAGTGTGGTTTGTAATCTGAGACACCTAGACCAAAGAGAAGTTTGTGAGGCAATATTAATTATTGTAAAAGCAAGCTTAGCAAAAGCTTGATTTAAAGGTTAATCCTCAAGTTTAGAAGATTGTGAGCGTAACAAAGAGAGAATTGTAATCGTTTTCTTGTTCATAATCTAAGAGAAGATATTTTCTTCGAATTACTACTTGTGTTCAGTTTTCTAAGTTTCATCGTCTATTATTATTGAACCCGCCTCTATAATAATAGTCACCAAGGCATGATCAATACGTATCGGTTAATGACTTTGTATGTTCTTCTTTGTTAAGAAAAATCTTTTTATACGCCTTTGGTAGTTTTTCTTGGTATAAATCCGGGCGAAAAGATTGATTCTACCCTCAAGGACAAATCATATTATATGTGCATTACGAATTTGTCTTAATAACTAGGAAACTTTGTATGAGAATTTATTCTTATTTTGTGAAGGATTACTAGAGTGTGGAATAACAATTATTGTGATTTCACATAGCTATGTCAAACGTTTTCATCTTACAATGTTTTTGGGAGATTCATTCTAAAGTTGATTTGGAAGATGATTTTCTTGTATTAATCTTTATGGTTTTATATTGCAATATGTTATGGGATATGTATGTTTGCGTCCGTGAAATATTATTGTCCCGTACGATATCAAAATTTATCTGTTTTATATGTTGATATGCAAATATTGATACAAGATCGATGAACTTTTGACAAACAAAATTGAACTTATTATGTCGTTATGCAAATAATTGATGGAAGATATGATGAATTTTTGTTTCCAAGGATTATGTCTATTGTATGCCATTGTGCAAATAGTGATGGAAAATAGAATGAATCCTTGTTTATGCCGCAGTATTGATCTTTCCCTGATCCATATTCTATGTGTATACTGCATTGCTCCATAAGTTGATCACTTTTCGTGTTTAATTTGATTGAGTATTCCGATTAAATTAATCATGGATTTTCTTGTGGTTAGTTTAATTGAGAATTTTGGATATAGAAAATCATTTCTTATGGTTTTTGGTGTCCAATAAAATCCTTCTTTTCTTGTAATAAAAGTAAGGTCGCTCTTGTTGTTCTTCGAGATGACATCAAATGGGGAGAGTTCTTTTGTACTTGCGCTAATTTCCATATCTTTGTGGGGGAGTGCGGCTATGGAATTTTTAGTGGTTATCTTGTATCTTTACAAACTCCTTCATGAATGCATTTTAGCTTCGGCTTTATGATTGCATCTAAACAAAGTTGATATGTCCTTTTCTTTGGTCTTGAAGCGTCTCCGTGAAAATTTCATTAGATCTCGTTTTTTAGTAGCTTTGCCAATTTTATTGACAAAAAGGGGGAGAATTAATATGTAGTTCACACTACAAATACATATGGTTTTCGGATCATTATGTAAGGGGGAGTGGTTTCGTCTTGAGACTAAAGTATTGACAAGGGGAGTGATACATTTATATATATACATCACCATAGTATTGTTTTCGGTTGTGATATAAAACTTTGATGCTATGTAATAATACTACGACATTGTATAACAATGATTGAGAGCTTTTGTTTTCTCATTGTTATGGCTACGAAACTTCAACAATTATGATGTTGAACCAACATCTATGGAATAATGGGAGTACTGGAAAAGATGAAGTTTTCAAGTAATGTCAAGCACCAAGGAGATCAAGCATGTGGACGAAAAGCTACAAATTTTTATCTATTTTGTAATCCATATGTATTGATAGCTTTGTCACTAAAATTGACAAAGGGGAGATTGTTAGAGCATTGATCGATTCGAACTCAGACGCGTTGTTATCTCAAGCATGTTTGTCAATATTAGTGATCAAAAATATACGTCTTGATTTCTAGTTTACTTATGACTAAGTCTCGGTCTAGGATAGTTAAGTATAGTTGAGCTCCAGATTCCATGGCGATTATCTTACGAAGACGAAGAACTACTCAAGGAACCAGTGGAACTTCATCCGACCAAAAAGGTATGTGCAAACTTGAACTTATCTAGCACTCAAAGATCTATATATCTCCTACTCTTGAGACAAAAAGTCGTATACGTATTAACTCCTCGATATACTTTTTCCTAGATTGGAGTCGATCGTCTAGTTGATTCTCTCTAGAAAGTATATTTGAGTTAGTCCATACAGACTGCTAATCGAAATATTGGGTGAGGTTGTTAGACCCCGCTTTTTCAACAACCTAACCCAATATTTATCTTAGCAACAGATGGACTAACTCCAATATACTTTCAAGAGAAACAACTAGACAGTCAGACTCAATCTTAAGAAAAGTATATCAAATAGTTATATCTTAAATTCTCAATTCAATCCGCAATCAAACAAATAAGAATTTGCGATCCTGATTGAATATAAGAGAAATAACTTGAACGGTACCGAAGACCAATGTTCAAGGATCAACCAATTTCTATCAACAACCAAAGGTTGGATTTACCAATTGATCGATTCAAACACACAACCTTTGATATTTCAATTATATAACAAAAATATAATGCTAAAAGAAATAACATACACCAGAAGTTTTGTTAACGAATAAACCGCAAATACGTAAAACCTTGGGACCTAGTCTAGATTTGAGCACACACTTTGTACAAGCCTCTGGGCGACACTAGCCTACTACAAAGCTAACTTCGGTATGGACCGTAGTTACTACAACAAAAACATCCATGGATCATTCTTATAAAGTGTGATCTAAATATCGGATTGTCTCGTGATCTTTGCAAGATAAACTAAAGGGTGATTTATAGATAACAACTCTCCCGCATTGAAAGTGTGATCTTACCCCTCGCAAAGAACTCAAGGATTTCAAAAGTTGAGATCTAAAGTCGTGGCTTTAAAAGACAAATCTAGATAAAACTTCGTGGTCTTTCTAAGTTTTCAATACAAATTTACCCCGTATAAATAATATATTTCCATTCCATTTTTGCACCTTAATTCAAATCCAAAAACTCGATATAAACAAAATCCGAAAGGGCTAATAACAACTACATTTCATTGCTCACTTGAATTAAATTCATTTCAACCAAACAAATAGAAAATTACACATTTAAATACTTGTTTAACTCAAATCAAGGGGTACTAAAATACGAGATCCTTTAAATTCGAGAACAAGATGGGCGAATTTTAATTACTCAATCCAGGAGTACCAAGACTCGCTCCTTTACATCGAAGGAGATGGGAAAAGTTCACTCAAACTATGAGAAACAAGTTTCTTTGCATCCAACTTTTCGTAATCTGGCGTTGCTTCCTGGTGAAGATTAAGAGAAAGGTAAGATATTTTGAGCAATTATCAGCATAGACACCACAAATGATTAGTTCAAAGTTTGTTTGTTTTATGCATATAAATGATGAAGACGTCCACATTAATATGACTCGCCATCTTGTCTCGAGAATTGACATTTGATAGTTATACAAGTATGAGCCATAAAAATGTCCAATATGCATGCTTCAATGTGTAATATCAACAAAACAAAAACAAAAATTATTTAAACAAAAAACGAAACCACATGAGCCAACTCGCAAGATCCAACTCGGATACATTGGACAAAAAAAGGAATGCAACAAAGCCTTTTACGCAAGATATAACAATAAAAATTTATTATAACGCGACTATCAATACTCGAGATACCCCGCGAGGTAAATTTATTGAAAAAGTTAGCTCTGCCTTGTGAATGCAGGGAAGACTATCTTAAGAGAGTTTCCGTAATAATACCTAACTATCTCCAATGCTGGACAAAGAAGACTAAAGGTGTGATTTCAGTAACAAATAAGACAATATTTCAACACTACAAAAGGAATTGTCCATAATCCTACTCCATAAACCGTGCCCGTTCTAAAGATGACATACTCAAATAACATTTATAAAAAAAGTTAACAAGACTTGTGACCGCATGGGAAGGCAATCTTAAGAGACAATTTCCACTAAGAAAATCACACAATCTCTAATGCCGAACAACAATTGTGTGACTTCGCAACCTAGAATCCTCAAATTCCAACAAACAAGACATAAAGGTAGTTCAACCTTACAAAAGGAATGACAATCGAAACTCTACTGTCCCGTAAATTCTTCGTGTTTGGTAAGCCCCACACCTCCAATTCTTTGCACACTTGCACTTAACTCATCAAGTTCATCATCTTGTTGCCTAAAATGATGCTTGGAAAAAAGTAATCGCTAAAATCATATATGTATCTTGGCATTTTGTTGATCACCGAGGAATAAAATAGGGGGATTACTATATGAGAGCATCCGTCAATCCGACTCGGGTGATATATGAAATCACCATTATCTCATGCTGCATATGAGCTGGATTTTCCTGCTTGGTAAGGATCATTAGGGACCCTCATTAGATCCCGGCGCATACCGTTCAACGAGCCTAGCTTTTCCGGCTTAACGCCTTTCTTCATGACACCCGCCTAAAAAAGTACCGTATTTTTCTTAATCATAACTCGAACTTAAAGGAAGAAGTTCTTCAAACGAAAAGCTCAATACTGCATGCCTTCTTTAAGTTTGTTCATAGTCAAATCATCATTATCCTCAACTTAGAGAAACTCACGAGTAAGTACCCAAAATGAAAATTACTCTAATATCTCAAAATCTCTATTTACGTGCTTAGGTTTAGCTACAAAATTAAAATAATGACTCAGTAGCACCTTGAGTATTTCTAATTAAAAGTATTAATCGATGGATTTTTTACGATATACCCGTGAGCAATGCTTGTTCATCTTCTACGTTTCTCAAGATCAACTTCATCGATGCCGTACCACGAAGGGCCTCTTAGTTTGCCTGTAACAAGTTTGTACAAGTGACCGCATTCGGAATAAAATTGATGAACTCGAGACAGAAAAGATAGGCAAGTACCCTAAGCATAATCGGCCTTTTTTTTCTCTTTTTTGATGGTAGATTTAAGTGTATCTAGCAACCAAGAGAACAAGTATTATCTATCCGAAGGAAAATCACTAACTTACTTGAGAACAATTTCCATGTTAGACAGGCAATTACCCTAAGTAATGTCATTCCAGAATATCCAGTCAAAGACACAATACCGCTAAGGCTACAATTAGAATCAAACGATGTATATAGAACCTCAGCTAATTCATTCACTTCACTAACACATGTAAGTACCTAACTCTCCCCTGCTAATAACCTCAAGTAGTAATGTTGGAAAACACTATGCAATCTCTTAAATTTTAGCTCATAGAAATTGAGCAAACTTGATGTACAAACTCACCAAAAGTATTAAGTTATTAAAAATGTCAAAATGAATTTAATAACCCTGCAAAAATCACTCCATGACCTATATAAAAGCAGAAACAATTTTAACTAGAGGAAGCCCTATGCAAACTCACATTCAAAATATTATTAAGTTGATAACCTTGTGGATCATCATATCTCCCCGCCAAACATCCTTGTTAGATTTTTTTGAGTACTTGTTCCCATCTCGCAACTTAACAAGAACATATCACAAGTAAGAATAATAAATTCTAAACCTATTCTCATTCAATCTTTTTCCTTCAATCAAAAGTAACTAACCGGTAATTCAAACAACCGAAAGTATGAAAATTAACAAAAATCAAGTAAATTTTCAATTACCTTAAGCATGTCTAAATTTGCAACCCATGAGTTGTTTTCCCTCTTTCTAATTCTTCTTCTTCTTCAACTTATTGTATTCTTGGTACTTCCTCCATCTTGAAAATACAATTTCTCAAACTCGACCTACACATAGAATCAAAACTTTAGATTTTGATCCGATCGTTATGTTAAGCAATCGCAATGTAGAGGATTAGGAAATATATTAGATTTAATTTCAAAACCCTAACCTTCGACATTCTAAATGAACTCCAAAAATAAAATTTCTCCATGAAATCTGAAAAGTATAAACACAAGCACCACCGTTAAAACAGTGAATCACCGTATTGAAGAAGAAACTTGAAATTTTAAGGTGAAATTTTTCTTGATTTGGATCAAATGGCGATATACATCCTAGGTTTTAATTTTTCTCATGGGATTTTCGGCAGAGAGAGAGAGAGAGAAAAGGAGGTAGAGAGAAAGAAAAAAAAATAGCATGAACGATATTTTTTTTTCGTTTTTATTGTTTGACCGAGTAAATCATTTAGGCCCTTGGTCAATAGCTAATTGTGGACTTCTTAGTGGTCCTCCTTCTTTGATTACTATTTAAGCAACTTCAGTGATATAATAATGTGAAGTAAATATCACAACTTTTGTAACTTAAGTGATTTATTTGCTTCTAAATCACAAACACATTAAAATGTATGATCTTTAAGTTATAGCCATAAAAGATAATAGACCTTCAGAAAGTGTGATCTACAGTATGTTATCTAAAGCATATTTTGTTGTAGTGAGTTGAACCCCAATCAATCTCACACTCATCCAAGGTACATTTGCGCTCCTTATTCTCTGATCCCAGCAGGATACTACACACTTGATTCCCTTAGCTGATCTCACCCACAACTAAGAGTTCCTACGACCCAAAGTCAAGACTTGAATAAAAAATCTATCTCACTCGAGAAAAGTCTACAGAATAGATAAACTGTCTCCCATAGAAATACCTATGAGTTTTGTTCCGTCTTTTGATAAATCAAGGTGAACAAGAACCAATTGATAACCTGGACTTATATTCCTGAAGAAGATCCTAGAATTATCAATCAACTCACAATAATCTTAATTGACTAGTGAAACAAGATATTATGGAATTACAAACGATGAGACGAAGGTGTTTGTGACTACTTTTCTATCTTGTCTATCGGAGATATAAATCTCAAGACAATCTTCAATTGTACTCAAACACGATAGAAACAAAGAAGATCGATCACGCAACTACGGAGAAAATAGTTGGGTGCGCTACAATCCCAATAAAGTCTTTAAGTCGTTAACCTGGGCTGTGGTTTCATATGAAAAACCTAAGGTTAAAGGAGAATCGACTCTAGCTTATACAACTAGTATCACACAAGAGGTGGGGATTAGGTTTCTAGTTGCGTAGAGTTCTCTTTTATATAGTCTTCAAATCGGTTTGCAATCTAAGTTACCTTGGTAACAAAGCATTCAATATTCACCGTTAGATGAAAACCTGATTAGATTCAAGCTAAAATCTTTCAACCATTATATCGAACTTAGCTTGTTATACACAAGTAAAATGTAACTTCATTTAGGTTTGAGTAACCGTACCTAAACGTGTACACTTAGTTGGTTCAAAAATAGTTAACCAATGGTTACCATATGTGCACTTTCATATCAACCTTATTCGTGTTTGATATAACTAGTTCAAATGACTCAAATGAACTAGTTAGAGAGTTGTTCAATTTCTTAGATCTCATAGAAGTATACATGACACAATTGAAGCAAAATCGATTTTGATTCACTCGAATCAATTCATGAACATTATAGCCACAATTTGCAAATATTGCATTCCTTTATTATATAAATATTTTAGTGCATGAACAAACCGATTTTAGAAAGCAACCTACTTAAGTATGCAAAACGGTACGCGTACTTAAGTAACCGTATTGAGTTTGTTTTTCACTTCCAAACTCAGCAGAAATTCACGGACGTGAACCTTCCGCCGTATGCGTACATGTACACATACTTACCCGATTTCCAATAACCGCCGCACGCGTACGGTTACGTATACTTTGGGTTCCCGGTTTGGACTTTTACACAAATGTGAGAACACACTATGTTTATATCCAAACATGGTTACTTGTTCTAAACTCTCATTTCAATTATTGAAACTTTCTTAGAGGATGTTAAAATATTTGTTATTCACAAACTATTTTCATCAAAGCGATTTTCAAGTTATTGAAATAATCAACATGACTTTCGTCATGAGTAAAGATGAACTTGGCTAAAGCGAAAGCTTACTCAACACATATTTCGAGAAATAGATAAGCGATATAAACTAAGATCGAAATAGTAAATGTGTATAATTGAAGTCTATATAGCAATAATAGGAGATGAATAGATAAACTTTTGAGAGATGATAAGTTCAAGTTTCCACATACCTTTTTGTCAATGAAGTTCGACAAGTTCCTTGAGTAGTTCTTCGTATTCATTCGAAGAACGCCGTGAGTCTAAGGATTAACTACACTTATTATCCTAATCCGAGACTTAATTAGCTATAAGTAGACTAGAAATCAAGACTTATAGTTTTGGCAACTAAACTTGACAAACAAGCTTGAGATAGCAACGCTTGCAAGTTCGACCGAGCAATGCTCTAACACTTACGGATATGAATAGTTGAACCACTATCATACCACCATCCACTTCTATTATCGGAACAACATTAGAGGCTTGCACCTACTATTACAAGTTTTTCTTCGACCATATTCGCTTCATTTTCTTTTGTTTCTTTCGTAGACAATAGTCACAAGCATAATGGTCGGGTTTCTTACTAAAGTACAATGGTCTTGTTCTTCTTGTTGGGATGTTGTTTCTTAATCGAGTATCATTCTTGTTTGAATGAATTTGTGTCTTAGATCCTTCCACTCAGATTAACCTTAGAATGGTTTTCAGATTTTTGACTATTCTTAATTTCTTATTTTCAAGAGTCCTCCACTATACGAAGACGACGCTTGTAGACCTTCTAAGGCATAGTCAGTCTTAGCATGCTTAAGTTTATTTTTGTAACCATTCCAAGAAAGGGGAAGACGAGAAATAATAACCTCAATAACAAAGGCAGAAGCAAGTTCAATTCCAGCATCCTTAAGATGATTAACAATTAGTAAAAGTTCACTGACCTGGGCAATAATTGACTTACTGTCAACCATTTAAAAGTCCATGAAGTTGCAAATCAGGAATTTCGTGTTGCTTGCTTCAGAAATCTTGTCTTTGTTCTCAAGCGTAATCCATAATTCCTTTGCAGACGAAATACTTCGATGAGCATTGTAAACACTAGTCTCCCGAGGGAATTAAAATATGAACACGGCACATAAAATCATCTTCCTAACGCTTCTTACGTCTATCCCTCAATTCGAAGTCATCGTCTTTTGGGGCGAGAATTTCCTTCAATCCATCTTCAAGGATATACCCCAACTTGATGGTGATCAGATAAATTTTCCCAATCTCTTGCCATCGGGTAAAATTCTCACCATCAAAACGTTCCAAGCGATTGCGATAGAAGATCCCAAAGAATGTCCTGCCAACCAGACATTACTAGCTCCAAGCAACGGATACCATGGTTTGAATAACTAGCATTGCAACTCCATAGCGGGTTGATTGGTGAAGTCCATGTTTGATTATGTTCAGGTCCAACCACAGATCCTGTGAGACAGAATATTTCAGTTGAAAATCGAGAAATTAGAAACACTTTTTTTTGTGTGGGTTCTCTTGAAGTTCTTTGATAGACTTATAAAAACAGTTCCTTGGGTGTTTATCAACACTACAAGATATAAGAGTTTCTGGAAAGAAACTCTTTCTTGGTGCTATTGTGATCAAGACATTGTTCACCTCAACACAAATTGATTGTGTTGGAAGTGCATCCTCACCAAGGAATGCCCTGCTATGTATATGGTGAGGGAAGCACGAGAATTGGGGCACACAGATTATGTTCGGTAAGTCGATTGGATTCAAGGTATGTCTATAAGCTTGAGCAATATTTGTGTTTTTATTTGCTTAGAGTACTTATAATGATCCATGTACCTTGCTTATCGTTCATTTCTACCTAACTTGATTTACGTTTAAGGTTCTTAAATGTTTAGGTTTGAAAATAGTGGTTTGGGATGTTTGGACTTCATGGTACACATACCAGGTGTGCATACCATCATTTAAAATCAAAATCCATGGGTTTAAGTACACATACCCGTATGCATACTTGTCCGTAGATGTCGATATTCGATAAACATGTTTTGGCCGTAACTTCTTCGTCCGAACTCGTAATGACCTCATTCTTTTTGAATTCTCTTTCTATTTGAATTATCTTCAAATTGGAGATGATAATTACTTAATTTGGATGAGTTAAGATTGGTATTTGTCCCGTCTCTTGTTTTTGAGTGTTTTGCTCCATTTTGTCGCACTTGTTCCACTTCTCTTGTACTTGGGCACTTGAATTCATGGAGTATTGCTATTCTAAGCTCATTTGTAGCTTTTACAAGAATGTTGTTGGTGAATCACAAAGAAGGAAGTTCAAGAATGGGCAGCAGTACGCATTACTATGAGATTCTTGAATGTTCAAAATCATTTTATCTGAACTATAGTGCATGGTGGTTAATGATACAGGTGTATCTGTACTCCTTTGGGGAACTTATTTAACCTCAAGCTAAGTTGAGGGAAGAAACCTATTCTAGGCATGAATCCTTATTTAGGCAGAATTCCTAGTTAGGGAAGAGTTTTGTTTTAGGCAATACTCTTAGTTTAGGAAATAGATTCCTAATTGAAGTCCTTGGTCGGCTGAGTAAGATGAAGGCTATAAATAGAGGGCTTTGGCTAATATCTAAGGACACATATACTAGGCATAGAAAACCTAGAGAAACCTTACGACAATACTTGTGCAAGCTTAGCAAACAGTTTAAGGTTAATCTACTGTTTAGAGAAGATTGTGAGCATAACAAAGAGAGAATTGTAATCGTTTTCTTGTTCATAATCTAAGAGAAGATATTTTCTTCGAATTACTACTTGTGTTCCGTTTTCTAAGTTCATCTATTATTATTATTCCGAATTAAAGCCTTTATAGTAATAGTTTCCAAGGTATAGAGATCAATACATATCAAGTTGGTATCAGAACAAAGTTCGTTCTTTTAGGGAAGATTCTTGTGGTTTATGGTTTTCACTAGGTCTCTCTACGTAAAACTTTGTGAGGTGCTCGAGAAGCTAGAATACGTTTAGGAGAACAAGGGAATCAAATATGGGAAAGTCAGTTGATGATCCTAAGCATAGCGAACCACAAACTATGGAAGAAAAGGTGGTTGAGCTAAAAAAAGACACACAGTCAGTTCAAGTTACCCTTAAGGAATCGAATAAAGGTATTCATTCTCATACACCCAAGCGGAAGGCGAAGAAAAAGACTACGTCTCCATCTGGTGTTTTTGAAGAGGAAGAAGAAGAACCGCTCAAAGAAGATTGCATCATGGAACGAAGAGTGACTAAGAAAACACGAAGAGATATGAAATCTTTTCAAATTAGACGTCAAGGTCTAGTTTCCAGCAAAGAGAGATGGTTCAGCAGGGTGAAAGGAACCCTCGAGTTCCCTAACTTCCAAATCTAACTTCCACAGGATTTCAACGTCTTGAGTGGGGGCGCATGATACATGTGTATCTTCCTCTCTCCCAGGAACTAGTGATCCTCAAGAAGGATTGAGGATAGATTTATAATTTAAAGAAGGAATACTGATTTTTTAGGCGGTATTCTTAGATAAGGAATATACCTATACAAGGTAATATTCTTAGATAAGGAAATATACCTAAAAAAGGTATTATTCTTAGATAAGAAATATTTCCTAGACAAGGTAATATTCCTAGATAAGGAAATATACCTAGAAAGAGAATATTTCCTAGATAAGGTAATATTCCTAGATAAGGAAATATACCTAGACAAGGAATTCTTTCTACAAAAGGAATTATTCTAGATAAAGAAATATACCTAGAAAGGTATTATTCTTAGATAAGGAAATAGATTCCTAAGAGGTTTTGGAAACCTTTGAAGCTATAAATATAGATGTTTAGCTCATAACTAGGACATCTATAGTGTGGTTTGTAATCTGAACACCTAGACCAAAGAGAAGTTTGTGAGGCAATATTAATTATTGTAAAGCAAGCTTAGCAAAAACAATTTAAGGTTAATCCTTTGTTTAGAGAAGATTGTGAGCGTAACAAGAGAGAATTGTAATCGTTTTCTTGTTCATAATCTAAGAGAAGATATTTTCTTCGAATTACTACTTGTGTTCTGTTTTCTAAGTTTCTCGTCTATTATTATTCTGAATTCCGCCTCTATAATAATAGTCACCAAGGTATGCAGAGATCAATACGTATCGGTTAATGACTTTGTATGTTCTTCTTTGTTAAGAAAATCTTTTTATACGCCTTTGGTAGTTTTTCTTGGTATAAAATCCGGCGAAAAAGATTGATTCTACCCTCTAAGGACAAATCATATTATATGTGCATTACGAATTTGTCTTAATAACTAGGAAACTTTGTATGAGAATTTATTCTTATTTTTGTGAAGGATTACTAGAGTGTGGAATAACAATTATTGTGATTTCACATAGCTATGTCCAACGTTTTCATCTTGCAATGTTTTTAGATTCATTCTAAAGTTGATTTGGAAGATGATTTTTGCTGTATTAATCTTTATGGTTTTATATATTGCAATATGTTATGGGATATGTATGTTTGCGTCCGTGAAATATTATTGTCCCATACGATATCAAAATTTATCTGTTTTATATGTTGATATGCAAATATTGATACAAGATCGATGAACTTTTGACAAACAAAATTGAACTTATTATGTCGTTATGCAAATAATTGATGGAAGATATGATGAATTTTTGTTTCCAAGGATTATGTCTATTGTATGCCATTGTGCAAATAGTGATGGAAAATAGAATGAATCCTTGTTTATGCCGCAGTATTGATCTTTCCCTGATCCATATTCTATGTGTATACTGCATTGCTCCATAAGTTGATCACTTTTGTGTTTAATTTGATTGAGTATTCGATTAAATTAATCATGGATTTTCTTGTGGTTAGTTTAATTGAGAATTTTGGATATAGAAAATCATTTCTTATGGTTTTTGGTGTCCAATAAAATCCTTCTTTTCTTGTAATAAAAGTAAGGTCGCTCTTGTTGTTCTCTCGAGAATGACATCAAATGGGGGAGAGTTCTTTTGTACTTGCGCTTAATTTCCATATCTTTGTGGGGAGTGCGGCTATGGAATTTTTAGTGGTTATCTTGTATCTTTACAAACTCCTTCATGAATGCATTTAGCTTCGGCTTTATGATTGCATCTAAACAAAGTTGATATGTCCTTTTCTTTGGTCTTGAAGCGTCTCCGTGAAAATTTCATTAGGATCTCGTTTTAGTAGCTTTGCCAATTTTATTGACAAAAAGGGGGAGGGAATATGTAGTTCACACTACAAATACATATGGTTTTCGGATCATTATGTAAGGGGGAGTGGTTTCGTCTTGAGACGAAAGTATTGACTAAGGGGAGTGATACATTTATATATATACATCACCATAGTATTGTTTTCGAAGTTGTGATATAAAAACTTTGATGCTATGTAATAATACTCGACATTGTATAACAATGATTGAGAGCTTTTGTTTTCTCATTGTTATGGCTACGAAACTTCAACAATTATGATGTTGAACTGAACATCTATGGAATAATGGGAGTACCTGGAAAAGATGAAGTTTTCAAGTAATGTTGAAGCACCAAGGAGATCAAGCATGTGGAAGAAAAGCTACAAATTTTTATCTATTTTGTAATCCATATGTATTGATAGCTTTGTCACTAAAATTGACAAAGGGGGGAGATTGTTAGAGCATTGATCGGTCGAACTCGTACGCGTTGCTATCTCAAGCATGTTTGTCAATATTAGTGATCAAAAATATACGTCTTGATTTCTAGTTTACTTATGACTAAGTCTCGGTCTAGGATAGTTAAGTATAGTTGAGCTCAGGATTCCATGGCGATTATCTTACGAAGACGAAGAACTACTCAAGGAACCGGTGGAACTTAAATGGAGCCAAAAGGTATGTGCAAACTTGAACTTATCTAGCACTCAAAAGATCTATATATCTCCTACTCTTGAGACAAAAAGTCGTATACGTATTAACTCCTCGATATACTTTTCCCTAGATTGATCACATTTGTCTAGTTGATTCTCTAGAAAGTATATTTGAGTTAGTCCATACTGAGGCGCAATCGAAATATTGGGTGAGGTTGTTAGACCCCGCTTTTCAACAACCTAACCCAATATTTATCTTAGCAATCAGATGGACTAACTCCAATATACTTTCAAGAGAAACAACTAGACAATCATCAATCTTAAGAAAAAGTATATCAAATAGTTATATCTTAAATTCTCAATTCAATCCGCAATCAAACAAATAAGAATTTGCGATCCTGATTGAATATAAGAGAAATAACTTGAACGGCAATCAAGACCAATGTTCAAGGATCAACCAATTTCTATCAACAACCAAAGGTTGGATTTACCAATTGATCGATTCAAACACACAACCTTTGATATTTCAATTATATAACAAAAATATAATGCGGAAAAGAAATAACATACACACCAAGTTTTGTTAACGAATAAACCGCAAATACAGAAAAACCTTGGGACCTAGTCTAGATTTGAGCACACCGTATTAAGCCTCTACGAGACACTAGCCTACTACAAAGCTAACTTCGGTATGGTGTAGTTACTACAACAAAAACATCCATGGATCATTCTTATAAAGTGTGATCTAAATGCGGTTGTCTGGATCTTTGCCAAGGTATAAACTAAAGGGTGATTTATAGATAACAACTCTCCTGCATTGAAAGTGTGATCTTACCCTCTGCAAAGAACTCAAGGATTTCAAAAGTTGAGATCTAAAGTCAGGGCTTTAAAAGACAAATCTAGATAAAACTGTGGTCTTTCTCTAAGTTTTCAATACAAATTTACCCTGTATAAATAATATATTCCCATTCCATTTTTGCACCTGTAATTCAAATCCAAAACTGATATAAACAAAATCCGAAAGGGCTAATAGAACAACTACGATTTCATTGCTCCTTTGAATTAAATTCATTTCTGAACCAGAAACAAATAGAAAATTACACATTTCTGTCTACTTGTTTAACTCAAATCAAGGGGTACTAAAATACAGATCCTTTAAATTCAGAACAAGATGGGCGAATTTTAATTACTCAATCCAGGAGTACCAAGACTCAGTTCCTTTACATCAGAAGGAGATGGGAAAAGTTCACTCAAACTATGAGAAACAAGTTTCTTTGCATCCAACTTTTCAGAATCCTGGCGTTGCTTCCTGGTGAAGATTAAGAGAAAAGGTAAGATATTTTGAGCAATTATTGCATAGACACCACAAATGATTAGTTCAAAGTTTGTTTGTTTTATGCATATAAATGATGAAGACGTCCACATTAATATGACCCATCCTGTCTCACGAGAATTGACATTTGATAGTTATACAAGTATGAGCCATAAAAAATGTCCAATATGCATGCTTCAATGTGTAATATCAACAAAAACAAAAACAAAAATTATTTAAACGAAAAAACGAAACCACATGAGCCAACTGCAAGATCCAACTCAGATACATTGGACAAAAGGAATGCAACAAAAGCCTGTCAAAGATATAACAATAAAAATTTATTATAACGCGACTATCAATACTCGAGATACCCCGCGAGGTAAATTTATTGAAAAAGTTAGCTCTTGCTTGTGAATGCAGGGAAGACTATCTTAAGAGAGTTTCCGTAATAATACCTAACTATCTCCAATGCTGGACAGCAAGACTAAAGGTGTGATTTCAGTAACAAATAAGACAATATTTCAACACTACAAAAGGAATTGTCCATAATCCTACTCCATAAACTGTGCCCGTTCTAAAGATGACATACTCAAATAACATTTATAAAAAAGTTAACAAGACTTGTGACTGCATGGGAAGGCAATCTTAAGAGACAATTTCCACTAAGAAAATCACACAATCTCTAATGCTGAACAACAATTGTGTGACTTCAGTAACCTAGAATCCTCAAATTCCAACAAACAAGACAGTAGTTCAACCTTACAAAAGGAATGACAATCAGAAACTCTACCTGTCCTGTAAATTCTTCGTGTTTGGTAAGCCCCACACCTCCAATTCTTTGCACACTTGCACTTAACTCATCAAGTTCATCATCTTGTTGCCTAAAGCAGATGCATTGGAAAAAAAGTAATCGATTAAAATCATATATGTATCTTGGCATTTGTTGGATCACTGAGGAATAAAATAGGGGGATTACTATATGAGGAGCATCTGTCAATCTGACTCAGGTGATATATGAAATCACCATTATCTCATGCTGCATATGAGCTGGATTTTCCTGCTTGGTAAGGATCATTAGGGACCCTCATTAGATCCTGGCGCATACCGTTCATATTCTAGCTTTTCCGGCTTAATGGCTTTCTTCATGACACCCGCCTAAAAAAGTAATGTGATTTTCTTAATCATAACCGAACTTAAAGGAAGAAGTTCTTCAAACGAAAAGCTCAATACCCAGAATGCTTTCTTTAAGTTTGTTCATAGTCAAATCATCATTATCCTCAACTTAGAGAAACTCACGAGTAAGTACCCAAAATGAAAATTACTCAGAATATCTGAAAATCTCTATTTACGTGCTTAGGTTTAGCTACAAAAATTAAAATAATGACTGTAGCACCTTGAGTATTTCTAATTAAAAGTATTAATCAGATGGATTTTTACGATATACCTGTGAGCAATGCTTGTTCATCTTCTACGTTTCTCAAGATCAACTTCATCGATGCCGTACCACGAAGGGCCTCTAGTTGCCACAGAACAAGTTTGTACAAGTGACCGCATTCAGAATAAAATTGATGAACGGGAGCGAGAAAGATAGGCAAGTACCCTAAGCATAATTGGCCTTTTTTTCTCTTTTTGATGGTAGATTTAAGTGTATCTAGCAACCAAGAGAACAAGTATTATCTATCCAGAAGGAAAATCACTAACTTACTTGAGAACAATTTCCATGTTAGACATGGCAATTACCCTAAGTAATGTCATTCCGGAATATCCGAGTCAAAGACACAATACCGCTAAGGCTACAATTAGAATCAAACGATGTATATAGAACCTCACTAATTCATTCACTTCACTAACACATGTAAGTACCTAACTCTCCCCTGCTAATAACCTCAAGTAGTAATGTTGGAAAACACTATGCAATCTCTTAAATTTTAGCTCATAGAAATTGAGCAAACTTGATGTACAAACTCACCAAAAGTATTAAGTTATTAAAAATGTCAAAATGAATTTAATAACCCTGCAAAAATCACTCCATGACCTATATAAAAGCAGAAACAATTTTAACTAGAGGAAGCCCTATGCAAACTCACATTCAAAATATTATTAAGTTGATAACCTTGTGGATCATCATATCTCCCCTGCCAAACATCCTTGTTAGATTTTTGAGTACTTGTTCCCATCTGCAACTTAACAAGAACATATCACAAGTAAGAATAATAAATTCTAAACCTATTCTCATTCAATCTTTTTCCTTCAATCAAAAGTAACTAACTGGTAATTCAAACAACCGAAAGTATGAAAATTAACAAAAATCTGCAAGTAAATTTTCAATTACCTTAGAAGCATGTCTAAATTTGCAACCCATGAGTTGTTTTCCCCTCTTTCTAATTCTTCTTCTTCTTCAACTTATTGTATTCTTGGTACTTCCTCCATCTTTGAAAATACAATTTCTCAAACTCTCGACCTACACATAGAATCAAAACTTTAGATTTTGATCCGATCGTTATGTTAAGCAATCGCAATGTAATTAGAGGATTAGGAAATATATTAGATTTAATTTCAAAACCCTAACCTTCGACATTCTAAATGAACTCCAAAAATAAAATTTCTCCATGAAATCGAAAGTATAAACACGGTTACCATCAAGTTAAAAAAGTGAATCACCGTATTGAAGAAGAAACTTGAAATTTTAAGGTGAAATTTTTCTTGATTTGGATCAAATGGCGATATACATCCTAGGGTTTTAATTTTTCTCATGGGATTTTCGGCAGAGAGAGAGAGAGAGAAAAGGAGTAGAGAGAAAGAAAAAAAAAATAGCATGAACGATATTTTTTTCGTTTTTATTGTTTGACTGAGCAGTCATTTAGGCCCTTGGTCAATAGCTAATTGTGGACTTCTTAGTGGTCCTCCTTCTTTGATTACTATTTAAGCAACTTCAGTGATATAATAATGTGAAGTAAATATCACAACTTTTGTAACTTAAGTGATTTATTTGCTTCTAAATCACAAACACATTAAAATGTATGATCTTTAAGTTATAGCCATAAAAAGATAATAGACCTTCAGAAAGTGTGATCTACAGTATGTTATCTAAAGCATATTTTGTTGTAGTGAGTTGAACCCCAATCAATCTCACACTCATCCAAGGTACATTTGCGCTCCTTATTCTACGATCCCAAAGCAGATACTACACACTTGATTCCCTTAGGCGATCTCACCCACAACTAAGAGTTCCTACGACCCAAAGTCGAAGACTTGAATAAAAAATCTATCTCACTCAGAAAAGTCTACAGGAATAGATAAATCTGTCTCCCATAGAAATACCTATGAGTTTTGTTCCGTCTTTTGATAAATCAAGGTGAACAAGAACCAATTGATAACCTGGACTTATATTCCTGAAGAAGATCCTAGAATTATCAATCAACTCACAATAATCTTAATTGACTAGTGAAACAAGATATTATGGAATTACAAACGATGAGACGAAGGTGTTTGTGACTACTTTTCTATCTTGTCTATCGGAGATATAAATCTCAAGACAATCTTACAATTGTACTCAAACACGATAGAAACAGCAAGATCAGATCACGCAACTACAGAGAAAATAGTTGGGTCTGGCTTCACAATCCCAATAAAGTCTTTAAGTCGTTAACTCTACCGGGTTTCATGAAAAACCTAAGGTTAAAGGAGAATCGACTCTAGCTTATACAACTAGTATCACACAAGAGGTGGGGATTAGGTTTCCTAGTTGCTAGAGTTCTCTTTTATATAGTCTTCAAATCAGGGTTTGCAATCTAAGTTACCTTGGTAACAAAGCATTCAATATTCACCGTTAGATGAAAACCTGATTAGATTCAAGCTAAAATCTTTCAACCATTATATCGAACTTAGCTTGTTATACACAAGTAAAATGTAACTTCATTTAGGTTTGAGTAACTGCAATACCTAAACGTGTACACTTAGTTGGTTCAAAATAGTTAACCAATGGTTAGCCATATGTGCACTTTCATATCAACCTTATTCGTGTTTGATATAACTAGTTCAAATGACTCAAATGAACTAGTTAGAGAGTTGTTCAATTTCTTAGATCTCATAGAAGTATACATGACACAATTGAAGCAAAATCGATTTTGATTCACTCGAATCAATTCATGAACATTATAGCCACAATTTGCAAATATTGCATTCCTTATTATATAAATATTTTAGTGCATGAACAAACCGATTTTAGAAAGCAACCTACTTAAGTATGCAAACGGGTACGCGTACTTAAGTAACCGTATTGAGTTTGTTTTTCACTTCCAAACTCCAGCAGAAATTCACGGACGTGAACCTTCCGCCAGTATGCGTACATGTACACATACTTACCCGGATTTCCAATAACCGCCAGTACGCGTACGGTTACGTATACTTTGGGTTCCCGGTTTTGGACTTTTACACAAATGTGAGAACACACTATGTTTATATCCAAACATGGTTACTTGTTCTAAACTCTCATTTCAATTATTGAAACTTTCTTAGAGGATGTTAAAATATTTGTTATTCACAAACTATTTTCATCAAAGCGATTTTCAAGTTATTGAAATAATCAACATGACTTTCGTCATGAGTAAAGATGAACTTGGCTAAAGCGAAAGCTTACCAACACATATTTTCCCGAGAAATAGATAAGCGATATAAACTAAGATCGAAATAGTAAATGTGTATAATTGAAGTCTATATAGCAATAATAGGAGATAGAATAGATAAACTTTTGAGAGATAGATAAGTTCAAGTTTCCACATACCTTTTGTTGATGAAGTTCGACAAGTTCCCTTGAGTAGTTCTTCGTATTCATTCGAAGAACGCCGTAGAGTCTAAGGATTAACTACACTTATTATCCTAATCCGAGACTTAATTAGCTATAAGTAGACTAGAAATCAAGACTTATAGTTTTGGCAACTAAACTTGACAAACAAGCTTGAGATAGCAACGCTTGCAAGTTCGACCGAGCAATGCTCTAACACTTACAGATATGAATAGTTGAACCACTATCATACCACCATCCACTACTATTATCAGCAACAACATTAGAGGCTTGCACTACTATTACAAGTTTTTCTTCGACCATATTCGCTTCATTTTTCTTTTGTTTCTTTCGTAGACAATAGTCACAAGCATAATGGTCGGGTTTCTTACAGAAGTAGCAGTCGGTCTTGTTCTTCTTGTTGGGATGTTGCTTCTTAATCGAGTATCATTCTTGTTTGAATGAATTTGGTGTCTTAGATCCTTCCACGGTATTAACCTTAGAATGGTTTTCGCATTTTTGACTATTCTTAATTTCTTATTTTCAAGAGTCCTCCACTATACGAAGATGACGTTGTAGACCTTCTAAGGCATAGTCAGTCTTAGCATGCTTAAGTTTATTTTTGTAACCATTCCAAGAAAGGGGAAGACGAGAAATAATAACCTCAATAACAAAGGCAGAAGCAAGTTCAATTCCAGCATCCTTAAGATGATTAACAATTAGTAAAAGTTCACTGACCTGGGCAATAATTGACTTACTGTCAACCATTTAAAAGTCCATGAAGTTGCAAATCAGGAATTTCGTGTTGCTTGCTTCAGAAATCTTGTCTTTGTTCTCAAGCGTAATCCATAATTCCTTTGCAGACGAAATACTTCGATGAGCATTGTAAACACTAGTCTCCAGGGAATTAAAAATATGAACACGGCACATAAAATCATCTTCCTAACGCTTCTTACGTCTATCCCTCAATTCGAAGTGTCATCGTCTTTTGGGGCGAGAATTTCCTTCAATCCATCTTCAAGGATATACCCCAACTTGATGGTGATCAGATAAATTTTCCCAATCTCTTGCCATCGGGTAAAATTCTCACCATCAAAACGTTCCAAGCGATTCAAAGTCTGGGTCATTACTTGCAAGGATTGAGTAGTTGCGTTTGAAGTTTCACCCTCCATTATTGAGAAATTAATTGCTGAAAACTGTTAGAAAAACAGGGTACCAAAGGATGAAAACAAATAACGAAAATAATGTTGTATCACTAAGCTTCAAGGACTTACTCTTTTCAGTAATTATTTCGACCCTTCCTAAATAATTGGCTCCTACAATCGGTCAGCGAAATATTTCTTTTAGAATACAATTAATGAATCCCTAACAACGTTGTTGGATTCAAAGGTTGTACTCCCTTGACCCAACAAAGAACACACCGTAATTGAATGTGATGATGCTTAGAGAGAAAGAGATTTTGATGTTGTTACAGATGATTTGAAAAGAAAACAATCACCACTACTTAAAGAGTATTTGCATCTATTCAAGATGCATGTTCATCACCAACAGATACTTCGAATCAATATCAATGGTGGCCTTTGGGAAGGAACGCTTCAGTTGGAATTCAAATAAAATCAAGTCCAGCCGTTTTATAACAAAAACTAACTGCCGGGTAAGAAGGTTCGGACATTTTACAAAACAAAGCGTCTGGGTAACATATTATTGAATATATCCAACAACATGCACAAGCAAGACATTTTTGGGTGCTAACCAGATGATAAGATATCAATCCACAATGCGAAACTATTTACTTTTGTTTATCACCTCAAGCTACATAATCAAACTATTGTTTTGCCTAGTAAATTCTCCTTAGTGAGTTCGCTAAAAAATATAATTAAACTTATGTTCACAATTAAGAACGGTGTTGCAATTTGTCATTCATAATCTGTATTGGTAGATCTTAGACTGCAAATGTAAATCATCTCTAAGCCATTGCTGAAGCCCATGAGCTTCCATGAAAGTAGGTGATGGACTTCGATTAATAGTCACATAAGCTGATGGAACAACGTGTATTACTTCTGATTCCCTTCCAATTGCACCCTTTAATAATCCTGTCACTGATGTTTGTGTCGCCAACCTCTCAATTCCTGAAACTCCAAGGTATTCCATCCTGTCACGGTGTTCGAAATACCCAATATACTCGCAGCATATATGATCAGCTGGATTTACAAAAAGATTTGGTACCCAAGTAGCTAATGCAGTAAACAAATCATCCGGACTTCTGTTTTCTTTGGAACCCTTCATGGCAACTGTGAGTCCTGCTTTGACAAGGCTGCCAGCAAAACGAGCACCACGCTTCACTTTCTCACTCGGAATCTTTTCGATTGGAGCCGCAATGAAAGGTGTGTTAAACAGGTATGATTCCAGATAGTTCCCCATTTTCGCCATGTTTTCCCTACAAGCATTGCTATAGAAGAGCCCAAAGAATGTCCGGCCAACCATATATTTTAGGACCCACTGCAGATACCATGCTCTGAACAGCTTGCATTGCAACTCCAAAGCGAGTTGATTGGTGAAGTCCATGTTTGATAATATTTAAGTCTAACCTCAGATCCTGTGCGACACAATGTTTCTTCATAGTGGTTCCCCTAAATGCAATCACATATCGTGGAATAATTCCCGTCTGATAGTTGTTAAAAGCTTTGAATTCAAATACAGCACCAAAGATGGAGGAGTCATTACTATCGATGAGCGGATACAATAGATGAAAATTGAAAAATTCCCACCATTGTGGTGCAAGAGCTTCACTCCCTTGCCGATTTTCTTGACGGTCATGCTCTAGAACATAGGCACTCTGAACCAAGCTCGCAGCTATAGATCTTCGGTGATGCCCACTTTCCCTTCAAGTTACCATAAAATCTCTAGTTAGTGGCACGCAATATTACACCAATTTCATTATACGAATGCTACTTGACCCAATTTCACTCTTATGTAAAAAATCACACAAAGTGATCATATTTGAGTTCGCAAACAAATGGAATGATTCAACAGAAGCCTGAAAGATAAACTTACCAATCGACCTTGGTCAAGTGTACAGGTCCTATATGGTCGAAACTATTCTTCTTGTCTAATTTCCCACTAGTACTCATCTTTTGCTTCAGTTTCGGCTCCTACAAAACAATATGCAACATGTATAGAGAGGCTTGCTCTTTAAATCAACACAACATAGAAATATTCCGTGTCCGTCGAAATCCTTGAAACAAAAGTCAAGTTTGTTGTTACGAAATTTCAAGAACAAGCAAAGATCTAAAAAAAAATCGAAAAAGAAAAAGCAACTCCATTTATAAGCAACCTGGTTAAAGAACAAGATTTTCATAAGCTACACTAAAGTCAGTTGATTAACTTCAACAGCAGTTGACCATATACCATACATGTTACACCATGAATAACTAGAAGCAAAGACAAGAAATTAAGTCCCAGAATAAAACCGCAAATTCTCTACCATACAGATCAAGAAATGTATTTTTTTATAAGGGAGGAACCAAATTACCTGAAAGCTCATTCTGAACAACCAGAAATCGTTGAAGAAGGTTTACATAAAATGGAGAATTGTCTTTGGAGTGCAGTTATGCATATCATGACATTATTGTAGACATTATAAACAATTTGCAAGTGAGGTTATTAGATTAGTTTTAAATTACAACTTGTGCAAAAAAAAAAAATTCATAAATAATGAAAGTCAGAATGTGCAGCATCTGTAAATTTCACTAAACAGAAACCCATTCAAGGGTGCATAATTGAAAACATTATAAAATGCATAAACAAGGAAATAATCAAGATATAAGATAAAAGATAATGCACATAAGATATAATCACATTATCCAAGTGAACCCACTTAAATTTTGGGTTCCCTAAGATATAAAATTCAAGTACTGTACAATTTATAATGATAATAAAGTCTTTGGACTCAACTTGAACTTTAGCAGCTGGGACATGCACAGGCATTTTGGGTGCTAACAAGATAACTAGATATCAATCCACAATGCAAAAAAATTTATTTCGTTTCAGCAAGCTACATATTATCAAACTTTTTTTTTGGTTAGTAAATTTGAGTTTGCTTGCAAAAAATAAATAAAAAATATTGAACTTATGTTCACAATCAAGAATGTTGTTAAAATTTGTCAATCATAGTCTGTATTGGTAAGCCTTAGACTGTAAATGCAAATCATCCCTAAGCCATTGCTGAAGCCCATGAGCCTCCATGAAAGTCAACGATGGACTACGATTAATAGTCATATGAGCTGAGGGAACAACATGTATTACTTCTGATTCTCTTCCAATTGCACTTTTTAATAATCCTGTCACTGATGTTTGCGTTGCCAGTCTCTCAATTCCTGAAACTCCTAAGTATTCCATCCTGTCACGGTGTTCGAAATACCCAATATACTCGCAGCATATATGATCAGCTGGATTTACAAAAAGTTTTGGTACCCAAGTAGCTAATGCAGTAAACAAATCATCTGGACTTCTGTTTTCTTTGGAACCCTTCATGGCGACTGTGAGTCCTGCTTTGACAAGGCTGCTTGCAAATCGAACACCATGCTTCAGTTTCTCACTCTGGATCTTTTCTGTTGGAGCGGCAATGAAAGGTGTATTAAAGAGATATGTATCCAGATAGTTGCCCATTTTCGCCATGTTTTTCCCTACAAGCATTGCGATAGAAGAGCCCAAAGAATGTCCTGCCAACCAGACATTGCTAGCTCCAGCTACATATACCATCCTTTGAACAGCTTGCATTGCGATTCCAAAGCGAGATGATTGGTGAAGTCCATGTTTGATAATATTCAGGTCTAACCACAGATCCTGTGAGACAGAATGTTTCTTGATAGTGGTTCCCCTAAATGCAATTACATATTTTGGAATAATTCCTGTCTGATAATAGTTAAAAGCCTTGGGATTGAATTCATATACAGCACCAAAGATTGAGGAATCATTAGTATCGATGAGTGGATACAGTAGTTGAAAATTGAAGAATTCCCACCATTGTGGTGCAAGAGCTTCACACCCTTGCCTATTTTCTTGACGGTCATGCTCCAGAATATATGCAGCAGAAACTAAACTAGCAGCTATAGATCTTCGGTGATGTGCATTTTGCCTTTACAAATTACCGGAAAAAAATAATCTAGTTAGTAGTCTATAAGCGCAATCAGAAATTGAACTAAGCAAACGCTAGTCAACCCAATTTCACTCTTAAAACAATCACACAAATGGAATGATTCAACAGAATCCTGAAACAAAATCTTACCAATCCACTGCGGTCAAGTGCACAGGTCCTGAATAGTCGAAACTACTACTCTTGTCTAATTTCGAACTCTTCTTTTGCACCAATCTCGACTCCTACAAAACAAAATGCAACATAGAGGATTTAACAAAAAGAAAACATTCTGTGTCCATCGAAATCCTTGAAACAACGTCAAATTCGTGCAACTCCCAGAATATATCGATATCCCCACGATGACACAATACTAAGTATCCTCACACAATGATGAAATTTCAGGAACAAGTAAAGATCACAAAGATTGTCGCAAAAACAAAAACACATCCATCTATAAGCAAATTAAGATACTGGCTGAAGAACATAATTTCCATAAGCTACGTATACTCATTCAGTTGAATTACGCGAATCAAGACAAAGTCATCGGAAAATGCGGAAAATTTTCTGTACCATCGAAAACTATCAAAGATGCAAATCAAGAAAATTGTGTTTATAAGGGGGGAATCAAACCTGAAAGCTCATTATGAACAACCACCGGGAATCGGTGAAGAAATTGAATGGTTTAATAAAAATGGAGATTTGTGTTTGGAGTACAATTATTCTTATGACAACATTATGGACATTATAAACAGTTTGCAAATAGGATTATTAGATTAGTTTAAGTAACAACTTGTGCAAGAAACAAATCCATCAATAATGAACAGCAGCTGTAAATTTCACTAAACAAAAACCAATTGTGGGATTTCATTATTGACACTTACCAGCAAGTAGCAGCCCATTTTAATACAAACATTATAAAATGCACAAACAAGGAAATAATCAAAATTTTCAAAATACGGTATTTTAAGGTAATTATTCTCTGTTGACTCTTTAAGGCTTGAGAGAGGCAATCAGTGAAATGAAAGTTTGCAATTAAACAAAAAATCATAACCGACCCTCACAAACTCCTTTATAACTGTTGGAGAAAATGAGTTTTAAATTAAAAGGTTTTATGGTCTTGGTGTGGTTTGATCTAATGACCTTAGGATCTAAGGATACTCACTCATTTTTGGGTGAATGAAGTGGAACCTTTAGTCCCGTTGTGGAAAACTAAATACATATTGTTACTCATGCGATATGCGCCGTATGCCATGCACCAAGTCCTTTTTCTACACGAGATTTATTTTTGGCGAGTTTTTTCTTTAGGAAATTAATTCCAAAATTATTTCTTAAGAGTTTTATTTATGGTAAAATTCCTTTTACTTGTTTTTGAAGAAAACCAAAACCTAACTTGATTCGCAAGTTTTTCATCCTATAAATACAACTCGAAAATCTGGGTTGCAACACACCAAAAATTCTTCTTTTATTCTAGGGTTTTCTCCAGACGTTTTTACCTCCATCCATGTTGCTGAGTTCGAAGAGAGGGTAACTTGCGTTGTGCTAACTCAAGTTATATCGGGCCGATCTTATCCCGGACACATCTTCGCTTGTGAGGGGTTTAGCATTACTCAACTCGAGTATACCCGCGAACTAATGTGTTAAGGACAACTTGTTGAACCCGTGATTCTGCCCTCGTCAAGTTATTTCGGTAGAGTTGTTTCGCATTAGTTCTTTAAATATTATTTTCGATACATCTAACGTGTAACACCCCGAGTTCCGGACCAGGGTCAAACCCATATGGAGATCCGAACTCGAAGCGTTACGGGTCGGAAAGAGACTTATGCATATTTTTTTTTTCTTCTAATTTACTTTTACACAAAACATAGTTGAAACTTTACACAACATGAATTGAAGCATATAAATCCACTAATTATCTTTAACAACATTTTCAATAAAACAATACAATCACTAAGCTACTCATTCCTAGATTTCGCTGCGCCACTCTGATAAATCTGCAAGGATGTCAATTGGGGTGAGATGACAGCTCAATAGAATGCATTCCCAATTCTCTAAAGGTGCTCAAACATAATCATTTTATCAAGCAAAAACATATAACAAGAACGCATTACAACTTCAGCGAATCAATGATATATTCAAGAATCACAATACCTCAATATTTTCGATAACTTATCCAATCTATAATTCAGTCTATGGATTCACAACATTAATGTTATTATCAACAAATCATCCATTTAGTGTCAACTCAACAATTCACATCAACAATATTGTTTTCAACAACTCATCCATTTAAGTTTCCACACGCCATTCCCATATTAATATTGTCACGGCAAGCCATCAGTTTTCAATACCAAAATAATTATCAATAAGTCATTCATCAATGATTCAAAACATATATTCACGTATTAATATAGTCACGAAGAAAACATGAGTTCACGACATTATTCATGTTCCCTACAAATACTTCAATTCGTATTTCGATACTTGAGTTCATAAACCCAATAAGGTTTCCAATAGAGATTTCAACACACGATTCACAAATTAATATTATCATCACAACAAGTAACCATGAGGTCATATTAATATCAATAATACTTTCGACAAATCTACCAATTTAGGTTTTAACAATTGAGTTCACGGTACGAATGTCCTTGGTTCGTACACCCACCTATCGTTTATCGGCACGGACAGCCTCCATCGATGGTCAGGAACAAAAGTTCCTATGGGGATCATACCCATTTGCTCTTGGGGATCATTACCCGTTTCATTAACAGTACGAAAACCTTGGTTCGTACACCACCTATCGTTTATCGGCACGGACAGCCGCCATCGATGGTCGGGAAACACAAGTTCCCATGGGGATCATTACCCATTTAACTCTCGGGGATCATTACCCGCCATTAACATGAAACATGTTTCATATAATGGTAAAACATGAACTCATTTACTTTTATAAATCATTTTCACAAACAACACAAGCAACCATGGCTTAACAACATGAATTTCATTCAAGCATTTAATCAAACACACTAACTGCAACCACATTACATTATATGTTTCATAGTGATAACTTTATCTGATCATCCTCAAATTTTATAGGAACATTCCTGACAAATTATTATACAACATATCCAAAATTCACACCAAACCAACGGTTCAAACAAAAGATGTTGAATTTATAATGACAACATAAAAACTGGGCAGATTACATGTTGTTACCAAACAATTCATGATAAATTCATAACAATCTGAAATTGACCCAATCCAAAGCACAATGAAAGATAAGATGTTTATCTACAACTTTTATTAAGACCTCAAATCCTTTTAATAACATTAAGACTTCCTAAGAACATCAAAATCACAGCAAGGCGAAACTGTCCAGAAATTCAGAAATTATCACCCAATTTCAAACAAACATTCAACGGTGAATTTACATTGGAAAATTCTCAAAATTTAACCATGGGTACCTAATCATGTTATCTAACAATTTAAGAAGCCTGATCATCAAAAAAAGGCATATATTTATTCGAATAAATCACTGAATCATTACAATACAAAATCATATAAAGTAAACACCAAAGGAAAACACCTAAAGAGAAAGGGTTTCACATTCTACCTCAATTTCATTGATTCTCCACTGATTTTCCTAGCTCCAAATCATCTTCTTCATCTCCATAGCTTTCTCCTCTAAAAATCTCTAGCCTTTTGGTTTTCTAATCTCTAAATTCTCTATCCAAAAATCTAATATAAACTTATACTATGCTCATAATAATTTTAATAATAAATAATTAACATTTTATTATTTTCTTTATCTTTTCATTTTTCCTTAAATTCATTTATTATTAATTAATCTATTTCCACCCTAACTTGTAGTTTCTATTTCAATGCACCCACCTAGGCTAAGGAAAAGAAACAATATTCTAGACCACATGGTCGACTAAGTTGGGTATAACCCGGGCAAGAAATGTTAACTAAAATACGGTATTACATTCTACCACCCTTAAAAGAAATTTCGTCCCGAAATTTAAAGTATACTTATAATCTCAAAAGTTCACTTAATATATATAATATAATAACAATACAAAAGTTCAATACAACCCGCAGGTAGCAATTCACATGAATTCTACAAAAGCCATTATGCAACTTTAAAAAGAAACAAGCAATAAAACACTCGAATCAGACAAGCAATCATATCAACATATGAAACAATTCATTTACGCTCCATTCAAGATCTAAAGCCTAGAGCTACGATACCAACTTGTAACACCCAGTTCCTGACCGGGGTCAAACCCATATGGAGATCCGAACTCGAAGCGTTACGAATCGGAAAGAGACTTATGCATATTTTTTTCTTCTAATTTACTTTTACACAAAACATAGTTGAAACTTTACACAACATGAATTGAAGCATATAAATCCACTAATTATCTTTAACAACATTTTCAATAAAACAATACAATCACTAAGCTACTCATTCCTAGCTTTCGCTGCGCCACTCTGATAAATCTGCAAGGATGTCAATTGGGGTGAGATGACAGCTCAATAGAATGCATTCCCAATTCTCTAAAGGTGCTCAAACATAATCATTTTATCAAGCAAAAACATATAACAAGAACGCATTACAACTTCAATAATCAATGATATATTCAAGAATCCACAATACCTCAATATTTTCGATAACTTATCCAATCTATAATTCAGTCTATGGATTCACAACATTAATGTTATTATCAACAAATCATCCATTTAGTGTCAACTCAACAATTCACATCAACAATATTGTTTTCAACAACTCATCCATTTAAGTTTCCACACGCCATTCCCATATTAATATTGTCACACGGCAAGCCATCAGTTTTCAATACCAAAATAATTATCAATAAGTCATTCATCAATGATTCAAAACATATATTCACGTATTAATATAGTCACGAAGAAAACATGAGTTCACGACATTATTCATGTTCCTACAAATACTTCAATTCGTATTTCGATACTTGAGTTCATAAACCCAATAAGGTTTCCAATAGAGATTTCAACACACGATTCACAAATTAATATTATCATCACAACAAGTAACCATGAGGTCATATTAATATCAATAATACCTTTCGACAAATCTACCAATTTAGGTTTTTAACAATTGAGTTCACGGTACGAATGTCCTTGGTTCGTACACCCACCTATCGTTTATCGGCACGGACAGACCTCCATCGATGGTCGGGAACAAAAGTTCCTATGGGGATCATACCCATTTGCTCTTGGGGATCATTACCGTTTCATTAACGATCTCGAAAACCTTGGTTCGTACACCACCTATCGTTTATCGGCACGGGACAGCCCGCCATCGATGGTCGGGAAACACAAGTTCCCATGGGGATCATTACCCATTTAACTCTCGGGATCATTACCCGCCATTAACATGAAACATGTTTCATATAATGGTAAAACATGAACTCATTTACTTTTATAAATCATTTTCACAAACAACACAAGCAACCATGGCTTAACAACATGAATTTCATTCAAGCATTTAATCAAACACACTAAGCAAACCACATTACATTATATGTTTCATAGTGATAACTTTATCGATCATCCTCAAATTTTATAGGAACATTCGACAAATTATTATACAACATATCCAAAATTCACACCAAACCAACGGTTCAAACAAAAGATGTTGAATTTATAATGACAACATAAAAATCAAGGCGAGATTACATGTTGTTACCAAACAATTCATGATAAATTCATAACAATCAAATTGACCCAATCAAAGCACAATGAAAGATAAGATGTTTATCTACAATAATTTTAATAATAAATAATTAACATTTTATTATTTTCTTTATCTTTTCATTTTCCTTAAATTCATTTATTATTAATTAATCTATTTCCACCCTAACTTGTAGTTTCTATTTCAATGCACCCACCTAGGCTAAGGAAAAGAAACAATATTCTAGACCACATGGTCAGCTAAGTTGGGTATAACCCGACCCGAAATGTTAACTAAAATACAGGGTATTACATAACGTGTTGTTCATTGTTGCAAGATCCCAACAATAACATCCCTACATGCCTTTCTGTTAGGTCACATAGTTTTCTTACGACACGGATTATCTTTATGATGCACAATTTGAAAATATGATGCACCTTTTATGATCCAGACTTCATCCGTGTTATTTTTTTTTATGATACCAAAATGCTACGGATAAAGTTTGAAATCATAAAAGATGCAACATATTTTCTTGGGAATCCATGACGGAGGCGCTTCAACCAAGGATTTAGTACCATGAAGAAACATCGAATCATAATAGCACTAGACATGCATGATCATTTTGTTGGATTTTATTTATTTGCAACACCCTCAACTCTCCATGAAAAATGACCCATGTACTCGGGATCAGTAGTGTTTATGTACAAAAAAAGATGCTAAAAGAAGACATTTTGCCATTATCTCCTTTTTTTTTTGATGCAAAAAGTAATATATTAATCAAACAACAAAGTACATAAGATTTATAATATCTTTTTTCTCAAAAATATTGGTCTTCACACTAGATTGCGAAGTCCTTATCTGAATTTTGGTAGAGAGATTCCGAATGTTCTTTGCTCGAGCTTCCTTAGCTATGTTGTCCGCCGCCGAGTTATATCTTCTGTTAATATACTGGACCTGAGCTTGAGGGAGTTTTTGCAGGATAGTTTGAGTCTCTTTTATTGTGTTTTCTGCATTCCATTCGGGAATCGACTTACCATATTGATGGTTTCGGCTAGCATTTTACAATCTGTAACCAGGTAACGCTAGATAAAATGTTATTCTTGAGCCGGGAGGAAGCTTTTAATAAAGCTTTCGATTACGCATGGAGCATTTGAAAAAGCCTGTCGATCTGTTTGCAATATGCATAAAAGTTTCGGTAAATCCATTGAGTATAGGATAAAAGCATATCCCATTGTGGCATTTTCCTTCTTAAAAGCCGCATCTATAAATAGAATCCAATCCGATGTTAAGCTTGACCATTTTACTTTGTATGTCGTGCCTTGCTGGACCCTTTTGCTTTTCTTCATATTTTCTTGAGGATATTGTTGTATGAATTTTCTTATTTGCTCTATGAGGTAATTTGGGTTTGGTTTGGTTTTTTCAAAGACTACGAGCACTGTACTTCCATATGAACAGGCGATTGTTGCAATATTTTTACGTGAGGTTCCCAAAATCTGGTCTCGTAATCCACTCTTTAATCCGGGTTTCGATTGAATCTGTAATAATTCTTGAGTTTACCACTTCTAAAGATAGGCCAAACCAAACGGCTCTAGCGAAATGGCAAGTTCTTATTAGGTGTTGCTCTGTTTCTTGTGTTTGGGCGTTACACATTGGGCAATCCGTATTGAATTCTTTGTTGTGTTCTCCTAATCTTGCATTAGTTGGGAGAGCTTTTTGGGCTAATTTCCAAACGAATAATTTGATCCTCGGGATCACCTTGATTTTCAAATCTTACGCAGGAACTTCACTCGGGTTCTTTGTTTTCTTGGTCTTGGTTAATCGAGGAAATTGTAGATATTTTTCGTAGAAAGTCCGAAGAGTGGTGTTGCCATCGAATCTTATCTTGTTCTTGACTATTTGGAGAAATGGCTAGAATTTTTCTTTTATATCGGGCGTGAATAGATTATCTAATTTATCTGATCCCAATTTTCTTTATTGTTGTGATCAACTCATTTACCCTTTGTGGAATAGGTTAGTAGACTCCATCGGTTGTTGAAGACTATTTTCAGTCGGAATCCATTTATCCTCCCATATCTTGACCGACTCTCCATTTTTGACTTGCCAAACAAAATTTCCTTTAATGAGGCTTAACCCTTTTTGTATGCTTGTCCAAATCCAAGATAAATTTGATGTTCTAGAAACTTCTAAAGGGTGGTTATTAGGAAAATATTTGGCTTTTAATAATCGACCCCGAGTTGATCGTGTTACGAGATAAGTCTACTAGCCGGCTTCGTTAAGAGGGCAATGTTGAATTGGCGTGGGTTTTAATTCCAAGACCTCCTTGTGATATTGGTTTGCAAATGTTTGCCCAAGCTTTAAAATAACCTCCTCTTTTTTTGTTCTTATCTTTATTCCACCAAAAATCTCTTTGGATTTTATCCATTTTGTCTAGAGTTTCCTTAGGAAGATCGAGGATGCATCACAGTAAGTAGGGTAACCTTGTAGAAACTGATTTTATCGACACCCGTTCTTCCCGGCTTGAGACGGTAATTTTGATTTCCAACCTTGCGAGTAGCATAGTATTTTTGTAGAAGGGGTTCAAAATTTTCCTTTCTTTTTATCAAAAAGAAAGGTGTTCCTAAGTATTTATCATTTTTGTCATCGATGGGACTTTGAGGATTTTAGCTATAATTTTCCCATGTTTTGGATGAATTCTATTCTTTGAAATAAATTAGGATTTTGAAGGTTCACCATTTGACATAATATCCCCAAATGCGGATAATATGTCAAGAAGGTTTTTTCTTCTCTGAAGTCGGCTTTAGTGAATAAGAAGCAATCGTCTGCAAAGAATAGGTGAGAAATGTTGGGGGCATTTTTGTTTATCTTTAGACCAGATATTTTCCTCTCCGAAACCGCCTTATCTAGAAGCCTAGAAAGAATCTCCATGCAAATTAAGAATAGGTAAGGGGAAAGAGGGTCACCTGTCTTAGACCTCTAAAAATTTTGAATGTAGGACTCGGAGAACCGTTTAGAAGGATGGAGAAAGATGTTGTAGTAACACATTGCATTATGAGATTAATCCAGGTATTGCTAAAACCTAGCGCTGAAAGGGCAGATTTAAGAAAATTCCATTCCACTCTATCGAATGCTTTGGAAAGGTCTAATTTTAGTGCCAAATGGCCTTTTTTCGCTTTGGAAGTTTTCATTGTATGGATAAGCTCGTGTGCTATGATAATATTGTCCGTGATTTGTCTACCGGGTAGAAACGCTGATTGGTTCGGGGAAATTATCTTATTCAGAATTGGTTTAAGACGGTTAGAAAGAATTTTGGATATGATTTTGTATATAGTATTACTCAGGCTAATGGGTCTAAAATCCGCTGGGGTTTGTGGGGTGGATATTTTTGGAATAAGAGTAATGTAGGAGTAGTTTAAATTAGGGTCGATTAACCGGATTTAAAGAATTCTTGAACGAGAATGAATTAAATACGGACCCAAAATATCCCAATTGGCTCTAAAGAAGCCGTGTGAGCAATCAAGACGAGGGCTCCCCATTGATTCATATTATTAAGAGTGTTCCAAATTTCTTGTTTTGAAGGGATGATGGTTAGAGAATGATTTTCCTCTTCGGATATACAAGGATCTATTAAATTAGATAGGTCTTCTAAATAATTTGAGGTCGAGTTACCTATCCCGAGTGAAGTGGTTTATCGAAGCCAATTGATTTGATCTCTTTCGGAGATCCAAAGGCTGAAAGGTTCTCTAAGAGTATGGATGGCATTTATTCTTTTCCTATTAGAAGGTTTGTGGCGTGGAAATATTACGTGTTTTGGTCGTATTCCACAGAAGAATTTATCCCTAGAAATTTGGTGGTAGTAATCATTTTTATCTTGTACCACTCTCCTAATTTTTCTTGAAGTTTTCTAATTTTTTCTATATTTGTAGGAAAATAGCGGTTGTGTAGAGAATCAATTCTCTTTGTTTAGAGATTTTATATTTTTGTGAATATTCCAGAAAACATCAATTCCATTGAGAAAGGTCTGTGGAAAGAAGTTGAAGTTTGGAATGGAGGTTAAAATTTTGATCACTATTGGAAAGGAGTGTCCGGGGAATTAGTAATTATGGAGGGAAGAGATGGGTGAGAAAGCCGGGATCTAAGGCATCTAAAAGGTTTTTAAGATTAAATTTTAAGGGTGAGAATCTAGCGGGAGTGGATTATGATGCGAGCCTACTCTGGGAAGATGACTTACCTTAGTATTGGGGAAATTACATTGTCCATTGAAAGGATGTCGGGGCTCTGTCAATTCTTTCGCATATATTAACCTCTCCTTGTCTATTATTTGACCAGGTGAATGGAGCTCCCTCGTAACCTGCATCTTGTAGGCCTAAGGAGTCAATTGTATGAATTATGAAAGATTTGCTGCTGGAACTAGATTTATTCCCTCCTTGTTTCTCGTCCGGATCAAGTATCACATTTAAGTCTCCAATTAGTAACCAAGGTTTATTGAAATGCTGCGCTGTATTGGCAATGTATGACCATTGCTCGATTTTGTCTTAAACTTCCTTTGCACCATAAACACACGTTAAGATGATTTCTTTTTCTCGAATTTTTTTTTGTATCAAAGTGGCAAACATTTAGGTTCGGCGATATCGAGATTTATTTCTATATTATTGTGCCAAGCAATCGCTAACCCCTTTGCAATTCCCACGAGACGGTACTATAACCCGATCAAAAAACCTACATTTTTTTAAAAAGGTTCCATTCTAGATTGTTGAGCTTTGGTTTCCGATAGAAAAACTATATCGGGTTTATAATAAGAGTTTAGGTGAGTAAAATGGTCTTGAGTTATTGGAGTGCCATTATCTCCTCCCACAGATAATGTCGGTACCAATGAGGACATCCTTATAGTAATCATCATGCTACAACCACACCCCTCCAAGATTATACACTGTTCTAACCAAATTCCATGATCAATTAGCAAAACTTTATTTATCTTTTGATGAATCTTACAAAAGTAATAAGAATACAAGGAAATCAAAATAACTCGGGTCTTTTTCTCTCTATTTGTTGTCCTCTAACTCTCCAAAAGATCTCTCTCTTCTCGACTTTGCTTGGTCCTTTATATAGGATATTACATAGTGGATGACATTCTAAGCCAGCCTTTATTTTCGGATCGATCTGCGTCATTCTCACAAGCTTACAAGGGTTTTCTTCGCAAGGTAATCCCGATCTTCGCAGAATCTTCACACTTTCTTATGACTAAGCTGACGTCACTTGCTACATCACTTCTCTAACACTCTGCGATGACCTTCGCAACCACCCTTTAGTTAAAACTTCGCTGAGATATAACTGTTACGAGATTACTGTTCCTACAAGACTGAAACGTGTTAAGAGAGTTCTGTGTAATTCTTTGGTGTTTAAAGAAAATCGAAGGGTTTTAATTAATGTGAACTCTATGTTTTGCTATATGATTCAAGATCGAGAAGATGGTTCGCGCACGAATAGTAAGGAAAAGAAGATTATAGTGAGGAATGAAATATTTAGTAGTGACTTTGTTGTTATGTGCTTCGCTTTGTGAACGTGTTTACTTTTGTTTGAAATTCTTGTAATTTACTGGTAATCATTGGTCGATCCTGTAACCGTTCCGATTTTAATTCGGAGGATTATTATCGTTCACCTCTTTTCGAAAAAAGAAAAGAAATATTTAATAGTGACTTATATTGTTGTTCAAAATAGTTGGATAATAAGAGTAATAGAAATGGGAAGCATTTATATAAATCTAAGCTAAAGATGGAGAGTAAAAGCATATATGGTTGTTTAGTCATGCTGGTGATCGAGTGAGAGGTTGAGAGTAATAGGCACATGCTTTAACGATACTGCGTACAGCATTTCAATATCAGAAATATGCAACGAGAGATGAAATACTAAATACACGTGTGGTAATGGAACCACCAGAAATATGTAACGAGAGATGAAAGACTAAATACACGTGTGGTAATGGAACTACTCAATCCGTTCGATAAATATCAAATTTACACTCTGTATAGGAGTGTGGATAAAAAAGGATTCAGTTTTACAGAATGATCATATTAGAGAAGAAAAAAGAGGCTTGTGTGACATCATGCATAGGGGCAACTGCCCCGTGAAGAATGTCAAAGAATCTGAGCCCTCCATTTTCATGAATACCTAATAAACTAATCTAGGAAATAATTAGATTCTTTTGACCTTATAGTGCAATTGACCATCCCTCATTTCCCATCTTTATTTTATTTGACTCCACTACAATATTAGCAACGTTAGAAGTTTTCCTAGGCACGATTGAGTAACTCCCAAATCTAATCCCTGATCCAAAATATGTCACGGGATTCAAAATCTGTTTCGTCACACAAACATTGACCATTATGACCTAAATTTGTACTGCTATCTGAGCTTAGCTTAATAAGTGATCAAAAATGCTCTTCCTCGTGATCCAAAATTTACATCGTAACTCAAACGATGGTATTGTAATGCAGAGTATGTCTCATGGACAAAAATCTGCAGCATAACAAAGTAACTTGTTCATTTTACGTTATCGAAAAATGTCGAACATACTCTATGCTAGCGAGACATGGAAAGAGTGAAAGAATTAGACAGCTCATTATGAACAACCCGGTTGGTTAACTGAATGAACTAGGTACTTGAAATGAGAATTATTCTCTGTGGACTGTAATCATGCTTATGAGATTTCAACAACTTAGAACTGGTAAACTGAAAAAACTTGCAAGTGAAATTATTAAAAAATAATTTTAAACTGCAACATAGCCAAAATAAAAATAATAATAATAAAGAATCAAAGTCATAACATGTACCCAATTAGAAACTGCATAAATATAGAAATAATCAAAATGTACGGAAAAACTTGAGATAGTCAAACGGTGACTCTTTAAGATAAGACGAGATAGTATAGTAAAATTAATTTTTGTGGTAGTTGAACTTCAAGGAGATAAGCTTTAAGAGCTGGAGGCACTCCTTGGCCGACTGTCATGTGATATAAGAGTTTATTATGGGGCGATACATCCATGATAAGGGACACAAATTTGGTGAAACTGGAAAAACTAAGCAAATCCTTAAATGTGCCTGTTTGGGATAAAATTGATCTTTAGCTTTCGATGTTGACTGATTTCTTCGGATGTACAGGGATGTGGGGGAGGCAACCGAGTAATGCTGCGTTCACCGAGGCCTGGGCACCGGGAATAATCCCCGAATCACGGTGGGGCCCGCTGGAGTTTTGTAGGGGTGGGCTGTTTAGGGTTGGGTGGGGCCCACCTTGGCGGAGTCACGCGGGATTATCCCCTGGCCTCGGTGAATGTAGAATTGTCGGAGGCAACCCCTTCTGACGCTCAAATTAGCTATCAAATTTTTCACATAAGTTTTTAGAGGTTTCATGTGTACCTTTTAGAATTTTGGCCCCCTGTATTTAAATTGTGACTTAGCCAAAAAAATATTACAGAACTTCCTTTTAGGGTTTTAGAAGTGGTTGCACTGGCACAAGTTTCCAACGAAACTGGATGGGCTCAAAAACTTAGGCGGCGTAGGGGTGAGTATTTGGCCCGTAATCAGCGGATTTAATCGGGACCAACCGTTCATTTGCGAGATGGATGTACGGGACCGTTCGTTAATGGGTTGGATGCGGATGGAATTTTGAAATCCAACGGATAACGGATCGGGCACGGATGCAACTTTGAAAATCCGTTGGACATCCATATTCGTTAAATTAAGGGCATTTATATAGTTAAAAATACTCCTTTGTTCCTAAATAATAGGTACAATTCTACATAAATACATGTTTCAAAAAAATTAAGTTTTGGTTTCTGGTGGGAAAGTCGAAATTTTACTTTGGTTTTAAGGGACCACTTTTCTCTTAACTTATTTTGATGACAAGTGTCATGTGGACCAATTTCACTTTACTTTTCTTTGTGAGTGTCATGGGGACCATTTCACTTCACTTCTTTTATTGACAAGTGTCATGAGGACCACTTTCGATGATTAATTCTCTTAATTTCCTTTATTTTAAAAAAACAAAACAAATACCTATTAATTTGGAACGGAGGAGTACTATGAATTTTAAGATGATTGCTTGGAGCGTTGTACATGACATTTTTATATATGTATACATATATAGGATATGTAGGTTTTATAAGAGTCATTTGTGTTAGCTTTATTTTCTTTACTATAAATTTAACTAAAACAAATCCATTTGGATTATCATGCATCCAATCCGTCCATCTGTGTATCCATTGGATGCAAATCCGTTGGATATGGATTGAATCGAAAAACCGGTCCTCTTGGCCCATGGTCACCCAAGCGGGCAGACTTGGATGACAGCCAGATGAAGGCCCACATAGCCGCCAAGATTGTTTTCTAGCCCAGATTGTTTTTTTTTTTTTTTTACATATGATATACACCAAACCGCCTCTTTTTAATCCTCTGCTTAGATTATAACCAAAAAGTTATGGAACTTGCTCCTAAGCGGGAACTACCATTATTGAAGTGATACAGTAAAACTTCTTTAAAATAATAGCTTTGGGATCGAGAAAAAATATTATTTTAGAGATTATTATTTTAGCAAGCGAAATTTGCTTTGACCAAGCCTAGTTGGGATTAAAGAATTTTATTATTTTAGAGAGATTATTATTTTAACGAGTATTATTTTATGAAGGTTTTACTATATGTAGCTCAACACCATTTTTGGCGGAGATATTATGAAACACGCCCCCAACTGTGTAATCCCTGATTGGGTTTGCTTGTTTTTGAGAGAGACTTAAGCCAAATGTAGTATTCTTATGTCTGCTTGTAATTCTTGGTTAGGTTTGCCTGGGTTTGTGATATTTACATGTTTTTTGTAAATATTTGAGGTGTCATATATCTCGTCCCCAAGAAAAAAAATTGTGGTTGAGGTTATTGGGAAAATTGGCACCCCGAGCGCAGCGGAACACAGGACCACAAAGGGCAATTGATGATTTGAACCCAACATGGGAAAATAATAAGAAAGACAAAAGATTAACAAGCACACACAACCACAACACAAGATTTACGTGGTTCCCTTTACAAGCTACATCCATGGCCAACACCCCAGAAAAACTTCCATTAAATTAAAAACCATTACATGATCTTTCCGCAACCCAAGACAAGACCAAAGAGTTAACAAGCCGAGAACACCATTGAAGAAACCATAGAAACCAAACCTCTAACATTCTCCAAACCATGCGCCATCCTTGTGTCGTCTTCTCTTACACATTGTCTTCACAATTTGCTACTAACGGGGAAGAAACATGGAAACACTAGAAACATGGTTTAGGAACGGGCTGTCATTCAAGGGGCGGGTGCAGACTGTCGAAATTGTCGGGTCATGGATCATAGTCTAGGCACGGACCGTCGGATATTCTGGCAAAACTAGACTGGAAGCATTTTATATATATGCCGTTGGTCTTGGCGGAAGTCTTCGTGTGTCTTTGGGATAATTAGCCGATGTAGTATTTTATTGTCGCTAGGCGTACTAGTAGTCTTTCAATGTCATTGGACATGCCGGAGATCTTGTTTGTTCCAATTAACATGCGGTGAATATCTTTGTGTGCTTATGTATATGCGGAAGTTTTGGGTGCCATCGGACTGTCGGCGGATCGTTGTATGCCTCCAAACTGACTAGCACTTATGTGAAAATAGTTGTAACAATTATCGGTATGCCGTTTTCATTGTGGAAGTTTGCTAATATTAATCCGAAATATTAGGGTATACACAACCCACTCTTAATCATATAAATCTTTGGAGAATTAAAAGGTTTGGGTTTCTCTTTGTTGTCATTGTTGGCGATTGAAAATCCGCACCGTATTTTGGTTTTATACAACTCTTCCCTCTAAGCTTTGTTGTTTGGGATGTTACACATCTTGCACAAAAAATAACAATTCTTTAAGCTATGGTGCCAAACATTTCTTTCATAAGCGATTAAAATCACATAATTAGGTTGTAACACCCGTATTTTTCGCATGATGCATGCTCAAAGATGCATCGCTGAACAAGATGAAGATTCATCTTAAAATTATGAAGTTACTAGTGGAAATAATAATGATAATGTTGCGAGGCTCTCTCGACGAAATGAAGGAAATTCTCCTCGAGGAAGTGGTACTTTATGATAGCAAAGAGGTCCAAAATATTAAGTTGTAAAAATGTCAATAAGATATATATAGAGAGGGGTAGTTGGTTGAAGGTACATTAAAGAGTAATGCGTCAATAAGCATATCTTAGTTGGTGGAGCATATGTGAAATGAAAGCATCCCTATGACGCGTTGCTTATTCGAGGAAATTTACCTAAGGAAGTTTACTCGAGGAAGTTTACTTAAGAATCTTACTCGAGGAAGTTTATCGGAAGAAGCCTACTCAAGAAACATCGGTTATACACAATTGCATGCATATTATCTTGCGAAAGACCCTTTGGCCTATGCGGATTACGCTTTGCAACTAAAACCAACTCATATTGCATGGCTTTGGACAATTCTAGTGTACAATTTATTTTCTCATAAAAATTCTAGTGTACAATTTATTATCATAAATTCTTTGAAATAATTTACGATTTGATAGGCAGTTTTGTACTTAAATTTCAGTCCCTTTCAATCGGTATAATTTATGTTTTTAGTTCCTCCGGTTACCTTGTTTTCGGAAATCTTTATACTTTGTATTCATTGCCACACTCTCTTTTCCCGGTTATACATTGTTTTGGTCACTTATTATACCACCTTTGGTTTGTAGCTAGGACATTGTGATGTCTCTTGTTATATACGGTAATGTAATATACATGACAAGAGAATTATAACTAGTATTCAAAGTAAGTCACCCTTTGTCTTGCCTCCATTACTTCTATTTTCTTGATAAGCTCTAAATGCAAGTACAAACGTATTTAAGGATGAAGAAGACCTAACAACGAACAAGTAATCGACATCGACCTTACACGTGGTCGAATGTCAAATGTTCATCCTCAAAATAACTTGAAACAAGGTTAACTGCTAAGATATAATTAATTAGTTAAACAGAATTATAAATACATCATTTTGCTGGTTCCGGCCACCACATAAATGAGCCATGAACCATAGGACCATGACAATACTCCCCCCTTCAGAATATCCTTGTCCTCAAAGATGGTATTTTGGAAAATTAGCTCGAACATTAGTCAAGTCCTCCCAAGTGGCATCGGTGGTGTGGTGTGTGACCCTTTGAATCAAAAGTTGATGTACAACTTTTCCTTGACGAAAACTTTGAATGAATACGAGAGTAGTTAAGGGCTTCAAAATGATCTCTTCATCTCGAGTCAACCAAGGGAAATGAAGGTATTGTTGAAAACGGCAACACCTAGTTTTTCTTTAAGCGAGAGACATGGAAGACAGGGTGAATCTTTGAGCTAGGAGGTAGCTCTAGTTTGTAAGCTACTTGACCTACCTAATTCTGAATCACAGGGAATGGCCCATAATACCTAGCAAATAACTTGAAATTTTTTGCGCAAAGGCATGGAAGTTTATCCGTATGGATGTAACTTCAAGTAGACCATATCTCCAAAAACAAATGACTTGTCTATTTTTTTCTTGTCAAAAACCACTTCATTCTTTCTTGTTCCTTGTGTAGATTCACATTCAAAAAGTCAATGACTGCATCTCTTCTTTGAAGGTATTCTTCAACAGAAGCTACTGAGGTATTGGCAACCGTAGGAAAAGCTAAGTGAGGTGGAACATACCCATACATAGGTTCAAATGGAGACATTTTCGGGATGGTGGGGAAGTTGGTATTGTACCACCATTACGCTAATGTGAGCCACTTAAACCAATGCTTAGGTTTATGACTGTCATACACCCTAAGTAATCCTCTGACAAGCATTAATTATTTCGGATTGGCCATCGGGCGAGGATGGTAAGCGGTGCTTATGTTGAGATGTGTTCCCAAGCTTCAATATTTCTTGCCAAAACTTGCTACTAAAGACTTTGTCTCTATCGAGACAATAGAAAGCTAGTAAACCATGTAACTTGAAAATGTTACTCAAAATTCTGAGCCCTTTGTAAGTCTTTGTGTAAGGATGAGTTAGCCCTATAAAGTGACTATACTTAGTAAATTTTTCCCACTACCACCGGGATAACATCCTTATTGTGTGACTTAGGAAGACCTTCAATAAAGTTCATGATGATGTGTTGTCGGGCTTGATGCGCAGTGCGAAAGTGGTTGTACAAGACCAAGAGGGTGGTGATGATCTAGCTTATTCCTTTGGAATGTGTCACATTGGCTGACTAGGAGCAAATTACCTTGTTTCAAGCTTTTCCAATAAAAATAAGCTTTGGCTCTAAGGTAGCTGCCATGAATACCGAATGACCCACAATTGCAGATGAGTGTATGGACTGTAGGATATGTTACCTTAGATTGGTAGTAATGCCCACATAAATCCTACCCATGAACCTCGAGAATGAGTTCCAAATAAGTGTAGTGAGGAATTGCGAAGCATTAACTAACAGTGTGGAATGAGCTTAGATGCTACAACATCATTTGTATAACAACTAATGATATCCTGAATCTAAGTTGGAGAGGATAAGGCAAGAGAAGCTGTATGTGGAGGTTGAGATAATGTGAGCAATCTTGAAAGAGAATCTGCAGACTTTGTTTTATAGTCCTTTGTTGTAGTGAATGGTATAATCAAACCCAAGAAGTTTAATGAGCCATCTCTGCTGCTATAATGTTGTAATCTTCTGCTCCATGAAGTACCTGATACCTTGCTGATCAATATTAATAATGTAATGGTGGCTAGTGAGATAATGCCTCCATTTGGTGACTGCATTCTAGTAGCTCTTTTTCATAAGTACATATCCCCAAGGCTTTGGGCCCTAGAGGTTTGTTGTAGAAGGCAATGGATATCCCCTCCTGGATGAGCACAGCTCCAATGCCTCTAGAACATGCATCTGTTTCCACTACAAACTGATTGGTGAAGTCTGAAAGGGCAAGTACATGAGTGGTACACATAGCATGCTTAAGTATATTAAAATCTTCTTCTGCCAAAGGTGACCATAAGAAAGCATTCTTATTTAAGAGATCAGTAAGTGGTTTAGAAATAGAATCCTACCCCTCAACAAACTTTTGGTAATATCTGTAAGACCCAAAAAGCCTCTCAATTGCTTAATATTGGTAGGAATAGGCCAAGACTTCATGCAGGCAATCTTTTTTCGGGTCATCTGCCACCCCATTAACAGTAATAATATGTCCTAAATATTCTAAATAAGATTTTGCAAAACAACATTTGAAATATTTGACATATAATTGGTGTTCTCTAAGAATGGAAAGAACTATTGAGAGGTGATGCACATGCTCTTGGATGGTATAGCTATACACTAGGATGTCATCAAAAAAGACAAGAACAAATCTTCTTAAAAGAGACCAAAAACGAAATTCGTAAGTGCCAGAAATTTGCATGAGCATTGGTGAGGCCAAATGCATGACCTTGAACTCATAATGACCATGGTAGGAATTAAGCTGTTGTTTTATGAATGTCATGCAAATACACTCTGATTTGGTGATAGCCAGCCCTTAAATCTAACTAAGTAAATACTCTAGATCCATGAAATTCATCTAAGAGCTCATCAATGACTAGAATAGGAAATTTATCTTTGATGGTAATGGCATTGAGCTTCCTGTAATTAACACAGAATCTCCAAGTGTTATCTTTCTTCTTTACAAGAAGTATAGGAGAATCAAAAGGGCTATGACTATCTTCGATAATGCCATTTTTAAGCATTTCTTGAACCAAAGAATCCACCACTGACTTGTGGATATAAGGGCACTTTTAGGGTCTGAGATTGATTGGTTGTGAGTCAGGTTTGAGGGTGATTTTGTGGTCCAAAACTCTTTGTGGTGGTAGCTGTGTTGGCTCTTCAAAAACATCAGTGAAGGTGTTGAGTAAGTCTTGCACTAGTGGTGGTATGTCAACTGGTATAGGAGATACAAAGATAGATAAAAATAGACCAACTAAGGCTGGAGTGTTCTTTTGGATAAAATTTCATGGCATTACTACTAAGCATCAAGAGTGTTGGCTTAGATGAAGTACCTTGTAAAGTTATCTCCTGACCATGGTGTAAGAAGGAAATGGACAGTTTAGCTATGTTGAAGGTTACATCACCTAATGTTCTTAACCAGACAACCCCCAAAACTAAATCACACCACCTAGAGGAAGTAATCTCAAATAAGCGACAAATTGATGGTTTGCATTGTCAATGTAGCTTCTAACGGAGACCCCGGTGCTTGTAGTTTTAGCTCCATTAGCCACAACAACTATCATGTGGGTAGTAGGCTAGACTTCACACCCCATTTGAGTTCAAGAGCAAAGAGTCAATGAAGCTATGGGTACTTCTTGTGTCAATCAACACAGTGATAGCTTGCTTTGTAATGAATCCTGGTATTCTAATGGTGTCAGGATTAACATTGCCAGTAAGGGCATGGAGAGAGATCTCCATGTATGATTCAACTAAGTGATCTTTAAGATGGGATTTTGTAGGTGTAGGCTCTTCATCAGCTTCATCATCAACCACCATCATAAACAAATGATGTGATTTACATCTATGGCCTGGTTGGTATTTTTCATCACAATTGAAGAAAAGCCCTTGGGATCTTCTTTTTTACTCATCTGCTCATAAGAGAGTATTCTAATGGGGGAATATAGGGAGCTTTAGGTGGTGGGTTTGGAGGAGCTGAAAATTTTGATGTAGAAGCTCCAACAGTAGAAGGTTGGTGTTGAGAAGCAAGTGACACTTCCTACAATCTTGCTAAAAAAGAAGGCTTGAGAGAGTGTTGTAGGCTTGTGCATACGACCGAGCTTTTAAGAACTTCTTTCAACCCACTAATAAAGATCAATACAAAGTATTCCTCGGTAAGATGAGGGTTTTTACTAAGCATTAACATTTTTAATTGTTCAAACTGCTCAAAATAATCCTCAACGGATGTGAGTTGAGATTGCTTATTAAAACAACCCACATAATTATCATTTTCTAGATCTTCAAAACGATTACAGATAGCTTCAACAACATCAGACCAAGAGATGGATGTTTTACCAGTAAGGAAATCAAGAAACCAAGAATCATCTTTACCCTCCAAGTACAAAAAAGCAATTTAAATCTTACTGCTCTTCCCGTGAGTGGATGCGAAAGTATCTCTCACACTTACGATTCCAATCTGCTGAGGATTGTCACCAATAAATCTTGGAAAATCAAGTTTTGGAGCTTTAGAGAAATCTTTGAAATTACTCTTCGATGTGTGTGGTTGGAACTCTCAACAAAAGGAGTTCCCTGCGGTTCTGGTTGAGGTATAGAAAGAACCTGAATAAGAGAGTCAAACTTAGCTTGATTGGCTTCAGAAATTTTAACCAAGGAATCAAGCAAGGTATCTTGTCGTTGAGCAGTGCACTACTTCGTTGCCGTTGCTTCACGAGTGTGTAGATCTGTGACATTTTGATGAGTTGTGACGGTTCATGGGTGGTTGAATCCACATCTTTGATGGTTGGACCACTCATGGTGTAGAAGAAGAGGGAGAAAAGGATTCGAATGGGTGATACCAAATGTGATGTAATATAGATGAGAAGAGAGAATTATAGCTAGTATTCAAAGTAACTCGGTACCTTTGTAGTGCCTCCATTAGTTTTATTTTCATGATAAGCTCTAAATGCAAGTACGGACGTATTTAAGGATGAAGAAGACCTAACACTTTGAACCTAATCGATATTGACCTTACACGTGGTCGAGATGTCAACGTTCATCCCGATAGTAACTTAAAACGGGGGTTAACTGCTAAGACACAGTTAATTAGTTAAACAAAATTATAAATACATCCTTCTACTGTTTGCCGACCACCACAAAAACGAGCCATGAACCAGAGGACCATGACAGGTATGTACATGCAAAAATTTTGTGGGTGCTAACCAGATAACTAGATATCAATATTCTCAACGAAAAACCTTTTTATTTTGTTTATCACATGGAGCTACATAATCAAACTTTCGTTTTGGTTAACAAATTCTCCGAGTAAGTTTGCTTAAAACAAACAAAAAAAAAAACATTTGAACCTTTGTTCACAATCATATCAAGAATGTAGTTACAATTTGTTCACAAACATATCAATCATAGTCTGTATTGGTAGACCTTAGACTGCAAATGCAAATCATCTTTAAGCCATTGCTGAAGCCCGTGAGCTTCCATGAAAGTTGGTGATGGACTTCGATTAATAGTCACACAAGCTGAGGGAACAACGTGTATTACTTCTGATTCTCTTCCAATTGCACTTTTTAATAATCCTGTCACTGATGTTTGCGTTGCCAGTCTCTCAATTCCTGAAACTCCCAAATATTCCATCCTGTCACGGTGTTCGAAATACCCAATATACTCGCAGCATATATGATCAGCCGGATTTACAAAAAGTTTTGGTACCCAAGTAGCTAATGCAGTAAACGAATCATCTGGACTTCTATTTTCTTTGGAACCCTTCATGGCAACTGTGAGTCCTGCTTTGACGAGGCTGCCAGCGAATCGAGCCCCACGCTTCACTTTTTCACTCTGAATTTTTTCAATTGGAGCCGCAATGAAAGGTGTATTGAAGAGGTATGATTCCAGATAGTTACCCGTTTTTGCCATGTTTTTACCTACAAGCATTGCGATCGAAGAGCCCAAGGAATGTCCTGCCAACCAGACATTACTAGCTCCAACAGCAGATACCATGCTTTGAACTGCTTGCACTGCAACATTATAGCGAGTTGATTGGTGAAGTCCATGTTTGATAATATTCAGGTCTAACCACAGATCCTGTGAGACAGATTGTTTCTTGATAGTGGTTCCCCTAAATGCTATTATATATCGTGGAACAATTCCCGTCTGATATTTGTTAAAAGCCACAGGTTTGTGTTCATATACAGCACCAAAGATGGAGAAATCGTTACTATCGATGAGTGGATACAATAGCTGAAAATTAAAGAATTCCCACCATTGTGGTGCAAGAGCTTCACACCCTTGACGATTTTCTTGACGATCATGCTCCAGAATATAGGTAGCAGAAACTAAGCTAGCAGCTATAGATCTTCGGTGATGCGCATTTTGCCTTCATATTACCATAAAAATGTCTAGTTATTAGCGGCACACATTAGGCAGTTCCGGCCTAAGACACTAGTATACAACAACAATCAGAAATTGGACTAGACTAACAGAAGTTGACATGATTTCATTTTAAAAATAATCACACAAACTGATCATATTTGAGTTCGCAAACAAATGGAATGATTCAACAGAAGCCTGAAAGATAATCTTACCAATCCACGACGGTCAAGTGTACAGGTCCTGAATAGTCGAAACTATTTTTCTTGTCTAATTTCTCACTCTTGTTTTGCTTCAATTTCGGCTCCTACAAAAAAAAAAAAAAAAAAAATTCAACATTGAGAGGCTTATCAACACAACATATAGAAGACATTCTGTATCCATTGAAATCCTTGCAACAATGTCAAAAGTGCCGAAAATTCTCTATACCATCTAAAATTATCAAAGATATAGAAATCGAGAAATGTGTATACCTGAAAGCTCATTATGGACAACTACCGGAAATATGCGTTGAAGAAATGGAATGGTTTACTAAGAATGAGAATTGTCTTTGTTGAGTACAATTATTCTTATGACATTTACAGACATTATATAAACGCAACCAAAATTTGCAAGTGATATTATTAGATTAGCTAAATTACAATTTGTGTAAAAAACAAATCAATAAATAATCAAAGTCAAAATGTACACCAACTATACATTGCACTAAACAAAAACCAATTGTAATTAAGCTTTCATAATTGGCACTACTTAACAACCAATTTTAAATAATGTGTACTATCAATCATGTAACTCTTTCGTCTGGCCAAGTTGGGTAGTCGCTTTAACGTTCAAAGATAAGGCTTGAATACAAACTATATCTATATAAAATGCACAAACAAGGAAATAATCAAAATTTTGAGAAAAAAGTAATGTCCGAAAAACAGTACTTTGAGGTAATATTTGTGAAATTTGCTTAGTTTTTTAGAAATTTGTTTTGAAATTTGCTTAGTTTTTTAGAAATGTTCTACCTCGCAAACTAAATTTTGCGTTAGAACTTAAATAACGGCATTTTAATGGAAACTCCTTCCTTTTATGATTGCTTGGGAGATATGGAAAGAAAGAAATGGGAGAGAGGCTGCATGGTGAGCGCAGGATGAAGTCAAGTGATGAGGTGAAAATGGCAGGAAAACAAGATATATATATCTTTGGAGTTCAAACTTGACTACCAAACAAATTATGCTTCAACGGGGAATAATTTTCATTTTCTTTCTTAGGGCTCTTTCTCTTTGACCCTATTCTTGTGTATCTCTCATTTTTAATTTTAATATATATCCTTTCTTTTTTAACACAAGAAATTTAAAAAAATGGCAAAACAAGCCTCTACATCGTTGTTCATTTTAAGTCACCCAAATATTCTCCATACCATTCTAAATTATTGAAGATACAAATAAAAAATTACAAAATTGGTTAAAAAGACCAAAATCAATAACGGAAAATGGGTCATTTGTCCAAAAAAATTTAAAACACGGTTCAAATGGACGAGTGAAAAATTTTATGAGTGAAATGGACAAAAAAAAATAACAAGGATGAAACTGGATTCATCCTGGCTTAAACAAAAAATAGCAAGGATGAAACCCCGGATGCATCCATTGTAAAAATAAAAATAAGAAAAAATATTTGAAAATGGACGGGGATGAAACAATATTGATTTTGTCCATTTAAACGATATCTAAATCTAACTCATCCTTTTCACCCAGAAATGTTGTTTTTGGTCTTTTTAACCAATTTTGTGAATCTCGATAATTCCTGGGTGAAAAAATATTTAGATTTTGATACTGTTTAAATGGAAAAAAATATAAAAATAATCAGGGTGTAACCAGTTTCATCTTATCCATTTTCAAATTCTTTTTCTTATTTTTAATTTACATCACGATGCATCCAGTTTCATCCTCATACTATTTTTTAAGTTTAAGCCGGGATAGTCAGGTTTCATCTTGCTATTTTTTTTGTCCATTTCACCCATAATAATTTTTACTCGTCTATTTAAACTTTGTTTTAAAAATTTTTGGACAAATGACCCATTTTCCGATAAAAATATGTTAGTGTCAAGGAGACATGGAAAGAGGGAAGAATCAAACCTGATAGCTCACTATAAACAACCTGAAATGGTTTTATAAATTGAATGGATTACTAAAAATAAGAATTCTCTTTTGAGTAAATAATTGTGCTTATGACATTATAAGATTCCAAGAATTTAGAATCGGTAAACTACAAAACTTTCAAGTTGCAAGTGAGAGATTAGTTTCAACTACAACTTGCGAAAAAGAAAAAAAAGAATCCATAAATAATTGAGTATTGCAGCTGTAAGTTTAAATAAACAAAAAACACTAAACATTAGACATGATATAAAATACATGAACAAGAAAATAATTAATCAAAATGTAAGGAAAAAAATGTTGAAAGAAGGGGAGTGGTACGGATATGGGACGGGCCTAGCAAGGGGCTATAGCCCGTCCCCAAATTTGAAAAACAATTTGTTAGAACCATTTTTTTTGGGACCATGGTTTTTTTTTTGGCAGACCATGATTTTATTAGGCCACCTTCCCTATAGTTATAAGGGGTGTCCTAAAATGTGGAAATGATTAACCTATCATTAACCTAATTTAATTAAAAACCAACCTAATAACCACCTATATATATGCATAACCACCACCTCCTCCCACCACCACCGCCGATTACCACCACCACCTCCGATTATCACCAACACCAACCACCGATTACCACCACCGTCCACCACCTCCTATTCATCACCACCTCCCACCACCGCAAGATTACCACCACCACCTCCTCCAGATTTATCACCACCACCAACCACCGATTACCACCACCACCACCTCTATATATATAGCTTAATTTAAATCATTAACAAAGATATTCTCACAAACTCATTACTTGTCATTCGTTTTTTGGTTGAAAAATGAGAAGTAATCATCAAAATGAGCTGAAAATGGAAGTTGCGAGAGGTTTAATGGAGGTTTTTTTCGAGACGAGGTTCGGTTATGTCGCAAAAAAAGTCTCAATTAGAACTTTTAGTTCGGTTACATCGCAAACGTTCGGTTTCGTCGCAAAAGTTCGGTTATTGCGGAATTAATTTTTACGAACAGAACTCGAGTTCGGTTGATTCGCAAAAATACTTTTTAACAAACTATGGGCTAATTCCATACATGCATTTGCAAGTGCGGTTCGGTTGGATCGGAAAAATTGCTAAGTTTTTACTTTAACCGAACTATGGGATAATTCCATACATGCATTTGCAAGTGCGGTTCGGTTGGATCGGAAAAATTGTTAAGTTTTTACTTTAACCAACGTTTGCCTAATTGCATATATAAGTTCAGTTCGGTTGATTCGCAAAATATGTTGAAGTTTGCGAACCAGCCGAACTTAACACTTGGTTACTTTTAACTGCGGTTTGGCGGGAACTTGGTTGCGTTGAAGTTTGCGAACCAACCGAACATACCTATGTAAATGAGTTCGGTTAACTCGCAAAAATAATTTCAAAACCGAACTCTTGTCTATATAGCCAAATGTTGAGTTCGGTTTCATCATGAAAAAACAAAATTACGCGAACTTACAGAACTACGTTGGTTAAAGTTCGGTTACAACGTGGTCCGTCAGACCGAACCGAACAAAACTATGTAAACTCAAGCATAGTAATTCGGTTACATTTGATTTTTTATCGGCTAAGCGAACAAACAAAAACTCTATTAAAGCTACGGTTCGGTTGCTGTGATTTTGGATTTATTAACTTAGAACTACGGTTGCGAGAAAGTTCGGTTACATGTTCCTCATATAATAAAACCGAACTTTGTTGACCTGGTTGAAATTTTTTTGTTACAATTTTGATTTTCAAGATATTTTAGGCGTTTATAGCAACATTCACTAAGTTACAAGCATACTTGGTACCCGGAGGAAGTTTTTCTCCATATTCACCCATCTCAAAATAATTTTTTTCAACATCTTCTTTTTCTTCTATCACTTTAGTCACTCAATAATTCTAGTTCTTTTAAAAAAAAAAAAATCTATTAATTTAACCTTAATCAAAGATTAATCACACTAACTAATCATTATACAAAAATAATCAAGAGGGTAATTTTGGTATTAATCTAAATATTTAGATAAGGAATTGCTTTAGAATTACTTCTAATGTCTTACCCAAAATAAAACCATGGTCCCCAAAAAACGGTTCATTTGTTAGGTATACAAATTTTTCTCATTTTTAGACTTAGCCCAGTACTAAATAGATCGTAGCCTAATTTTAGTCCACTGCCAACATTTAGAATTTTGTACGTGTGAGATATAAGTTCCCACACGACCACACCACTAGTGGAAACTCGAAAGTATTTAGCAGAGAAGATATTTCTTCTTTTCTCTACTTGGTCGAAGAGTGGAAAGGAAACTTCCCTGATAGTGGTATTTGATTGAATTTTGTGTTCATTTGATTTTGACGACATCGATTTGAAGTTTGTAAAGTGATTGGGGTGGTGCTCAATTAGTATTTCAAGGTGAGATGATATACAGTCCACTGATTGCTATAAAGCTTAGGAAGTGATCGGGATTTGGTCGTTGAACAAGCGACATAAGGTATATTTGCATCAAGAAAAAGGTACTGCTTTACAATCTCTTTTGTAGAACTTTCATTTGAACAATTTTTTTTTTTTTTTTTTTTTTGTTGCATTGATTTAACCCTACCCAACACTAGTTCTTGGGTCCGTCCCTGGTACGGATGCAAGAACTTATAATAGTGTTGTAAGTTGGACTATGGATCCAAGTTGTATTAGTTTAAGTGTGGTGGTAGATAGATCCGATATTATGCCTCAAACCGGTCATAATCTGATATTTTAATAACTATTTATTTCATCATAAAAAGAAAAAGAAATGAAAATTAGAGTGGTACGTGAACCTGAAGAAAATACAGTAAATTGATACTGTGGTAAAAAAAAAAAAAAAAAAAAAAAAAAAAAAAAAATCTTTGTTGGACTCTTTAAGACTAGAGAGAGTAAAACAGTGAAATAGTTGGTAGTTAAAAATCTATGAATGGTCATCTACTACAGTCTACCGTACATCACCAACTTATGATATTCAGTGATTGTAATGGCTATGGGGAGATACAACCATAACAAGGGGAGTTACAGATTTGGTCAAACCGGAAAGACACAGTCAATCTTGACTAACCAAAATGAGAGCCATACAGGCAAGATATTCTTCAAGTAATGATTCAACAGTCTTAATCTTCCAAAATAACTGTTAATTCTATGTCATGCATACGATTTGTAGAGCTTGAAATTGCAGTAGTAGATGTTGAGGAGAAAGGGTTAGGTGGCATAAGCAAATTTTCAGTCATCCCTTCAAGCATATGAAGGACTGCTTTCATGGAAGGGCGGTCGACAGGGTTCCATTGAATACACCAGAATGCCACCATTGCTAATTTCTTTACAATGTTTATATCTTCTGCTTCAACTTGAATCCCCAAATCTTCCCCATGACTCAAACGGTTATATATCCCCTCTGGGAAGTATATTTGATTACCATTTGTTTCCGTCTTGATTTCCGTATTCTTCCTTCCTATAGCCATTTCAAGTAACAATACACCGAAACTATAAACATCTGACTTGTACGATATGGCTCCAAAGTTCCTAGAGAAAACTTCAGGTGCAATGTAACCCATCGTTCCTCTTGCAGCAGCCATAGATACACTGATAAAGCTATCTCCTTTGGTGCACAGCTTTGCTAAACCGAAGTCGGAGATCTTTGGAGTGAAGTTGTGGTCTAATAAGATGTTTTGAGGTTTAATATCGAAATGAAGTATACGCTGATCACAACCTTGATGAAGATATTCTATACCACGAGCTATACCCATAGCAATTTCTTGAAGCTTGTCCCAACCCAGGTGGTTTGGTCTTTTATCTGCTGAGAAAATGAACTTATCTAGCGAACTATTTGGCATAAATTCGTAAATAAGAGCCCTCATGGATCCTTCCGCAGAATCCCAAGAGAGGCGCACAACATTTAGATGATGGATTCTACCAATAGTGCCAACTTCATTGATAAATTCTTCTCCATTATGGCTTCCTCCTGCGTTGTCAAGAATCTTTACCGCTACCTGAATCTCATTTGGTAAATTTCCCTTGAAAAGCGCTCCCGTACCCTCCTTGTCCTAATTTGGTCTTAAACTTATTTGTAATCTTCTTTATATCAGCAAGACTGTATCGCATGGGCCTGAGAGCATTGTAATTCTCCAGAAACTGTTCAATCATCAATAAATTTTCTTCTTCTTCCTTATCTGTTTTCTTGTGCATCTTGATGATTATCATCAGCACGGTTAATATGAAAAGAAATAGTCCTGCTAAGCTCAGACTTATCGCTATATTCTTTCCTGCATAAATGATGCCCATGTAATACCAAAATGAAATGGTTCCGTTTTCAATTTATAACGTAAAGTGCTGTAAAAGACAGAAAAATATTCATTACCTTTGGGTTTGTGGTAAGATGGCAAAGAAGGCGGAATCTCGAAACATCCAATAGGAAGGCTAGAGTTTTGATTTTTGTATCCGCATTTACCTCCAGCAAATTCACAGCTCCTACAATTGGGTTCATCCCAGCTCATGTTTAGACTATTTAGTGTCACTTCACCACCATAATATGGATACTCATTTGGCCATGCAATTGAAGATGCCAATAACTTGCAGTTGCCCGCTGGTGAAATCCCTACAAGAGAATCGCCTGAATCGAGACAAAGAATTCTGTATGTCGAACTAGGACTACTTAGACAGCTTATGCTTTTATAATCATAGCTTCTTTGATTTGCCACTTCTCTCGAGCAGTTTAAGAAGGTATAGTTTCCATACACTTGTGTTCTAAATGGCGTATCAGATATATTGAAACCTACAAGTCTTCGTGGGATGCAACCATTTTGATCATAGAATTCCAATCTTTGAGACTTATAATCGATGGATTTCACAAGAAATTTCCCTGAAAATGGCAGCTCAATTATTGTTTCACTGTTGTTTGAGCAGGATAACTCAAATCCAGGGTATCCACAATGATTTGGTTGTTGATCTTTTAAGCGGAATGGAAACCGAATTTGTATATAGGTTTGGCTTCCACATGATAAATTTCGACAGGCATCACTTATTGCAACTGCACTAGTACTGCTACTTTTTATTATGTGTTGAAGGATGATGATAAAGAAGCTAACGAAAGATCTGAAGGGTTTTTTCTTCTTTAAGGTGCTCATTCTCAGAAACCTACAAGAGAGACAACAGGAAGAGTTGTTTGATTACCACCACTACTAACTGAATTAATCAAATAATGAAAGAACAGTAATGACTAGACGCCATTGTCTTCAAAAGTCTTTGGTAATGACTGAAGAGTGAAGACAATTACTGGTTTTGACTGAAAAATAGTCTCTGTTGATGTCATGATTTTGACTACAGCATCTTTCTAGAATCAACAAAAAAAATTATGCAGCTGACAATCTTGAACGAAGACCACTGACAATCTTGAACGAAGACCACTGACTACAGCATCTTTCTAGAATCATCAGTGCATAAATAAAACATAAAAAAAGGCCGGAAAATGAAAATCTGTAACTACCTGCCAGAAAGGTCTATGGAGGACACAAGTATATGGAATACAACCGCGCTAAAGAAAAACTGCTAGCACTAGTTTCTTCTCAAAAATGAATACCATCTCTATCACCCCTTTTCTGCTACATTTTGTTGTTCTCTTAATTGTTCCTAGCAGTACTACCAGTTCTTCATTATCATCATCATCGTCAACAGTTTTCTCTTGTGGGGCTCTGAACATAAAGTGTCCTTTTACATTAGAAGGCCGTCCTCGAAACTGCCCAAATGGCTGCGGCAGTCGATTCGGGAGATTAATGAAACCACTATCTTGTGGATATAGTCCAGCAGAGAGAATCCTCTCCTGTGAAAATAATAAGACTATTCTGAATTATTCTTCAAAAAAGTTCTATGTAACAGATATTAACTATGAAGATCGGAGCATTCGATTAATTGATCCAGGTCTTGAAAGAGATAATTGTTCTTCAATGCCTCAACATTCACTACCAGATACTTCTTATTTCCAAAATTATTCAGAACTATCGTATCCGAGAAGGCAGTAGTATACATGAATTGCTCGATGAATATAAGCGACTATACACGTTACATATACGCTTCACCTTGTATCAAGTCATCGTTTAACATGTTCACATATGTCATCGTGAATCCTCTTGTTTCAGATTTTAAGGAGTCATGCAACAGTTTTTTTACCTCTTGGATGTCTACTGATAGGGATACCTTTGGTTCGTACTTAGATGTTCATAACGAAATGATGAATGGCTTTGAGGTCTATTGGTACTACAAATTCAAACAACCAGGCAAGTAAATACAACAAGAATTTAGTCTCTCCTATAACCACCGTAGCCACACCCGTCCCAAATTCCTATTTGGTTCATTTAATTACTGCACTAATTTGCTTTTTTGTATTCAAATGCAGGTTTTCTGTATTATGTCAAATATAACATCCTTGGTAAGCTCAAATCTTCCCGACATCTTATTGAATATCTGTTAGGTTGCTAAAAGTTTACAGAACCGTGACCTCCTGGTTTCTCTTTTCCTTTCCTTTTTCTTCCAGAATACCGCAGACAGATACTTATTATTGGAGGTAAATGATCCAGCTTTCTAGTTTGCAATATGATTTTGTGATTTTTAGCAGATCATGGCAGACAAATACTCCTTGGCTGATTAAATTTTTGTCTTTTTTTCCTATAGCGGGCACCCTACAATTAGGTTCGATTTTGCTTGGAAGAAGTATACTTGGGACACTATGTGTGTTTTCTATTTTAATTTATATGGTAAGAAGAAGAAACCGAGCCATGAATGGAGATATAGAAGACTTCTTAAACACCTACGGAGATCAAATGCCTATGAGGTATTCCTATAACGATGTCAAACTAATGACTAGCAATTTCAAGGAAAAATTAGGCCAAGGAGGGTATGGATCAGTATACAAAGTTTCTTCGTAACGATCGTGCTGTTGCAATTAAGATTCTTAGCTCATCAAAAGGAAACGGGCAAGATTTCGTCAATGAAGTAGCTACTATAGGAAGGATACATCATGTAAATGTGGTACAACTCATTGGATTTGTAGCAGAACGTTGAAAAAAGAGCTCTTGTGTATGAACTCATGCCCAACGGATCTCTCGACAAGTATATATTTCCTCGGGAAGGAAAAATTATTAACCTTCTTAGTTGGGAGAAATCTTATGAAATTGCTTTAGGGGCAGCTCGTGGTATTGAATATTTACACCGAGGCTGTGATATGAGAATACTACATTTTGATATCAAACCTCATAATATTCTACTTGATGAGAATTATAATCCTAAAGTTTCAGATTTTTGGGCTAGCCAGGTTATACTCGATGGATGATAGTGTCATTTCATTAACAATGGCTAGAGGAACTATTGGATACATGGCTCCGGAATTATTCTACAGAAGTATCGGTGGTGTCTCCTACAAGTCAGATGTCTACAGTTTTGGGATGTTGCTAATGGAAATGGTAGGGAGAAGAAAAAACTTGAACCCTTCAGTAGAGAATTCAAGCCAAATATATTTTCCATCCTGGATTTACAACCAATTGAACCAAGGAGAAGATATCGAAATTGAAGATGCTACCAAAGAAGAAAATGAAATAGCAAAGAAACTAATCATAGTTGCACTATGGTGTATTCAGCTGAAGCCTATCGATCGCCCTTCCATGACCAAAGTTGTAGAAATGCTAGAAGGAGAGTTAAGACTACTGCAAATCCCACAGAAACCGTTCTCCATATCAGATCTCCACGAGGAACATGGAAGTGACACAAGTTCAACTGGAATGACACCTTCAACTACTTTAACTTATTAGAACTCTTGGTTACACCAGATTATGTTCAGTTGTATGAAAAAACAACTATTGGTTTTTATTCTTGTTATCAATAATTGAGTTTTGTGTTTGATTATTGGGCATAGTTTGATTAATGCAAACTATAAGTGGAGATTACAGCTTATCTAATTCACAGATAAGAATCCTAAAAGTTAAATTCCTCTGAACTCAATCAATGCCAAGCGAAGCATAAACCCCAAAGACATCGATCGTACTTTAAATTCAAACAATAGCTAAAGATAAAACATGCATTAGAAAATGGTGCTCGCTACTTACTTGTTTTGGCTGTTAAAAGAGCTCCTTTATCAGAAGTATATATTGCTGAACACATTATGTCTGAAACGGAAATATCATCTCCCTGTACCATAGTATGCTGCATTATTCACAAGTCATGTAAAGGTAAATTTGATGTATGTGAAAGTAAAAACTGTAGTCAGTACCATCACGGAGACGCGATAAATTTACCTGTCTACTGTAACTCTTCATAGTCGTGGAAAGGTTCTTGGTAATGCAAACTCTTACACAATGATAACATTCAATGTTATTCCCCACATAGAATCATGTAAATAAATAATCAAATACAACTATGGGAATGGGCACAAGTACATGAGCATGAACCTAAGATCCTGTTTACTCTTGAATAGAAAAATGAAATGATATTTCAGTGAGAAGTTTTTACAAACGGTTTGTAAGCACATTCTAAGTTGAACACAAATTTAATAAATTAGTGGAATTGATTCCAAAATAAACCACACAAATTTCTTATACCCATGGCCAGTAGCTTTGTCTAGAGTGTTTATCTTGTAGAGCATGACTATCGACAAAACTTTCAAGAAAAAGTATATTCTGTGGGTTCTTCCGTTCCGATGTTTGCAGGAAAGAATATGGACAAAACGGACAATTTTTGAGCCATGCTCTTTCCTACCAGTACCGGGAATGGAAAAAAAAATGGTTTAAAAATTATTTGTGAGAGATTTCACTAGACTAGACCAGGAAATTTGCCATTTTTTTTAAGCAAACCTGATCATGAACCTGAGCCGAACTGGGGATAGGCGGTTATTTTACTTTTGCGGCCTTTTTTCAGCATTAATCATCAAAACCCGTGGGCTCCATCGTCCGTGGGAAATTACCGGATGACATAGATTGTGCACATTTTTTAAAGAAACCTATTATAGGGGCTCTAACCATTGGTTTTGAGGCCTACAATGTAATTAGGTTATGAAATAGTGTCAATAACAATATCAAATTATTTTTTGTAATGGCTAAAATATCCTCCATGAATTATAAAATTAAATTTATTATCTTCTCATTATCTTGTCATTCATAAATCATGATGAAGGTGATGATCATATACAAAAAACTAAATCTATTATCTTCTCTTTCTTTTTCTATTCATAAATCATGATGAAGATAATGATCATAAAAAAACTTATTATTCTTCTTTATCTTCTTCTTCTCGCGTCGTGATAAAGATGGCGATCATAAAAATAAAAAAGCTAAGAAAACCCATCACTTATTTTTTGATCTTTTGTCTAGGTTGGGAAAATTCATATTTCAGCATTAATTATAAAAACCCGTGGGCTCCATCCTCCGTGGGAAATTACTGGATGACATAGATTGTGAAATTTTTTTAAGACTGTACATCGAATTTTATACCCTAGGTTGATTGGGGGCAAACATTTTAATCGGGGCCAAGCATTAGAGAACAAAAAAAGTCCCCCAATCCTAATTTGGGTCACCCATTATAAAAATATTTTCTAAATGGCTAAAATGCCCCTGAGTGATTAGTATTAAGATTTAATTAAGTTGATTAGTGTGATAATTTTGTTTAGATAAAAATCGGGTTTTGGGATTAAAATTTGGGGAAATTTTAGTTTTGGGTTTTTTTTTTTGAGAAGAAGAGGAGTTTTGAGAGGAAAACTAGGGTTTTTAGAAATGAGTGATTCAAGTGGAGGGAATGAGGTTGGTGAAGGTTCAAACAATAACCATGATTGTGTTGATGGTAAGATTGTATCAACTAATCCTATGGATTGGATGCTTGATGAAGAGATGTTAATGGAGGAAGCCATGAATAATGGTGGAAATGAAGATCTCTTTGCTCAAAATGAAGGAACCGATACTCAAAATGAAGAACCGCTTTCAAAAACAATCGGGTAAACCTCATATACTCTTGAAATTGTACGAATGGTGCTCCGAAGGGGTCGATTGATGATCACTATAGAACTAGTCGGTGTGAGAGTCGTTATAGTCGGGGTTTGGATTCATTAACGACTCTTGAAAGTCGTCGGTGAATTGGAACTACCAATGGCGACTTAAACACATAACTTTTCAGGTTATGAAAAATCGTTAGGTTGGTATGATAAACAACGACAACTCTTTTAGCTAGGTCAAAAAGGGTCGTTATTTTTGTTTCTGAGACAAACGACTCTAAACCCCGAGAACTCTCGATAAATAAAACACTTAGAGTCGTCATATATGTATTCGTAGAAAATTTGGCGACCTATCCAGGCATTTCAAATTTTTATGTAGAGTCGTTCGGTGTTTTATTTAATATACTAACGACCCTTGTCTTTTGGATTATCATAACTTTTGATTTCATAGAATCATTTCATTGAATCGTACAAGGAATATATCTTTCATAGCGATACATTGAAGGAAATGAAATATAATAGATAATAAACGGTGCATATACACTTAATCATAAATGGCGTAATTATACATAGTACCTTCCAAGATAAAGTAGCAATCGTCGAACTCAAACTTTTTTCCCATAAAAGGTCCTCGTAATAGTCATACGCCTTCCTCAATGAAAACGCAAACATACTCGGTTAGTATTGTTGAAAGCTTTGGATAAGTTTTACCTCTTGTTTAAATACTTACTCTTATAGCACCCAACATATTGGGCATTGCTTCCCTTGCAGCCTTGATTTCTCTTTTGAAAACTTCACACTCGAAGAATATCTCCTCGAACCGTTCCTTGACGAGTTTCAAAGACCTTGAGTTGCAATTTCCGTCTAACGCCACAAAAACGATGAATACAGTTCCACCAAGCATCGATGTTTGATCAATGTCTTTTCCTAGATCTTCAAAGTGGTTTGTGACTATTTTCCAAGCTCTCACAATGGCGCAATTCTCTTCCGAAGTGTAAGTACTAGTCATGGTGTTTCCTCTTCTTTTTCCTCTTGGATAATAAATGAATGAGAATGAATGTGAAGGTTGAGAATTATGGTTTGGGTGAAGAAGAGGTGAGATATGGGTCTCTATTTATAGAGATTAAGGACCCAACAGTCACTTTTTTAAATTTTTAATCGTTGCCCGACTCAACCACATTTGGTGAATTCAAAATTCACATTAAGCCCCTTTAAAGATCGTTATTATATATATTAATTAAGTGACGACTCTTGATGATCAAAAGAGTCGTCTATGTTTTTTTCTTGTTGACGACTCTACTGAGTCAAAGAGTCTAGGTGTTAAGTGACCTTTAAGTCGTTAATATGTTTTTCTCAAAAATGACGACTCATGCCAACAATTTCAAACAATCTTTAGAGTCGTCACTTGTGTTTTTACAAATCATGATGACCCTTTATGAACTATAGTTATTGCACCAATATTTGAAGTCATGCGTTTTATTGAATCCGAAAAAAACATACATGTAGTTGAAATAAAATAGAAGGAAAACACATAAAATTGTTCAATACATTGCGCTAGAAAATCTATACGAGTTTAATTATATTGGGCGACGCCATTCAACTTCCTCCGAGAGAGTGTAGCAGTCCTCGTGCAAAAACTCATGGTCGTACTTTAATTCGTATTGGCTCAGGCCCAAAGTATCTTGAAAAAACAATTTTTTAAATAAGTTAGCGTTGTTGAATAATGATAACCAAATAAATAATTTTTGATGAAAGGCCTATTGGTTCACAAACTTACTCTACTCATTCGAGGTTCGTTTGGCATAGCGTCCTTACGAGCTTTAAATTCGTTTCTTAGCAATACACAATCATTGTATAAATATGCGTACATTTCCCTTATTTGCGGGAGCGTCCTCCTATAACGATTTCCGCTTAGTGCTTTAAAAACCTTAAACACCCGTTTCCACCAAGCATTGGTGTTTTGATCATGCCCAAGGTAAGGCCCTCTTGTTGGGTCTTCATTACTGATCACCCATTGCGCTTCCTCAACGGAGTGCTTTGTGAGAGTGGTGTGTGCTCTTACAATAGCAACATCTTCTAGATTATATTGAACGGAGTTGAAGCCATTTTTAGTGTTTGAAAGTGATGGGTGGCTGATTTAGGAAGATTGAAAGTGATGGGTGAATAAGTTTGGTAGAGATAGGTCTCTATTTATACCAAAAATGTACCGAACGGCTTGTTTTTTTTTTTAATAAAAAACAGTTACTTCTGCAATAACTGCTCCTACTAGTTTGGGAGTAGAAGAAGAGCCGATCAAACAAAAACCACCGGGTAGACCGACAACTAAAAAGTCGTTTAGAGAAATCGTAAAAGCGGCAAAGAGTTCCAAAAGTGACTGTCACGTCATGAGTATGTCCGGGCGGAAAATACGGAGTATGAGAACTCTTTCATACCCAAGGCAAGAGGTCCGCCAAAGGAAGACATGGATGTTGTAGACCATGTGGTCGGTACCCGACAAAGCCAAAACGAGCGGAATGGTGACGATAAGAGGAATAAAAGGTAATCCACGCACCCCAAGAGATTCCCAAGGAAGACCATCGTGTTGCTTACACTTTGTATAAAGAGTATCAGATCAACTTCCTCCCGTCATCTTGGATCACCTTTTATCCATAGACGATGTGGACGATGGAAATTGTGGTTACCATGTTGCAATGGAACAATTGGGAATTTCGGCAAGGCGAAACGAACTTAAGCTCACCCAAATCGAATATGCGAAGAAAAAAAATGTCGAGAAAAACTAGTTTAGGACAAACAACTATATTTGAAAATGCTCATGGAAGGAGATCAAAAGAGAGGAATTGAAGTTTAGGGAGTTGGTTTCAAACGTGAAACGGAGGAAGGGAGTCGAAGAAGGAGGGTTATAAGTTTTGGATGCCAAATGCCTTTTGGTGGCCAACTTTTGGCGGACACATTCACTTGTGTTGTAATTGTATTCACAAAGGCTTCCCAGGAGCCTCTTGTATGTACGTACCCTCAAAAACTAGGTGCGAGCGGCGATAAAGAAAAAGAAGAATTGTAATGGCACATGTCAATGACAACCATTACATAGGCTTGAAGATTTCCGAAGAATGTCCTCTACCACGGGTGTACGGTGATTGGGAGAGAACACCAAGGAGTGGACAAACCGGTATGAGTATGGAATGAACATTTGGAATGCTATGGACCCAACCGGTTTACTTAGACTTGGGAAATGAATTGTGAGAGAAGATGTTTATTCTCAACTATGCATTGCATTTTGAAGCATACTTTTTGATAATGGTTGTATCTTGTACCAAGATATTTGTATTTTGAAGAATGCTTAATGAATACAATGCGTTTTATCTTGCGGCATACTCTTGTTTATCTACAGTCGTTATTCTAGTTGGATTAAACCACCAACGACCCTCATAGGTAATTTGAATTATGTTACAGAATCGTCAGCCATATATACATACACCTTAACGACTCTAACTGTAAGAATTTGATAGTCTCCTGGATGTTTATACGCCTAAGAGTCGTCATATGAATTATCATACACCTTAACGACTATAAATGATCTCAAGGATGTTTTTTCAAACTAAGAGTCGTCATCTATATTAACATACACCCTAACGACTCTTATGGTCCTAATATTGTTCTTCTCCTCAGATTTTTTCCAACTAAGAGTCGTCATCCATATATACATACCCATTAACGACTCTAACCTTAAAAAATTGATGGTCTTACGGATGTTTATATACTTAGAGTCCTAATCCCTATATACATACAAAGTAATGACTCTAGTCATACGCACAGTCGTCATCATTATAGTGTATACATGGACGACTCTCTTAAAAAAAACCCAACGACTTTTTTTGTATACACTTTTTCCCAAAAAAAAATAGCCGTTAGTAATTATTGTATATATAGAGGAACACATCTAGGAGCAAATTCAATTGAAAACCACCTCACGTATTTTAGTTTTTAAATGGCAAAATCCTTCATCAACTACCAATTCAATTGATAACATACTTAGAAGATGCAAGCGACCAACCAAATCAATATTGGCAATGGAAGAAGAGATATACAAAAAAAGCATGCGACCTACTAAAAAACCATACACTTTCACGCCATATGCTACGAAGGAAGAAGAAGAGTTGCGCGAGGCCAAAAAACGAGACCAAGAACAATCCCAACTCCGTGAAAGATTCAAGCAAGTCGAGGAAGAGACCAAATGGGTTAAAAATTATTACATCGTCAAGGATCTCCACGAAGAACATCAACATGATAGTATATTTTGGATCAAGTTGGTTCGGGTCCTTTCGTTAATAACAACAAGAATCTACGATATCCTTACTTGTCGTCCCACATTAGTCATAGGACGATTCTTGTTATGAAATGGTGCACCAAGTACAACGAGTTTCTCGAGGCACAAAGGGGATAGGCGTCTTTGCCCGAGGGCATATACCAAATGGAGAGGAGAGCCTTTTTATCACATCGAAGCGCATGATGCTAGTTGAATCTCGCTTTTGACAGAGGAATAACATGTAATGTGTTCAAAGGAATTTCCATCTTCTAATTAATATTAAATATGCTACTATTCCAAGTTTCCTTTCAATCGAGATTCAATTTATTTTAATAAGCGATCGTTATCTCTGTTTGTTAATTAGGTGACAACTATACCTTAAGTTGTCATATAATTAATTTTGCAACAACCTGCTCTTGAGTCGTCAACTTGTTTAATCACATAGCTAACGACCCATGTTGTGAATTTCAAAAAAAAAAAAACGACCGTTGGGATTTTATTCTATATAATACCACCCCATCCTCTTGAGAAAATATCCCAAAACCATTCTTTTCCACCAAACTACGTAATCTTTCAATTGCAATGGCTGAATGGGAACCGTATGAAGATTTGTGTATCGTTAAATCGTTTGCTAATACCTTTCGTGAACTTCCAAATGAAATCTATTCAATGTTTTGGAAAAGAGTTAAGGAGTTCTTCTACGGGCGTATCGCGAATCCTAATAACCGCAAATGGAGAGACTTGGCATTTCGATTCAACTACATTAAAAGTGCAATGAGAGAGTATGTAAAAGTTAGAAATATGGTGTACTACCATCATCCACGATCTCCTCTTAAGGAAAAAGTGAGTAATTCGTTAATATTTATACTTTTCTCATGCTTCAAAGTTACTAACATATAACATTCCTCGTTTAATTTCAGGTGAACGTTTCAATATGGGTTATGGATAATACGTAATGGGAAACTAAGTTCATTCACCACAAAGAATATACAACGTTGTATCGTCGAGCGAGAGGTTCATTGACGAACATTTGATGTGTCAAATTCAAGAATACCCATATTAACTCTTATGTAATTCGATATTGATGGAATGTTATTTTCCTAATGGAATGTTAACTAGAATCAAAGAGTCGTTACTATCTTTATGTTATTAACATAACGACTCAATTATAAACCCATGTTGGACTTTCTCCACGGATATTATTTTAACTAAGAGTAAATCATTATTTCCCGTATAAAAGCAACGACTCTATATACCTAAAAGTGGTATTCTCTGGATTTAATACATATATAAAGTCGTTGATCTGCTATATGATCAACCTAACGACTCTAGCCATAGAAAATATGGTTCATCTCCTGGATGTTTTTGCTAACCTAGAGTCGTCATTGGTTACCATATAATAAATAACGACTCTAGACATAGAAAATGTGGTTCATCTCCTGGATGTTTTGCTAACCTAGAGTCGTCATTGGTTTCCATATAATAAATAACGACTCTAGCCATAGAAAATATGGTTCATCTCTGGATGTTTTGCTAACCTAGAGTCGGCATTGGTTTCAATATAACCAATAACGAATCTATCGACAAAAATATATGTCATCAACTGTGTTAATTTTGTTGGAATATTTTCAAGCTGTCTTTATCCAAGGGGGGTCACGGGGCGTAGCCCCCCAGTCTGTGTGTCGTGGGGGTCCCGGGGAGACCTTGCCCACCGTAAGCTTGTTTCGGCAGTTAGAATCATATCCGAATCTTCGATTCAACGGACACCATTCATGTCGATGAAGAAGAGACTCATCGTTTCAATTCCAACGAGACGCCATTCCCAGCGGATGCGAAAACATCATAAATAGCATCTCCTTTTGCTCGTTTATTAACACATCAAAAAGCAATCATTTTCTTCTTCTTTAATAGCATCATCGAACCTTATACGGTGTGATTCTTGGTCGGGTCAAGGAAGTACAATCCTTGAATTCGATTACGGTGTTAGGGCTTCATTGAATCTGAAGGCATAATTCGAGGACATTTGTACTCGCCAAGTTAATTGGGAAAGGTCGAATTATTGTCTAAAACAATCGAAAAGAGCCTTGAAGTCGGGGTACACCATTGCTTTGTTTATTTTTCATCCTCTTGTTTTTAACCCAATTTTCCAACAAATTTTTCTGGGTGGTTAGAATTCTATTTGAAACACTTAGCGACTTTGTGTATCGAAAATAGGGTCGTTATTCTGCTATAAAAAAAGGTGACGACCCTCACTCTGTCACGATGTATAATCTTATGCATTAGAGTCCTACATTATTCTAACAAACATACTTGTAAACATCCTTCTTAAAACCAAGTAGTTTCACCAAACAATCCAAACCAAACACATAAGTAGTTTCAACAAACACATAAGTTCAAGTCATAAAGTAAAATGAACATAAGTTCAAGTAGACGGTAACATCTCCTCACTCAAGACCACCATCTCGACCTCGACCTCCTCTTTACCTCCACAGTAGGCAAACTTTCGGCTTTTCTTAGGAGGAGGACCACGAGTATCACTGCCCCACAGGAACCACCATCTTCTCTAGTACCTTGTTCATCATGATGTTGGCTACTTTTCCCCTATTCACCACGTTTTTGTGCTAGTTGGCTACGTATTTTCCGGGTCCTCTTACCTTCCTTAGCCCCTAAACCAAACATCTTCTTTGCATTGGGATTTTCAATGTGGGTGCAATAATCGGTGTACCAACGTTGCTTGCGAGATCAAACACTTCCCCTTTATCGTAGAGCAACAAAAAGCCTTGACAAAAAGCTTCATTAGTTCCCTCATGCACATTCAAAAAACAATTCACATTAAGCGGCGTATATTTGTATGTAAATGCACTACACCAAAACACCGTTTGCGACGGATATACGCGTTGCAATGAATTTCACCAACGCTTATATACGTTGGAAATATGGCGTAGCAAATTTGTGTGCAACGCCAAAATCCGTTGGGCAAATTAATTTGTGCAGCGCATATAAACGTTGGTCATCGGTTTACCAGCGTTTGTTGAGCAACGGATTCTTTAATTTGTGCAACGTTTACAATAATTTAGGCAGCGTATTACTCTAATTTGAGCAACACTTATGTACGTTGCAAACCCATTTCTGAGGTAAAAAAAAATAAATTCGCGGTAATTCCAGGTAAATAAAAAATTCCGACAATAATTAAGGCAGATTTACGCACCTTCACATACATTTGTAGATCCAACTAAAAGACCCAATTTTACATCATTACACCAAAATGACCATTGCGCATAAAACCGGGGTCCTTACAATGCCTTACAAAAATATTGCTTTTCGATATTAATCACACAATGAAATTAATAACGTTCATGAAGATAAAGTATTTGCTTATCAAATGACGAGTTTTCCTATTCATTATTGGAGTATACGCATTTGAGTATCATGATCTCTACTATACTTAAACAATGAACATAGACGGTACACGAGTGCATGGATTTACAATTGCAAACAAAGGTACCTCGATTCTTTTTCTTCACATGGCACAATGACGGGAAGGATGTAACCAATCAATCTATCCTTGTTATTACCAGCTTCAACCCGATCTTACGGTAGGCATGAGCAAGCAAGAGATAAGTTGAGCTGCTCGGTTAGAAGAGATGTATCGCGACAAGTTCGATGCAACGTGTCTTTGGAGTACGAATATGGCAAATGCATAATAAGGAAGCACCAAAAGATCTCATAAATCGCGAAGTCACGAAGGTAATATCACTTGTTAGCATAGCATTAGAAATAAATATCTGACTAATGCTAGGGAAATTTTAAATAGGACTTCAATTAAGCATCTCATTAAGGTATATCGAACTTGTTCAAATGATTGTAGATAGCATATAAAAATATATCCGAAATACAATACGAAAGGCCAAAGAAAGCTCGTTAACACTTTGCACCAAAGTAAGTGCAAACATATTCACACATTATTATCAAAATCGGAAAAACTTGCAAGTGGAGGTATGCAACAGATGGTTTAGGTACAGAATAGGGTGGTGAACTTTGTTTGAAACTGCTAGGACTGGGACTGGGTTTAGTACTAGAAGAATTTGCTGCTGCACTGTAAAGAGGTGGAGGAAGAGAAACCCTTTCTACCGCTTTTCCGTTTTTAGAACTACTTGAACATAACATAAAGGAATGGGTTCGAGTTATATATATTTTGTTCCAACTCCCACACCCAAAATACTCATGATGTACTAAAGAAAACCACAAGCCAAAATACTTGCAAGGGCCTAAGAAAAAAACGTAGAAACATAAACAAAGGTAACAACCATGATTACCCCAATAAATTGAGATCTAATTCCACTTTGTACTAAGAAGGGATTTCCACCAAAGTGAAAGAGCAAAATCTTGTCTTTTTCTTTTTTTCTCACGGCAAACTTTTTGACATAATTTACGTGAAGTTCACAAAGCCGGACGAGGAAAACACGGAGGCACAATTAAGCCTTCACAGTAAAGCGTGACCGCAAAGCATACATATTAGTCCAAGCAAATTGTGCATACCTAGAAATTATCGAAAGCACGAGCATGGATGTTATCTTCAAATTCTTTCATCATCTCCCATAGCCCATCTCCAACTCCAACTAAAACAATTGACAATGAGTATTCGTTGCAAAGAACATGTTTTTAAGAACACGGCTAGACCAAGAATTCATACTTCTACAGACAATTGCAAAATTTAAAGGGAGCTAACCTTGCTTTAACAATTGCATCTCAGTCCTTTGCTCTTGTGGGATTAGATGGCGCGTTCGGTATCAACACTCCTTGTAACCTACAATTACCATGAAAAATGTAATAATCCCACATTTCTTTGTCAAATTTGAAACGATTACATATAACGTAGATATCACTAGGAATATTCATCTGCACCACACATATAACCTGCGGCCACCTAAGGAAACTGAAGTAAAATTGTCAACTTTAAAGAAAAAGTATGACCTAGAAATCACTAGGAGAATCATCTATAGTGGCACAGGTATGCATACACGGAATACCCCCCACTGAATAAACCAAAAAACAGTTGTAAAATCATCTAAAACAAATAAACTCTTGACAAAAGTCTAAATTACCTACTCATTAGAAATTATCAACAACGCATGGTACTGGCCACCACTTTCTTGGACAAGCTTGTAGTATCCATCTCGATGATTGGTGTAAATGATGTTGGTCTGTTAGTCGTAGATGTGGTGCTATCTCTCTATATCGTGTTAATGCTTTCTCAAATCCAATCTGGGGTCTTTCATATGGATAAAAGCTAAAAATATCTTTATCATGTGTTGATGCAATAAAATTAAATGGAAAAAACTATATCAAAACTAAATAGCCCAACAACAAAGACAAATAGCAACAAAACCATAACAAGCCAAACTGTGCACATACCATCTCCAAAACCAAAGCAGGGAATGAGATTATCCCCATTGAAAGCCAATCAAGTTCTCCATATAATAGATATTGCTTGTTGATAAGGGTTTTGGAAGTTTCCAATGTGACGTAAAGTTGTCTTCTATTTAATGAGCTTGCACCTAAAATAAGGAGCATGTGAGTGATCAAAAACATGTAGATGCCACATAATACATATAATCCATAAACAAAATACATTAGCTTAAAAAAACAACTATCTTTACCGAGTTGAGTAATTCATGGTCAGTTTCCTTTATGATTTTAAGCACTGGAAGAAAGCCTCTCCAGATAAATGTTTGCAAGACATTGGCATTGCACCTGAAGGATATACCATTATAAGGTCAACCAAAATTATGCTTGAAAATTCTAAAACGGCACTTTTCTAGTGTGTTCCACTCATAAAATAAGACACGCACCTACACAATCATTACTCTTCCTCTCAAAACCACGTAACTAACTCACCAGACTTCTTGACAAGGTGGCAAAGTGCAGCTACAAAGGATGTGATGTAACTGTACTGACTCGAATCCACCCTTTCATCTTCCTCTGCAATGCCCTACAAGAAAAAACGAAAAGTGCATGATGTGAAAGCCAATACATAACTCAATAAGTGCCTCCCTACCTCGATTTCACTACATGGAGCCCTAATCTAGTGTATTTTAGCATTTCCTTATACAATTTGGGTATGAAACAACCAAATACCAATCACGACCTAAAGTGTGATACATAAATCAAAAAAATTGCAACAAATTTCAAGCTTAAAACACAAATTCAACATTTTAAGTATAAATCAAATGTTAATTTTACAATCAGGTATCAATTTCAATCAATAAAGAGAAACAAATCTGAAATTTAGGGAGTTTACCTTAGTGAAAAGAGAGAACGAGTTGAGAAGTGAATTGAAGACAAAGTAGAAATCGAAGTTGATGATGAAGTTAAAATACAATCAATAATAATGGAATTGCTTGAAGGAACTAAACCAAAACTAGATGTTAAGGAACAAGTGACCACCGTGATGTTGTTGTTGTTCATATCCTCCTAAAGTCCATGTTGTTGCAGTTCTTTCGAACCCCATATTAAAACGAACCTGATTCATTTTTCTTTGTGAAATCAATCTGAACAATAAAATTAAGCGACTCAAGTCCATCTTGAGCAAGAGCATCGATAACCTAGTAAGAACAAAACAACAAATAAACAAAAATACAATCGCATCTTTAATTAAACAACAACAAAACTCGACAAATCAATAACAATGAAATAAGGGTTTCCACTAGAACTCATTTGAGATCAGAGAAAATCACATATCTAGGGTTTAAAGCGAAATTTGGGTAAGTGAAATTGGGTTTGATTTACGATGGATTTTGGTTTATAGCAAATCAAGTTTGATTAATTGATTTATGTTCACAAACGATAGTTTTGATTTTAGAAGATTGAGTTTGATTTAACAAATCTAGGTTTAAACGAGAGAGAAAAAAAGAGGAGAGCTAATGCTTGGTTCACAAATAAGTGATGGGCGAGGGAGAGGGGACAGAGGGTTTTGATTTCTCGGATCTCAATCGGTTTAGACAAGAATAAAAAGAGAAGGAAGAAGATAAGTTTTGTGTGATGTAGAGGGACAGAGAAAAGAAATAAAAAAATAGAAGAAAAAGGAGAATAATTAGATATTATCACTTTCCATAAACATTTAAGCCACCAACTATTTTAACAAAGACAAGCGTGTCCTTTTTTCATTTTATTTCTAATATTCTAGATTTAGTGCAACGTATTAGTGGTTATGAGCAACGGATAATCATGTGCAACGTTAATAAACGTTGCAAACCCAAAAAATTGAAATGTTGCAAAATCCTGGATATGGTGTAGTGATGAATAACACAATTAAACAAATAAATACTCACCACTAGATTAAGAATGGTAGTATCATCTTTACGATCGGCTTGAAAAGCGAGAGGTGGATGCTCTTTGGTCCTCCTACCGTAGTCTAATCTATCTGTATTACCCTACCATGGGAGAAGCCTTCGTACCATTGATAGTAATCCGTTGTTGCCTCGTAAACTTCATGCACATGCACCCGATATGTGATTTCTACGAGGCTAGAGTGTCTATTATTCCAATGTTTGACATCGATTTGCAGGTTCATAAACCACTTTATGTCATCCTTATCGACCTCACATTTGTTTAACTTGTGCTTGAACGAAGGTACATAGTCTTCATCGGGTGAATCTTGAATAAACCCAAGTTGACGCATGATTCTCATCGGATTGTACATTTAAAAACCGTTAGGGTGAAACAAAGGGCCATGGTAATACACGACATCTTCCATTGCGCCAACTCTATCATCCTTGTACGGAGTAAAGATTACCTCTTTTTCCGTGATGTTGTCAAGTTTTTTACGCATTTCTATCAACGCATCAGTTTGTTCCCTATCCTGAGAACCAGAGTACAACCAACGGGTTCCTGTTGGACTACTTGGGATCCATTTTGGGTTATCTTCATTGTCTTTGAACGAGTGACGGAAATGATCATAAATCCACACCTATAACAACCAAAGTTCAAATTTTTTAAACATAAAAATATATTGAAGGAAAAAACATACTAAAAGAAGACAACTTTCATCAATCCAAATACCTGGATTAGAGCCAAATTCCCATTAATTTGAGAAGTTCGTTCGCGAGATCCTGGGAAAAGTGACCATTCGGATGTGCAACTATGGCGGTCCCAAGAGTACTTGTTTACATCTTCTAAGGGGTCCAAAAGCTGAAGAAGGTTGGTGCGGACCACTGTTACCTTTCTTTGTCGGAAAATACAACCGACGCAAGGACGTACAACAAATACGCAGCCCTTAGCATAACGATATTCCATATCGGAGAGACCTCCTTTTTTTCCTTCTCTTAATACCAGCAAACATCGCCTAATCTCCACAAGTTTGAACTCTTTTCTTCGGGTACTTATATCTCTTGAAAAGCCCATGGTCTTCTCTTTATCCCGACCAAACAAGTTCTTGGTCCATGTATAAATTTCATCCCAACTAGGCCTTCTCTTGAAATTATCAGCGGTTGATTTACCTTTGACACTCGCACCCCTTATATTTGTTACTTGCATCATCGGGAGTCAATGCCATCTCTTGAAAAGGAAGTTAGAATGTGTCGACTTCAGCGTAATACCTTTCAAAGAAACTAGATAATCGCACCTTTTCATATGCAATCACGAGTTCACAACGGTATTGTACAAACCGGAGTTTTCAACATATTCTCTAACTCTTGCACATTCACCTTTTAGCGGCCACAACTCCATTTTCTTAAAAGAAGATTGGTGCCTGAAAAGACGTGCGACATTCTTATGATCCTACAAAAAATAAACAAATAAATATTAAGAAACATATTAGAAAGTTAATATCAACCAACTAATAAAATAGCAAGCAAAGTTGAGATTCTTACGATTGTCTCATAGATGGTATGAGCCCACGATCCACGAATATTCAAATAGAACTTTGCCCCCATCTCTAGGTTCTCCTCTAGGTTTACCACTTCGAAGAGGCTCCAACATCAAATGAGTAGCGGGAACGTGTCTCGCGGCCGGGTGCGATATCGATTCCATCCTTCTTAACCCTCTTTCTAAAGCCGGCTTTGCATTCTATTCTTCATGTTCTACATCTTGTTTACCATCATCCTCTTCATCATCCTTACAGTGCATCATCCCATTCATCCTCTTCCTCCTCATGACCACCATTATTACCTTCATCCCTTCTGCTCATCATCACCACCATTACCATCATCGAATCATCACCACCAACATTATCTTCATCATCATTATCACTCTCTTCTTCCTCTTCACCTCGTACGGGAGGATCTTCTTGTATCTCCTCTTCTTGGATTTCTTCTTCTTTACCACTCTTTGCTAGCGGAAATAACGGAGAGTCGGATTACGATGAATCCGACAACTCATTACCTTTGTCTCTTGGTTCGGTGATAGAAAATGATACCTCACTCGGCTTTTACAAACGTAATGGACCGGCAAAGTAAGTATTTATCATGGCGGGAGCTTTGGAAGGAGGATTTATCGTCATTGGAACCTTTTCTTTGGTTCTGCATTTGGTTTCAAAACAAATAAAACCAAAAAACCCAATAAGACATCAAATTTATGGTTATCAGATCAAGAGTCGTCACTCAAATGATCTACAAAACAAACGACCCTTGCATATCATGTGACGACTCAAAGTTATATGATGACGGCCCTTCCAAATATCAAAGGGTCGTCGCAAAGTCAATAACGATCCTACTTATTTGGGTTGACGACTCTAGGGCATATAGTTAAGTGACGACTCTATGGGACCTGAGATGACGACACTATCATTTTTTTGGAACAGAGGGTTGTTCGAGTTCCATCTAGACTCGTTAAGAAATAAAAACGGGTCGGCAAACGAGAGTCGTCATCTGCAATCTAAAACATTAACGACTCTATTCTAGGGAAAAAATTGTAGAAGGAGCAGAATTAGGGTCGTCATCTTCAACCTAATACACTAACGATTTTTCATAAAATAAGCATGCAAATGAAAAGTCGTTAGGGTTATCAATTTCGATAGTAACGACCCTTTATCTGAAACCGCTAAATTTCAGTTACCAGACTCAATTTCACAATCAAAACACAACAAAAAATCAAATAGAAGGTGGGTTTAAGTTCACATACCTTCTAATGGACCCATATCTTCTTTGGGTTTCGATTTTTTGGGTTTGGGAGTTCGTCCCTCGATAACCTTTCCTTTGACGGTGTCGACGAGATAGGGGATTTGAAGTGCTTTTAAGCGGTGCACTTTGTACGAGCCATGTTTGTGAGAAGAAGTTAATCGTCGATTCTCTTCTAACATCCACGATTAAACGATGAATCGGTCGAAGAAAAAAAAAATCTTGGTGAGTCGTTAATGGTGGTGGTGGAGAAGAGAAAGGGGAGGGGAGAGGAAGATGAAGAGAAAAAATGAGAAATGATTTAGGGTATATGAGATTGGGGGCCTAATTAAGGCTTTTAATTAGGGTTAACTGATTTTTAAGATTTGTGTTTAGTAAAGGGTAAAACAGTCTTTTCAATATCGGATTAATACGCCGCTCAAAAAATTGGGGCGCAAATAAAAAGTTATGGCCCCTAATTAAAATGTTTGGCCCCAATCAAATGAGGTTTTATACTTGTCAAAAACTTACGCTTAAGTTTTTTTTTTTTTTTTTTTTTTTAATATGATAGTTGAGGAGAGAGGAAAAGCTAATTTCTGGATGGATTCAGAAAATGCTTTCACATATTAATAGTTATTACCTCCGCTTCGAGATATTATCGCCTTTTGAATTTATCGTGTTTTTAGGCTAAAATGAAAGAATTTGTCAAAAATTTAGACTAAAATGAACAATCTTGAGTTACCATAATCGGTCGACATTCATGTCGATGTTTCATGACCACGTCAACAGATTCTTAGTGGAGAAAATATCCAATTCTCAGTGTACTTTTTAACCCAGAACCCGATTACATGAGCAGTAGTACTATAAACCAATTCTTTTTGTGTATTGTATGGAATCGGTGTATGTGCGTGTATTGTGCTTACCGATTCTTAAAATGGGCTATGTGTTAAGTAATATGCACTGATTCTTTGTGTTCTTCGTGAATTAATATACCATCATTGAATCGGTCCACGAGTGCATGAACGTCCACCGATTCTGGATTGACTGTTGTCAAAAAAAAAAAAAAAAAAAAATTTCCGTGTTTTGATAATGAATTAACATTAACTTGATGAAACATCGAATTAGTACTAACTAGTTAGGGGTATATTACCCATTAAAGAAAATAGTTGGTTAAGGGGGTTTTCATTTTAATTCAAAATGTCTTATTTTGTCACGTAGTAATACCCCACAAACTAGCCAGGATACTTAAAGGTATCATTCGATTGCTATGTTTTTTCTTAGTGCCGAAAGAAATATTATATTGGTGATCGACATTATTATGTTTTTATTTTTGACCCAGTATTACAGTTTCTGCATGCTTGTATTATTTGGTTTCCTATCGAGAGTGAACCTATACGTATGAATCCAGTCAATATTTTCCCCAACCTCCTGAATAGTTTTATTACTCGTCTCACCAAATTATAATGATCCAGTACTATCAGTAGAAAATGGGTCTCACCAAGTGATATCAACGCAATAATATAGCAACTCGATCGAGTGAACACTTAGGTTGGGTACAAATGGGTGATATAATATGGAAAAGTCAAAATAAAAATGATCCTTAATAAGAGGAAAGTTTGTTTTCAAAACCACCTCAAAATCGGCTTTACCTAAAGTAAAGTGGCTTTCCCTCTAAGATGCGTGTTTTAAGAGAAAACCTTATCGAAAGTTTCTTTTTTGTTTCTTTGACGTTTCTTTGTTGATTATAACAAAGAAACATGTAATGGTCAATTCTTTAATTAATTATGTGTTATTGATCTAGATTATAAGATGAATTATGTGTTGTTGATTATAAGATAAATGTCTAGATTTTTATTTCATTTGTATATAATCTGTTGAGTTTTGAATTATTTTACGGATAATAATATGGGCTGGATCAACAACTAGAGGAATGTTCTCGAGAGTGCTTAGAGCAACTACATTCATGAGTTATTAAATTTCCATATGAGTTGGCTTTTTTTTAGGATTTTTCGTTTCAGGCGTAGTGGTGGATGTGATGTTATTTCAAACACTATTTATAATTACGTCTGAAAATCATTTGGAAATTCATCTTTCCTGAAACGTTAATTATAAATTTGTTTGTATGAAACGGTAGTTTAAAGAGTGTTTGAGTCTACAGAAGTTGTTATGAAGAGCTTCTAAGAGTAGTAGTTGTTATAAAGATCTTTTGAAGGAATTGGTGATCATCTTTCTTGTGTAATTATATTACATTGTTAGGTATTCCTATTAAAATTTGATCATAATTCACCACATGTTCATTGTTGATTGTATGTTTGAACTCGGATGTTGATATCTGAAATTTCTGGAAAGTTTCGTTTTGTTTATTTTTGACTGTTTCGGAAATCTTAATGATGTTAGAATTATTTGAGGTCTTAAGAAAAGTTATATATTTATGTCTTATAATTCATTGAGATTTCTATTTTTTTAATTTCAGATTATTAAAAATATTATGGTAACATGATGTAATATGTCCAATTTTTAGAAAGATCACATAAAAGCTATATCGTTTGTTTGGGCAGTTGGTTTGCTCCAAATTTTAGATACGTTATAGATACATGTGTCAAGATTGTTCGTCTAAAATATGAGGAAGATCAGACCAAGTTTTCACCATGGAATAAATAATATAAGACATATGTAGTTAGTTTATTTTCATGTATAAATGCTTAAGAGAAATACATCTTTGGTTTGATTTGTGAAACTACAACTTGTTGATGATGTGGTTGGAGGTGCATGAACCGAGGAAACCTATGCAACTTGTCGGAATGACCTCAATTAGCGGATTGAGTAGGGAACGAATTAAGGAAACTCGTTCAACTTATCGGAATGACTCCGATAAGTGGATTGGTAGGGCACGAACTGAGGAAACTCGTGCAACTTATCGGATGAACCCAAAATAAGATACGTGGAACATCTTGTGGGCAATTTGGTCATCCTCATATCCGCCAACCAAAATTGATACATCTAGTTCACTCACATCATCACAATCATTAGGTAAAATCCTTAGATGGTTATGGAGATTCAAGTTTCCAATAATATTCTTTACAAGTTTCTCTCATTCTTAGATACATATCATCAAACACTTCATGTACAATATTCATTAACACATCCTTTGAATGAATCCTAACCAAATTAACTTCTCTTTTGTAAACCATGGTGAAATTAATATAAGATTGTAAAACCCAATTTCAAAGCACTATCAAAGATCATAATAATCAACCCAAAATAATTGATAAAGAGATTAGTAGTGTTCACCTCAAAAACAAATATCTTCACCAATCACATCCTTTTTCCCTTGAGAATTAAACCAAAGCTCTGATACCAAATGATGAGATGCGGAACCCTACAACTGAAACAAATTAAAATTGGTAACTTGAAAAAGATAAATAATCCACCAATTTAGTTTCTTCTACCCTTTGAATAAAGGAAGAACCTAAAAATGGAAAATCTTCTCAAATAACTTATAATTTCTACCCAATTAAATTAAAAACTATAAGACTATGAGAGGAATCTAGTCTATATTCTAAAATTAGAATTCCCCTTAGTGGTAGCAATTAGGTTTGAAAGAAGAGAACCTCTCATTCTTCACACAATATTCTAAACCAATTAAAACCTCTCATTCCCTAACTTTATCTCTTCTAATTTTATACTAGCAGCAAGGAAATATTCGGCATATTCAAAGTATTTCTAAGATGGACTATAAATGGTGCTTCAATATCTATATGAGACATCCACAATACATCATCCTCCCATTCTTTGAACAAATTTGCTAGAATTCTTCAAAGCATTCTCCATTTGTTTTTGAACTTCTTCCTTGCTTGAAGATAATTTTACCTCTACATCTTCCATTGTAGTTACTCACCAAATGTAGCACTTTCTGGTTATCGTTGAGAGGATTCCAAAGTAGTAAAGAAACACAAAGAATTTCTCTCAACCTTTCATGGTGACTAGCTTCGTGATATTTATCTTCAAAGAATGGCCAAATTGGATTGATGTATGATGATTCTCCGTTGAGTTGCAACTTGAGTAAAATCCTGTTGCGCTTCACTTGCAATTTTCCTTGAGGTCTTTCCAAGGTAGCATTTACCAAGTCAATATCATATGTTGATGCACCAAAATCTTTTACTTCACCACCATTAAATACCTCATCAAAAATTAAACATAAAGGTTTTCATTCTCCTTTCTCTTAATTTCTACATGATATCACTTGCTCCATAATAGTGAAATAATTAACGATTTGATCCACATTCATGCCCTCTTGATAGATTAGAAGATTACCAACTATATCAATTTCCCTAATTGAATTGGAAACTATAAGACTATGAGAGGCATCTAGTTGATATTCTAGAATTAGATGATCTAATTTCCCCTAGAGATAGAAATTAGGTTTGAAAGAAGAGAACCTCTCATTCTTCACACAATATTCTAAACCAAAACTTCTCCTTCTGATTCTCTCCGTAGGCGTTACAGATGTACAAGAGTTTGATTTTGTTGATGCTCCTAGTCCTAAGGAAATTAACAGAGCCATCAAGAATCTAAATCCGTTGGGTGCTATTTTGGTGGATAATGGTGTTTTTAGAGTCAAAGGCCATTTGTTGATTATTGTTGAATTAAGCATTACTTGTTACAACTTTTGCTTACATGATTAGTTATTGTTATATGCTTGTATTGGCATAGGTTGTATCATTAAAGTGGTGAGTAGTTGAAGAGTTATTGGGTCACTTAGGTGACCAACAGAACAAGTTTGTATACAAGTTTGATGTAAAAAAGGCAGACCAGATACTATTTCGTGGTTTACTTCCGAGTTGTTTTTCTCTTGTTATTGCAAGGCGCTTTGACATTTACTTAAGATGAAGTACCTATGGATTCGAGTTCCAACAAATCTTGTTATTTTGTTCTGATTTTCGTGTTTGTTATGCGCTTGTGTTTTCTTGTGTGCAGGGGGATGAATTCTCTTCATGAATGACAACCAGATCCTATCATTCGTAGTGATTTAAAGCCGAAGCAAGTGACTGAAATGCATGCTTTTTTTGTCATCTTTTTTTGTAAGGCTTCTTTTTCTATAAAGGGTTATATTCGGATGAGAGTCCTTCAAGGTTTCATTTTACGAATACCATCTCTTGCATGTCAAAATTTTGTGACTATGACCTGATAAGATTATTTTGTGAAGGTTTTGAGTTGAGAATAACGACCAGCACGACTGAAGGCATGCCTCTGGCTGAAGGTTTGAGCCGAGAATGTATCAAACACGAGTTATGCGGCACGCGACCTAGGAAACATTGGATTCCATTTTTCCTGTAAGTGATTCACTTATATGCAATTATAGAAGCAATTCTAGAGTCTCGGTGAACATTTAAGCAACTCAATCTTGCGGGACAAACATATCCGGATTTAATTAACGAACATTATATAAATTGTAGTGAATAAGTCTCATGTAAAATATGCAAAATTTTATGCTTGAATCCATAAACGTCTACGGTGTTATACATTTTCTTTGTTTGGGACTTCATGTATGAAATGACCATGAATTTTCCTATTTGGTACTTATGTTAGTGTTGTTTCTGAAAATGGGCATGAACTGCAGAGTACTCATATCTCTGCAGAGTACAATGAGTGTTTAACTGATTCTTTAGAAACTGAACTTAGTTGATAGTTGTTTAGTGCGCACTTAATGTGTCTCTAGTAGTATTGTTCATATGTTTTAGGTGTTTTTTTTTTTGAATTTGGTGCGAAAATGTTGCGGGGGAACCCTTGACAGGATCAATAGCATATTTACTTGACTTTTTTTTTCAGTTGTAAAATATTAGCAACAGCCATGAACTATTTCTAAATTTTGAACCAGAATAACAAAACCCGGTCCAGCTAAAAGGAGTCGTTCTATGTTTTTTGGTTCTAAATTTCGCAACGGTTGAAGGACAGTTGCATAATTTTAATTTCGCAACTGCTTGAAGCTGTTGCGACTAGAATATAGCAACAATTGTGAGCTGTTGCTAAACCTATTCGCAACAGCTAAAACAGATGCAAAGTCGGAAAAAAAACGGTTTACTGAAAAATAACCGTTGCGACTAGAATAATAGATAGCTGTTGCGACTAGAATAATAGATAGATGTTGCTAAACATATTCGCAACGCCACATTTCGCAACGGCTGGCTACTGTTTCAAGTCCCATTTGCAATGGCAGACATCCGTTGCTAATCCCCAAAATGGTGTAGTGATGTGATAATTGAAGTTGACGTTGATTCTTGTAGGAGATGGGAAATGGTTGTTTGAGGTTAACGCGATTGTTGAACTTTGGTTTGAGTTTGAGATATTTGATAGTCGAGAGAGTAGGGTGTTCCAAGATGTAACTGATATTGGGCAGTGGAGGAGCAAGTGAGCCGTTGATTCGGTTGGAATTGCATCGGGGGCAGAGGTTGGAGTTGGTTAGATGGACGCGGTTAAGTATAGAGAAGTTCGGCAGACCTTCGTTGATTGCTTTTTACAAGAAAAGCTGAATTTTTGGTAGACATGGTAAAGTCCACAGGAATTTGGTAACTGAGAGGGGGTAATGGTGAGATTGACCAACTTCTTGGGCAAAACATTTGTACCAGAAGTAGTAGTGTATTTCCTATTCTTGAATGTGGAGATAATTTTGTCTTGGGGGCTATCTTAGGGGAGATGAATGCTTATGATTCTTTGGGCTGCAGCAGTTGGTAGGTTGTTTATTTTGTCATGCATCCAATTATGAGAAATAGGATCGATGATATCCTTGCAACAGCTGGATGGGGTAACATTGTGCTGGGTCAAGGTTTGGGCTGTTCGGAATCCAATTTGCCCGGATAGGGGTTGTTACACCATTTCCGATGCGATGAAAAATAAGTTGTTGTACAGTAGTAACAAGAGATGCCAGTTGCCTCCATTGTGGGCTGCGGACGAGGATGGAACGAAAACAATGCCTTGAAGAATTGGTTGGTGTTTAAGATATTTCTCATTGCACATACTTCCATAGATTGAATCAGGTTGATCATGTAGACTCCATATTCGTTTCATGAGAAGGGATTTATTATGCTCGGCACTTTTCCTTATGCCTAACCCTCCTTCAGTTTTTGGCTTAGTTAATTTATCATAGCCTATAGGATGAAGTTTTTTAACTGAAGCATCATGTCCCCAAAAAAAAATTCCTAGTGATACGGTCTATTTCTTGGTGTACTTTGGAGGGGAGGAGTTGTGTTTGCATAAGAAGGTTTGATGTGGGTGTGAGGGAAGTTTTAATGAGAACTAGTCTTCCTGTAAGGGTTAAGCATTTTGTAATCCATCCTTTTGCTTTCCGCGCCAGTCTTTAAAGAAGAGGTGCGAAGGTTTGAATAAATGATCTCCTTGTTTGAATTGGACTCCTAGATAAATAGGGGGTTTGACGTGGTTAACATCATGAGAAAATTTGTTTAAAATTGCTCACCGCATACGGTTCTAAGCTAGGGATGGTGAATAATTCTGATTTGGATGTGTTTATTACCTGTCCCGCTGATGAACCGTATGATTGTAACAAGTTCTTGAGATGAATGTTACCTTCGGCCGACGCTTTATGGTTGATGAGTAGGTCGTCCGCATACATTAAGTGAATAATAGGCGGGGCCTTCTGATATATGCGTAGCCCTCCTACTAGCTTTTGGTTTTAAAGGTTTCCCAGATTTGTAGATAGTATTTTCGCACAGATCAGATAGTATTTATTTTCTAGTGCACGGATTGTGCGCATTTTAATCTATTTCCTTTTGATCGATAGAAAAAAAAGGATTTATTTGCCGATTCGTCCAAGTACTACTAGTTATTATCAAACTCTATTTTTCTGGGTAATATTATTTCGTTTTATTTTCGTACAAAACTATCTCTATTTTTTATCTTTGAAAATGAGTTGCTTGTAAATGGCGTGATCATATCTGATAAACCCATAATTGGAAGATACCTACACAAATTGGAGGATACTCACGATTATATGGGACTTTTTATTTAATCAAATTTTGTTTACAAAAGTGCGAATCTGACTTTCTCATTGGACTGTTGAAATTTTTATCAATCTTGTCTAACATGACTACCAAAATTATATCCAGTGATGAAATTACGATATTATATGAAGTTACGAACAAGTAATATATTGTACGTAGAAAATATGTGCATACCGAACTTGTATTAACCCACCCAACTCATGCCCAACCTGAATATTGGGCAGACTGGGCAACGTATTTTAAAATTTTGGGCAAGCTTGGGCATAAATTTTACAAACCCGAGTTAAATTTAAGCAAACGCATGGGCACAAATATTTCTAACCCAACCAACCCGACCAATCAGAAAAACTATGATATAGTTATTTTAAACTATTTTTATAATTGATATTATCATCTATTTAGAGTTATTTTAGATATTATCTTCAAATCTAATAATGAAAATATAAATTATATCAATCTCATTAATCATTCAATATATGAAAAAAAAATTATATTATTGTAAATAATCATCAGGTATTTGGAAATTTAAGATAATTGGGGCAATTGAATCTTATTACTACTAAAAAGATTTATTACCATATTAACAAATTTGTAAGTCTAGCGAAACTTGGGCCAACCCGAGGAACATAACTTGGGTGGACTTAGGAAGTACCTCCATGGGTTCCACGGGTTCAATAGAAAAATTGGGAAAATAATTCCTAGCATGGGTCTGCTACGGCCAAGCCTTCTAACCCGCCCAAGTGACCCAAGTCTCGCCCAAACTTAGCTCTACAACTTCAGGTGTGGGTTTTCTTTCCAACTAGTATACTAGACCACGGAAACAACTTAGAATCTCAAAATCACTTACTTCTCCATTGTAAGGTGGCTTACAATGTGTGGGTGTTACACCTGCAAAGCTACGAGATTGGATGTTCCCAGGAGACAATGCTTTCGTTTGCTCACTCTTGGCCATGCAATTATCTTTCAGCTTCGGGACAAATTGTTTAAGACTAAATCCCTGCTGATGTTATCCGGGTTTTTTTCGAGAGAAAGGAATTGTCGCACTTTTGAAGACAGTTACAGTTTTAAGACTGACAAGGAATTGGCCAATGATGCTAAAACTTTTGTTCTGTCTTGGGCAGCTCTTTTTGGGAAGAGACTGCACTTCAACTTCTCTTACACGCTCAACAACGGGGAACTGTTTTTTTTTAGTTTTACTGTCTTTTTGCTTGTACATTCTCTTTATCTAATAAAATTTTCGAAGAAGACTGTGGAGGACTTTCTTTCCTTCCAATGACAAGGTTAGCACCTTCGTGTTCTAATGTCCACCAGTTAGATAAGTTTTAGCGCAGCAGATACGCATCACTTCAAGCTCAATCAATGCGGAAGTCATCGTATATCTTTAACTTAGACATGTCAATTCAGTAATTAAAAGTAGGTTCGAATGAAAGATAAATCTAACTTTATTTGATCAATAATGTCTGCCCACTAGAAAATCAACTTGTATCATCAATAATGTGTCCATTAATAGCCATTTGCCATCTTAACTTTGCTCTAGTACAGTCTTCCTCCGCTAAACTCTGATTCTACTGGAAATGCATTTTTTTCTTTTTTATCTTCCCATCCCTTTTAACCTTATTTGAGGAGGGATCCCCTCACACTTTTATTATCACACTATCTTACATGTTAGGCGTCATTTTTGCAAATTGAAACCAAACCGTAACGGATTTGAAATTAATATTTTGAGGATATGTTCTTCTTACCAAGTTCTACATGCCTAAAAAATGAGCGTATTAAAGGGCGTATAACATCATCATCTATTACTTTGAAAATGAGCCGTTGAAAATGCGGTGGATTTGACCGTCGAAATTAAGACCGGTAGATTATGAGGTTTATATTTGAGAATATGGCTCATTTTTGGTAGGAATATAGAAACTTAGTAAGAGGAACATATCTCAAATATTAGCTTCAAATCATTTAATTTGGTTTCACCTCATGAAAAATTACGCTTTAACGTGTGAGATAGTGTGATAATAAAAGTGGCAACGGATCTTTCCTCTTCTCAATGTAACTTATAAAAGTCTATCATCTAGTACTATTTTTCGAAATTCTTGCTGATGCGCAATAAACGATATTTTTGCTTTTGAATTTAATTAGTGATCAATAAACAGAATAAATTGTTCGAGTATTGATGTTCAAAATTAGTATTTTGAACGGAGTCCACAAGTTAGATAAAGTTGGGATTCAGCCCAACCGATACGTATCACTTTCCGCTCAATCCCATCACATCACTTATCTTTAAGCTCCTCGTTAACCACCATTTTTTTTTTTTTTTTTTTTTTTTTGCTAAATCACATTTTTTTAGAACCATTTTTGGGAACCATGGTTTTTTTTTAGGGGACCATGGTCTTATTAGGCCACCTTCACTATAGTTATAAGGGGTGTCCTAAAGTGTGGAAATGACTAACCTACCCTTATTCTAATTTAATTTAAAACTAACCTAATGACCACCTATATCAAGAATACAAAACAAAGCTAGGCTAAGTTTGCTGTCAATGCGAGTGGTGGTCGAGTTTGTCCGTGGGAAAGATAAATCAAGGGTCATGGTTCTCTGACCACCCCCATACAACTCGCACACGTGGCATTAATTCCAATATTATGAATGAAAAATGAATACTCAAGTCAAGATATGGAATTTCAAAATTATAATGGGGAGGTTCGAACTCATGACCTATTGTGTCATAAGAGTGGCCTCTAACGATGTTCCACCTTGGTTGGAATTGATAGAAAAGATAAATCAACAATGGTGGTTTGTTCAACTTAAATACCATAATTGCTTTATTAATTAGTGTTTCGCTAATTGCACATAATAAATAATTTATTCATTATAAAGTGTTTTGACCAATTAGTGTTTCACTAATTGCTCATAATAAATGACTAATCATTTTGAATTATAAATGTTTTCTTAATTAATTATAATATTTATTTTTATTAATAAGTTATTTTGATAAATAGAATCAATAGATATTTTTGCGACAATGAGTAGTAGAAGAGGTGAAGGCGAAAGATTAGTGGTGGTTAAGGGCAGAGTCAAGCACAATTATATTTATTTTTGTTCTTTCATTGTAAAATGGGATACAAATTCCATTTTCACCTGTATCCAACTTGCCAAGAATTTTTCTCCCTCTCTCCTCAAAATCCTAGCTCCACCCCTGGTTTATGGTGAAAGAAGTAGTGACGGTGAATGCTGGTGAGTAGTGATGGACAATATTAATTTATGTTGTCGTTACAACATCGATAACATCGTAGTGTGGAAGATGTGGTTGGTTGTTTTTAACACTTTTGATAAAGGAAGGTACCATATATATGGGGATGATATCATACAAGTCAAAATATTGAATTTCAAAAATTATAACGGGGTTCGAACTCATGACCTATTGTGTCATAAGAGTGGCCTCTAACCATTGTTCCACCTTGGTTGGAATTGATAAAAAAGATAAATCAACAGTGGTTGTTTGTTCAACTTAAATATTAATTAGTGTAAGTGTTTTATTAATTGATGTCTCATTAATTTCTCATGATAAATGATTTATTAATTTTACATCATAAATATCCCTTAATTAATATTAATACATATCTCCATCAATAAGTAATAATTTTTGACATAAATTATTTCAATAGATATTAGTGGTGGTGGTGGTAGTAGAGGAAGAAGTAAGTGGTGGAAGCGGTGGAAGGTGTTACTAAGTGGTGGAAGCAGTAACATTAGTTTTGGTGGAAGAAATAGTGGCATTTGGATGGTTTTAATGGCGGTGGTATTGGTTTTTTCTTTTTGAATCAAAAATAATAATGTTTTTTACATGACGGGTAACATTGTATTGTGAAAAGTATAGTTGGTTGTTTTTGACCACGCGATCAAAAAGGCGGATAACAAATACTTTTGGGATGATACCAAATCATATAAGACAAAATGGTTGTTTTTGGTACCAACTTTATCTTTAGTAACCGTTAAATACGCATGATTTTAATTATTAACAAAAAACATATAGTTGAATAAATTAATGGACGACCTAAGTTTGTTAAATCTAAACTTTATACATGACGTGTGGGATCAAAAGTTATAAGTGTGCCCAATATTCTACGAGGGATGGAAAATGGTGGTGGTGGAGAAAGAAGTGATATCACGGTGGTTTGTGGTGTAGGCGATTTTGATGAGTAGTAATTGACTATGTTAATTATGTGTTGTTACAAAGGATAACACTATAAATTAGAAATGTGGTTGATCGTCTTAATTCTAATATAAACTCGGTTAAAATACATGAAAATTAAGAAGAAGAAAAAAACATTTGGATGTCACGTTATATAATAAATAACACCAAAAACTACATATTTAGTATCAAGGTTTCTCAGTCAATAGATAAATCTAAGGTTGTATTGAGATCCACGTAAGCATAGGGCGAGTTGGTCTTGGATTTCTAAATGATAATGAATATAATGAAACGCTCCCTCTCGGTCTCTCCAATGAAAACCAGAAACCTTCTAAAAAAATAATCAATCGAACAACACTTAGATGGAACGCATCACCACCGGTGTAAACTTCTCCGAATTGCTACATATCCAGGTGAAATATCTACATTAATCGGTGATTTCCTCATCTGTAGTTTTTAACGAGGCATGCAATTAAATCTCTAATAGTGATTTTAAAGGTATTTAATAATTACAAAATTCTCTTATAAGTTTTGTTTATGCAAGTATTGATTTAACTTGGGTTCTTTTACATTTTTGTGTTAAGTTGATGACTTTTTAATTTGAATACATGTTTGGTTAACAAACTTTGATACATATAGGGTATTTTCTTTGTAGAACTTATGTTAGTCTCTCATTTTCCCGTTAGCACTTTGTTTCGATCCGTATTTGCGGACATTATTTGACTAATGTTGGGGTATTTGTTTAATCTCAAGGCCGATTAAACCCAATGTGTGTTGTATACATTGAAAGCGACAGTTTGTGTCGTCTCTACCTTGAAACTAATAATTTTTCTTCGGAAGGTTAGTTGAATTTATGTAGATACAAATATCAATATGACTATGCTCTTTAAAACTCAAATTACTTGAGTAACACTAGATGTGAGAATGTCATTCATGCACTACTTAGCATAGTTGGTGTGAAATCTTTTTATCCACGAATTTCTTCAATTTTATGTTATCAATATGATTGAGAAAGAATCTTACATGTTTTGATTTACTATTATAAGTTTATTTTTTCAACTCACATGTGTATATCTCGGCCTTCCAATAGCCAAGGGGTTCTTCATTTTATAACTCTCACATTTGCAAAAAATAAATAAATAGTGTTTATCTATAGTAGGGAAAATATTACATGGGTTTTGCTTCACTCCTTAGAGCCTTAGTTATCAATAATTTCGGAACAAATGTAATCATAAACATCATGGAGTTGGATTGGCGGTTTAGGTATATGTCTTTATTAGATGAAATATTCTTTTTGAAGTTTGAAATTATGGTATGATGGAACAATAAATGGGGAAAATTTTTATTTACTGTATTTTTATTTTATTTTCATTTTCATGTTGGCACAACATTATTACTCCGATCGATAATAAATTGGAATAACATGCTTAAGTAAAAATAAAAGATCGGGTAACCCATTTTGTTTCCCAAAACCTATTTGAATATCAAAATAATTACTCACGACTAAAAGGAAGCAATAAGAATGTGAACAATATCGTATTAGAGACAAAACATCCCGTGCCGTTACAGCACGGGTTAAGATCTAGTATATATATATAACCACCACCTCCTCCTCCCACCACCACCGCCCACCACTACCACCTCCGACTACCACCACCACCACCACCAATCAGCACCACCTCTCTCTCTCTCTATATATATAACTTAATTTAAATCATTAACATATTTATTCTTTTACCTAATTAAAATTATAACTAATCTACAACTTCTTCTTCCTTTATTCTACAATTTTTCTTCTTCTCTTCTTCATCAATTTATGATCATCTAACCCTTATCATATACAAATCTAATCAAAATCATCAATTTTTAGCACAGTCGATCATTGAATTTTCATCGTCGATTAATCGATCTTTTATAAACAAACCTATCCATAAGTATTTTCCCACAAACCCATTACTTCTAATTCGTTTTTGATTGAAATTTTGAGCATTAGTCATCAAAATATGGTTTAAATGGAAGTTCTGTGGCATGTTCGGTTAGGAATTGTTTAAAAAAAAACTAGTTTGCTAACCGAACATTCTGAAACCAAGCACACGAAGAACACTTCGGTTATCACGAATTAATTTTTTCTTAACTGAACTCAGAGTTCGGTTGGTTCGCATAACCGAACTGTGCTATTTTTCCCACTATGTTGATTTTTGATTTAACCGAACTTTGAACACTATATGTTCGATTGGTTCGCAAAGAAGGCTAAAACTATTTTCTAACCGAACTTTACCAATATTACAAAATAAAAAATAAAAAAATTCCAATGTAAACCAACTGTGCTATTTTTCCCATTATGTTGAGTTTCAATTTAACCGAACTTGTCCCACTATGTTCTAGTTTGTTCATGAAAAACCTTGACAAACCGAACTCTTAACTAATTGTGTGTAGTTCGGTTAGATATTGGTTGGTATGAAGTTTGCGAAACAACCGAACTTTTTACACTAATGTGCAATCTTATTTTACATAAGTTCGGTTAGCTATTGGTTGCAAACTAACCGAACTTATAGACCCTAAAGTTCGGTTACATTTCGGCCAAACCGAGCATAACACCGTAATCCTATTTAAAAAGTTCGGTAACATGTTTGTTAACCGAACTTCAAAAAACCTCCATTATTGGAGAGTTCGATAACCTGCGTGTTTAGAAAAAGTAACCGAACTACACTTTGGATGAGTTCGGTTACATGTTCTTCACACAGGTAATCGAACAAGACCAAATCTACTTAAAAATTCACATTTTTTTGAAAATTTGGACCAATTCAACCAACATTATCTAAGTTTAGAGCATACACAGGTACCCAAATAGTCTTCCTCCGGTTGTGGTTGGTAAAAATCCATCGTTTTCATCTTGAGATTGGCTTTGGGGAAGAATACATTCACCATATCAGAAATAATTCATCACTTGAATAGTCTAGCTTAGTGAACTCAAAAAAAGTTTTATTTTCCATGTTTTTCTTCTTCATCTTCTCTAACTTTTCTCTCTCAATAATTCTATTTTTTTTAAAAAAATCTGATTTTTTAATCTCAAATCTTTATTCAAAATCATTTCACTAATCACACTAACTAATATTAACACTAACTAATCATTAACAAAAATAATCGGAGGGATAATTTAGGTATTATCATAAATATCTAGATAAGGGTGACCTAGATTTACTTCTAATATCTTACCCAAAATAAAAGAATGGCCCCCAAAAAAATTTGGTCCCCAAAAAATGGTTTTTTTTTATTGAAGAGAAATTCGAGAACCAAAATACAGGACTGACCCATTAAGCTATTACAGGACAGGCCCAAACTGAAGGAAAAAACAAAAAGATTACAGACTAGGCCCAATAAAGCAAGATCCAACAGTCAAGTTCAAGACAAACTTGTTACATAAACAATATAGATTTCTCCGAAGACATTTCTCTTTTGCATTCAATCTCTGTAATATGTTGTATGTGGCATTTCTACTTGACCTAAAAAAGATGGCCTCCCTTTATGCATGATAGTTATGAGATAGACCTGTGCCTTGTCTTGCTAAATTTTCAGCTGTAAAGTTAATCTCTTTGTAGGAGTCTTCATACTGAATATCAGCTAACTTGCTAATTGCCTTTAACCATCTAGCCCTCGGATACCAAGGAACAACTCCTTTCCTGAAATTCTCCATCACTGATTTGTCAGTTGCTCTAATAATAATCTTGGTAACTGCATTTTTGTAGCCCATTAAATAGCACAAACTACTGACAAGATTTTAGCAATGTAACCTGTAGCTATTCCAACTCCTCCAGAAGTAGTTCGAATGACCTGACTTTGGTGATTTCTAGCAATTATTCCATATCCTACTGCACCAGGATTCCCAGTAGCTACGTATACCCCTTCACAACAGAAAAGTGTATATCCCAACTGTGGAGTAATCCACTGGCATTTTTTCCTAGAGTAGTTTATAATATTTCTCTACTCCAGCTTGAAAAAGTGAAGTATATTTGTATCATAACCAGTTGCCCATTTTGTACCATTCATTCTATAACTTCCATAAAAAACAAGGCTCAGAATTCTTCTTTTAAAGCACTCCAAATTTGGAGGAATACCTTCATGAATCAACCTATTCTTCTGAAACCACAATTCTCTTAATATGGTACATGAAGGTATAATCCAAACTTGTTTAACAAAGGGGCTTTTATGCTTAGCAAACTGTAAAATATCAGAGAGAGAAGAAGGTATTTGGAAATTAAAGATTTGCACTAACCATTGCCATATATTGATGTTGAAGCTGCATAGCCAGAGAAGGTGGTTCATGCGGTCTTGATCTTGTTTACAGATGGAACATTTGGAAGCTAATGAGTAACCTTTAGATACCATCTTTTCATCATCTATATAGACTCCCTGTTGTAACTTCCAAATGTTGCTAGCAATCCTTCGATGCAAAAAAGGTTTCCATATCTGAGAAGTCCAATGTAATTTAGGTTCCTTGACTCTAATTTTTTTCAACAATAGCAGCAGTAGTGAATACACCTTTCACATCTCCACTCCACAACCATGTCTTTTCCACCAATCACTGAAGGTAGAGAAGAAGTAATTATACTACAGTAATTCAATAGGAAGTCTCCATACACCATCAACCAATAGGTCATGAACTTTAAGATGTATATTGTTTTGCACTGTGACATTGTATCCAAATATGTCAATTAAAGGCATGTCTCCTACCCAAGTGTCATGCCAAACTGAAATTTTACTTCCATCACCAATACACCATCTTACATTACTTTTGAGTTCTATCCAAGCCCATTTTAATCCTGGCCATATAGTAGATAACTTCCACTGAGTGCACCATTCTCCATTTATATTTTTATACTTGGCTGTAAATTTTTTTGCCCAATATTCCTCTGAATTGAGTAACTTCCAGATCATCTTCATCAACAGAGCCTTATTAATAACCATCAACCTTCTGATACCCAAGCCACCTTCATTGTAGGGAGTACATACTTTATTCCAATGCAAAGTATCATATTTTCTTTCTTCTCCATCTCCAGCCCATAAAAAATTCCTTATGATTATTTCAAAAATCTTAATTATAGAACTTGGCCATTTGTAAACAGCCACATTATAAATGGGAATGCTGTAGAGAACTGACTTGATAAGAACCAATCTATCATGAAATGATAACAATTTTCCTTTCCACACTGCCAAATAGTTTTGCATCATCTCCACCATTGGCCAAACTGTGTCACTTTTGACTCTCCCAGGTTTTAGCATAACTCCTAAGTATTTATCTGGAAAAGAAGTAAGTTCCATTTGTAACAAAATTGATATTTGAGCTTTTCTGAGAGGGGTGTACCCATCCACAAAACACTTGCTTTTGTGCTTATTTATCAATTGTTACTGAACTATCTTGGTAGCACTTGAGTAAGCTGAGAAGAGATTTAAACTTCTTTTTGAACCATTGCCGAAGATGAAAACATCATCTGCAAAGAATAGATGAGTAGGATAGATTCCTTTTCTAATTACCATTGGCTGAAGTTTCCTTGTTTCAACAAGATTGGTTAGTCCTCTACTTAACACCTCCTCCATCAAAACAAACAAAATGGGAGAAAGGGGATCTCCTTGTTTTAATCCCCTCTCCATTGAGAAAAATCCTCTGGGGCCCCCCATTAACCATAACAGATAATTTGGTTGGGGAGAATAACACTTGAAGCCAGGCACACCAAGATTCTGAGAAACCATATTTTTTAAGAACTTGAAATAAAAATTTCCAACTTACTGAGTCATAAGATTGTGATATATCAAGCTTAAGACCCACATTCCCCCTCTTCTTGTATGTCTTATTTCATTGACTAACTCTGAAGCCAAAATCACTTGCTCTGGTATATTTCTACCTTTAATATAGGAAGCTTGCTGAGAAGAGACTAATTTACCCATCAAACCACTCATTCTTGTTGATAAAATTTTTGTGAATACTTTGAAGTTGAAATTGCTTAGACCAATTGGTCTAAATTGATTTGGCTTCTTAGCATTTTGAGTCTTGGTCAACAACACCAAAAAATTTGAATTGAGGCCACTTGGAATGTATTTTCTCCTCCAACAATACTGTATAGCTTCCACAAAGTCCTTATTAATAATTTCCCAGCAAGATTTGTAAAAAATACCTGAGAAGCTATCAGGCCCTGGTGCACCATATGCATTCATTTCCCATACAACTTTCTTAATTTCATCTGAATCTGGAATAATGTCAAGCATATTTTGATCTTCTTCTGTTACTAACTGAGGAATAACATGTAGTAGTGATTCATTGATGTTGACTTCTTGAAACTGAAACCTTTTTTGAAAGAATTCAACTAAAATATCAGCAATTTTGTCTTGATCAGCTACCAAATTACCCTCATCATCTTCCAATTCACATATCATGTTCTATGTTTGCCTTACTTTGATGCTTGTATGGAAAAAATTAGTATTTGCTGAGCCCTCTTTTACCCATTGAATTCTTGATTTTTTTCTTCATCATGATACTGTTTTGAACTTCCCTTGAATTTAACTCATTTTGAGCCATCACCAGATCACATAGAGCATTCTCATCATGAGGGTTATTATCTGAAACCAACATTTTTTCTTTAACCAAAGTTTCTGCTTCTTTAATCTTAACTTGAACATTCCCAAAAACTGTCCAGTTCCATTCTCTTAAAGCTGTTTTAAGTCTTTATGTTTCTGCATAAAAACATAAGCTGGATCTCCATAAAGTGGCTCAGTTGACTATCCTCTACCATCTTCATAAAGTTAGGATGATCCAACCACATTTTTTGAAATCTTAGAGGGACATTTTTAGGCTTAAGAACATTTGCACATCCTCCCATTAAAGGTGAATGATCTGACACCACTCTAACACCTACTTTGTAACCCCAATCTCCATACATTTGCATCCATCCCATGTTAAATAAAGCTCTATCCAAGTTACATAAAACCTTTTATTGCCATGCTGAAAATTTGAGCATGAGAAGTCCAAACCAATTTTAGGAACTTGCATGAGTTCACAACTATTTATACATATACTGAAATCTAAAACTAATCTTCTAGAAGGAGAATTACCACCAACTTTCTCTTTCATTGTAAAAACTGCATTAAAATCACCAATGATTAACCAAGGTTTGTTTAGATCACTAACAAATTCCATCTCAGACCAAAAAAATCTTATCTGCACCATTTTGACATGAGCATGAACACCAGATACTAACATATTACCCACTTCCACTGTGATCATTTGACTTTTTATTGAAACAACTGAAGGAGTTACTATGGAATTACTCCAAAACAACCATATATTACTGGGGAAGCTTGAGAATAATGGGGATGCTTGAGAATAACTTCAACTCCTTCACCTTATCTCAAGTGAGAGTAAACTCTCAACATGAGATCCCTTTTTCTGGACGCCAAAATGTAACTACTGGAAATCCAGTAGTACACCCAAATAATAACTTCACCAATACTAAGACATGATTCAAACGACGCGATAGAAATAATGATCCATTAATAAGATTTGGATAATGATTACAAACGCTCTAACATTACAAGTGGTGAGGCTTACTAGAACCCTAACTTTCTTCCTTTTAATAAAATCTCTCCACTCACAAAATTCCCAACCCCTTTTACAATGAACCATGTCCTCTATTTATAGGAAAAACTACATAATGGATTATAGCTCATTTTTACCTCGCAGGGAATCACACATTTCAAGTGAGTGTCCATTTTACTTCGCTCAAGCCATTTTCAGTAAAGCTATTCCACCTCTTTCGCCTATTAATTCAGCTGTTACCAAAAATTGTCCCATTTCTTGCACAACAATTCATACTTCGTGTCTTGACTTCGTGTCCCTCCTTTCTTCGTGATATGTCTTCTTGTTCAAATAACCAGTATCTCGCCGATTGACATCTTCGCTGATTTCAGATCTAACTTCGCAGATCCAATATTCGTTAAAGTAGGTCTGACATGTGACTTGACTCGTCACTGACATTTTCCCTCGGAATTAGTAAATAGGATATCTTATCTTGAGATTAACTTCGTGACTTCGTTACATCTCGTTTGACCATGTAAGCGGGTTCTCGTGCCCTCCGGGTGTTTATGGGTAAGGATCATTTCTACTGATTTCGGTAATGTCGGTAGGTGAGTGAGAAACTGGTTCAAACCCTAAACAAATGTGCTGCACGTGAGAACTTTATAGATTCGAGAGATCAATGCGTACAAGTCCGGCCTAAACCAAGAAATGGCCGTTCCGGACTTGCTTCGGTCACAAAGTGGAGGAGAAGGGTTGATTTGGGGAGGGAAGCAAAGAAAGGTGTTGAGACCGGAATAATTCTAGGAGAGTAGTATCTCGACTTGTATCGAAAAGTGAAAGCTTAGGAAGCTTGCAAGAGATGAAAGCTTTTGGGAGAGCTTGCAAAGTTGCCTTTACGAGAGTGTAGTATTTTCTCTTGACCGAGACTTGTTGTACGGTGGAAATAGGTAAGACCTATTTATACAAGTCGAGATTGAAACGTACCCTGGCCTCATGAAGGAAGAGAGTAAAGGGTGAAATAATGGGAGGAGGTGGTAACGACATGGTGTTAATGGGTGAAAACGTTTTCACCATTATTTCCTCTTTTATTTGACCGCTTTATTCCTTTTCACGCTTTCTTAATGTGAGCGTAGTGTACGCGCATCTTTGTGACCGCCAAACCAAAACCCTAAAAGCATCCCCAATTTGTGTTGATGTCTCGAGTGTTGGTTGCATCTTGAGTGCAAGTGGTGCTGCTAGGGACGCATGTGGCATGTGCCAATGGCATGTGCGGAATGCCTTTGTTGCGAGTTGCACCTCGGCGTAAGTGGTAATGCCCTTGAGCTGCTAGTGGCGTGTGTGGCATGTGCCAATGGCATGTGTGGAATGCCTTGGTGGTAGGTTGCACGGTTTGCAAGTTAGGCTACCCAGCGTGTGTGTTTGGCATGTGCCAATGGCATGCGTGGAATGCCTTGGTGGTAGGTTGCCTTTGCAAGTTAGGCTACCGGCGTGCATGTTTGGCATGTGCCAATGGCATGCCTTGGTGGTTGACCTAGTTGCAAGTTTGCGGGCCTAGGGCGCTATATTTGGCATGTGCCAATGGCATGCGGTTTGGAAACATGGCTTGCGGTACGTGTTGGCATGTGTCAATGGCACGTACGGCCATGTTGACCTAGTTGCAAGTCTTGCAAGCCTAGGGCGCTATATTTGGCGTGTGCCAATGGCATAGCGGTTTGGAAACATGGCTTGCGGTACGTGTTGGCATGTGCCAATGGCACGTGCGGCCATGTTGACCTAGTTGCAAGTCTTGCAAGCCTAGGGCGCTATATTTGGCGTGGGCTAATGGCATAGCGGTTTGGAAATATGGCTTGCGATACGTGTTGGCATGTGCCAATGGCACGTACGGCCATGTTGACCTAGTTGCAAGTCTTGCAAGCCTAGGGCGCTATATTTGGCGTGTGCCAATGGCATAGCGGTTTGGAAATATGGCTTGCGATACGTGTTGGCATGTGCCAATGGCATGTACGGCCATGTTGACCTAGTTGCAAGTCTTGCAAGCCTAGGCGCTATATTTGGCGTGTGCCAATGGCATAGCGGCTTGGAAATATGGCTTGCGATACGTGTTGGCATGTGCCAATGGCACGTACGGCCATGTTGACCTAGTTGCAAGTCTTGCAAGCCTAGGGCGCTATATTTGGCGTGGGCCAATGGCATAGCGGCTTGGAAATATGGCTTGTGGTACGTGTTGGCATGTGCCAATGGCGCGTACGGCCATGTTGACCTAGTTGCAAGTCTTGCAAGCCTAGGGCGCTATATTTGGCGTGTGCCAAAGGCATAGCGGCTTGGAAATATGGCTTGCGAGTACGTGTTGGCATGTGCCAATGGCACGTACGGCCATGTTGACCTAGTTGCAAGTCTTGCAAGCCTAGGGCGCTATATTTGGCGTGTGCCAAAGGCATAGCGGCTTGGAAATATGGCTTGCGATACGTGTTGGCATGTGCCAATGGCACGTACGGCCATGTTGACCTAGTTGCAAGTCTTGCAAGCCTAGGGCGCTATATTTGGCGTGGGCCAATGACATAGCGGCTTGGAAATATGGCTTGTGGTACGTGTTGGCATGTGCCAATGGCACGTGCGGCCATGTTGACCTAGTTGCAAGTCTTGCAAGCCTGGGGCGCTATATTTGGCGTGTGCCAAAGGCATAGCGGCTTGGAAATATGGCTTGCGATACGTGTTGGCATGTGCCAATGGCACGTCGGCCATGTTGACCTAGTTGCAAGTCTTGCAAGCCTAGGGCGCTATATTTGGCGTGGGCCAAAGGCATAGCGGCTTGGAAATATGGCTTGCGATACGTGTTGGCATGTGCCAATGGCACGTGCGGCCATGTTGACCTAGTTGCAAGTCTTGCAAGCCTAGGGCGCTATATTTGGCGTGGGCCAATGGCATAGCGGCTTGGAAATATGGCTTGCGATACGTGTTGGCATGTGCCAATGGCACGTACGGCCATGTTGACCTAGTTGCAAGTCTTGCAAGCCTAGGGCGCTATATTTGGCGTGGGCCAAAGGCATAGCGGCTTGGAAATATGGCTTGTGGTACGTGTTGGCATGTGCCAATGGCACGATTGGTTTGTTGACCTAGTTGCAAGTCTTGCAAGCCTAGGGGCGCTATATTTGGCGTGTGCCAAAGGCATAGCGGCTTAGTTTGGCATTGTTGCCATGGTGCGATATGTAGTTTTGGCTTGGTTTGGCATTGTTGCCATGGTGCGCGGTGTGCGGCTTGGTTTGGCATTGTTGCCATGGTGCGCGAGTGTGCGGCTTGGTTTGGCATTGTTGCCATGGTGCGCGGTGCGGCTTGGTTTGGCATTGTTGCCATGGTGCGCGATGTGTGCGGCTTGGTTTGGCATTGTTGCCATGGTGCGCGGTATGCGGCTTGGTTTGGCATTGTTGCCATGGTGCGCGATGTGCGGCTTGGTTTGGCATTGTTGCCATGGTGCGCAGTGTGCGGCTTGGTTTGGCATTGTTGCCATGGTGCGCGTGTGCGGCTTGGTTTGGCATTGTTGCCATGGTGCGCGTGTGCGGCTTGGTTTGGCATTGTTGCCATGGTGCGCGATGTGCGGCTTGGTTTTGGAATTAGGGTTACGTGTTTGAAAAACCCTAATCTGGTATTTTGAAAAAATACCCTTATTAATTATTTACACACGAGTTAAATGCTCTTAGTTAATGTGTTGCGGGTAACACTAGGTCATGGGGTTTTACGATTTTACCCCTTGTTTAAAAACCACCATCAACATTAAGTCCCACTTAGCTCGGAGCAGGGGCTTTGTTGCGAGGTAAGCATAAGATGGTGACAAACTATTAACAACAAACCGTAAAGAAAATTGAAGGAGGCTTGTCGACCTTTTATAAATAGGATTTGGAATCCTTGCCTCACGGTAGTTTTGCACAAATCGGGAGGCTAGCACAATTGGTGGGCCGGTGCGGCTTGGGCGACGTTGGGAAGTTGGCGTGAGTTGGGAAGCGAGTGTGCTAGTTGGTGGGACCGGCGCAAAGTGTAGAAGCCGTGCGTGCTTGCGTCGGCGCAATTGGTGGGTCCGCGGCTTGGGCGACGTTGGGAAGTTGGCGTGAATTGGGAAGCGAGTGTGCTAGCTGGTGGGACCGCGCAAGGTGTGGAAGCCGTGCTTGCTGGCATGGCGTGACTTGATGTAAACAAGGAGGGAGTAGGTGTTTCTTCGGATAGCGAAGTTTCCTTATCTTGCTTTCCTTCATGTGCGGCTTCAATTAGGGCATCATCCATGCCAAAAAATGCAGAGCGTTATGTCCTTCATTGCTCCCTTTCCTTTTTAAAGGTTTCGTATTCATACCCCACGCGAATGTATCGTCTCCCTTGTTTGAGAAGGGGTTCTTCTGTTGATTCCCCTTTTCCTTTGCTTTCCTTAGGTGCGTTTTCTTCTTCTTTTTGTTCGCGCTATCCTCTTTTTATATGTGTATAGACAGGATGGAACTTGATCATTTTCCCATTTCTTGCAGTGTATGATGGGATCTTCCGGCCGTGCCTTTAACTTTTTGGAAAAGGACTTCAGAATCGGTGGAGATCGATCTTCTTCTCTTGAGGAGGTATTGGTTGGGATTGAATCTTTGTTCCATGAAGCTAACGAAATTATTAAGGACCTCCCTTCCATCTATCTTCACGAAGAACAGGTGCATGTTCGGACTCTCTTGGGTTCAGTGGACGCGGAGGAGAACGCCATGATTCTTGATTTTGATGTGGATGAATCAAAAAACTTCCTTCGAAGTGTCGATGAGAAAACTTTCGAAGGAGTATATGATAGAAGCGAGACAGCCTTTGAAGTTGATGCCAAAGGTGTTATTGATGATCTGAGGAGGGTCATGGTGGCGTATCTTTGGAATAGTTGTCGGGGAGGACAACTGCTGCTGCTTTGTGGCTGCTTGGATGGGATGTTGAGGTTGCTGCTTGCTAAAACCGCCCAATGGAACCTTTGTTGCCCGAAGGATTCTTTGGGGGAAGTGCTTGAAAATAGCTTTGCCCGAAGGGACTTGCGCTCCATCCTTCGAGAGGCTAGTTCCTCCTTTTGTTTTTACTGTTAGCCGCTTAGTTCCCACGATGTTTTTCACATCTTTCCCTTCTTCTTCATCGGTAAACATTTTGCTTCATATATATATATTTTTTGAAAGAGGTTGTGGTATGATGGCTCTGCAATGGTTTTAAGGTTCTTCTGATGTATTTCTCTGATATCTGAAGGATTCGCTCGGGAAGAGATATATTTATTTTATTTTATTTTATTTTTTTGACAAAAGGGAGATCTCCAGGGAAAAATACAAACGGTGTATTCATCCTGGGGAAGTACAGCTATTAAGAGGAATGGTTTAAAGGAAGTACGAAAAGGGGGAGTGATTGGGAAGTACAACATTTTAGGGATTGGATTCCTTGAGCCATCGCGAGTGAACTATCACGCCTTCGGGTGTGTCGGTATTGATGAGCTTGCAATATCCTCCCAAAAGGGTATCCGCAACCCGATCGGCTCGCCTTCACCTTCCTCGGGCAAATCCATCTTTCTTGTCATCCTCCCAACTTGAAACGAGCTTTCCTTAACCACTACATCTCCGATTGAAAAACGGGTTCGAGACGTCGTGTAACCATTTGAGCCTTGGCTTCGTTGGTTTCGCTAGAAGCTTCCAAGCTTCTTGCAAAGTGTTCGAATGGTCCAACTCCCCATTCACATTTTTGACGGGCGTTTGTGCCGGTTGTTGCGCCGAGTCCCCATGACGAGAATGGGGAAGAAAAGGCCGGTTGCGAAAAAGGTTGCTCGGTCAGACTTACTTGCATTTGAAAATCATGGGCTAGCGCCAACGGGTCCTCTCCGGATGCTTGGGTTCCTTCAATAGCTCGTTGATGCGATAACCCGTGGGACGATTTGTTGGGAATCCCTTCGGGCGTGGATGTCGGCAGAGGGTGTACGTCCGGTTTCGCTTTGTTGTCGAGCACCCATAAGCGTCCCAAAATCATGTCATGATCTAGCTCTTTGACAATGTGGAACTTGCTATGCGTTATAGCGTCTCCCATCTCGATCTCTAAGTTGATGTAGCCATGCGCGTTCAAAGTTTCTCCTCCCAAGTTCTTAATTACGGACGGGGAATAGGTAGCGTCTTGTTTTGTAAATCCTGCTTTGCCTTTAGTGTCTTGAAAGTAATGATGTTGTGGTAGGAGGTCGTGTCGATGAGCGTGTCGTCAAATTTGTTACCTCTTAAACGGGACGTGGTTAGCAGTCCCAGTTCTCCTTTTAGTTCCCCGTTTGGAGAGCTTGGGCCCCCGTGGGTGCCGAGGAGAGAAAAAGCCGTTTGCGGACACAACACGATTGAGAGCTGCGAAAATATCTTGTCGCTGCACCTTGGAAAGATAGAGAATTTCGCATATATGTTGCATCATGGATTGCACAGTCTCGTGCACGGAATTCCCCGAGGACCCGCAGTTTTCTTATGGGGAGTGGGTCTCGATGCACTCTTTCGTCTCCTAGTTGGAGTTCTCCTGCTTCTATCCTTTCTTTGAAAATATGCTTTAGTCTGTTGCAATCGCTAGTCGGGTGGTGAAAGAACTGTGATAATGACGGTATTTGGGGTTCGCCATCTCGGCTTCGGTTGGCGGACGTCCGGCGGCGGCGGTCGATGACATCATCTTGAACCCGAGGCTTCCGGGAGGTCAATCACCTCCTCGATGGGAATGGGAAATCAAGGGTATTTCCTTCGGTCTCGCGATGCTTGCACGGGAGTTTTAGCGACGATCTTCCGTCGTGAGGTTCCCGTTGTGCGGCGCTTCACGTTTTAATTTGGTGGCTCGTAGTTGCGGCTTTCCTTTTTCCTCTTTCGTTCACTATGTTCACGGAGGATGGCCGGCATTAAATTGTTTGCGATGAGGCGTCTACTCCGCGAGTTTCACGCGCGTCTTGATTCGAGTTGGCCTAGTCCTTTCCGGTAATCTTTGGTCTTGTTGTTGCGAGATCGTCGGCGGCCTCATGGAGTTCGGAGAACGTTTGGAAAGCAAGTTTTCTAGCGGGCGCGGTAGATTGGGACCATACCATTGATGCATGCGTTTACCAATTGTTGCTCGGTCACGTTTGGGTCGTGACGGTCGAGTGCTTGAACCACTGAACCTTTTGACGAAATCATTCGGATGTTCGTTATCCCAGTACACATTCTCCAGTGGTCGAAAAGGTAACTTGTTCGGACACGAAGAAATACTTCTGTAAAACGCGGTGACCATGCTAATCCGGTTAGGAATGTTGTTCGGTGGGATCTTTTGTACCATGTATACGCCCTTCCGGTAAGTGATTTTGAAAATTCCCTTAAACGAAGAACGTGATTATATTCATGTTCACCCAAGGATTCGAGGAAACGAGAAACATGTTCGCGTGCATTCCGGTACCATCGTACGGGTAAATTGAGGAGAAGAGTACCCCCTTGGGAGAGGGATTCTCGTATTTCGGATGGGTAAGGGGTTGGTGATGATGTACATCCAACTCATCATGCTTGATTCGGTCGCGTAGGAGTTGTTCCAAATCTTCTCTCGTGACGAAGTTGGGTGGTTGATTTCTCTCCAACGGGACTCTAGTGCGAGTTTCTTCATCCGTGGAGCGTGCCTGTAGAGTGCGGCGTCGGGGTTGTTGGAGATGCTTCTAGGCGTCTCGGAGGATGCGACTCACGGGGTAGTCGCTCTGTCGGGGTTTTGAGAAAGGTGAGCACCTCCTTACGTGTTGAAACCATGTCCGTGCAGGCTCACGCGGCGTCTCTGTCGTTCCATCAAATCGGCGATGGTGACGTAAGGGCGACTTCCTCTGGTCCCTCGGTCTCTCGTCCGTCGGCGGGGTAATTGGAGCCTTAGTTGTCGGAGGCGCCATCTTTGGAAGAAGCATTCGGGGTCGTGGTGGCGGCCCTAGCTCTGGTATTTGGGCGCGTGACACGAAGAGATATTCTCGTTGCCGTGATTAGAGGTTGTGCAAAGACGCTAGAGGAGGCAGCGGCCCAGCCTGGTGATGGCGGTGTTACACTTAAGGGAGTGCACTCGATGTTCTTAGTTGTCGGCCGGTGAAGTAACAACGTTATGGGGAGATACGCCAACATCGGGGATGCGTTCTGTCTTTGTGTTCTCGGCAGCCGTTCGGATCTGAGTTCCACTATGTTGGGATTTGACGTTCGGGAAACGAAATCAGGAGTTGGAGTTGGTATTGTAGCCGATAGATCAATCCTCCCACCGTGGTCGCCAATTGTTTATGGGTAAAAATCGTTTCTGCCGATTTCGGTAATTTCGGTAGGTGAGTGAAAAGCTGGTTCAAACCCTAAACAAATGTGCTTTGCACGTGAGCACTTTATAGATTCGAGAGATCAATGCATGCAAGTCCGGCCTAAACCAAGAAATGGCCGTTCCCGACTTGCTTCGGTCACAAAGTGGAGGAGAAGGGTTGATTTGGGGAGGAAGCAAAGAAAGGTGTTGAGACCGAGAATAATTCTAGGAGAGTAGTATCTCGACTTGTATCGAGAAAGTGAAAGCTTAGGAAGCTTGCAAGAGATGAAAGCTTTTGGGAGAGCTTGCAAAGTTGCCTTTACGAGAGTGTAGTATTTTTCTCTGACCGAGACTTGTTGTGCGGTGGAAATAGGTAAGACCTATTTATACAAGTCGAGATTGAAACGTACCCTGGCCTCATGAAGGAAGAGAGTAAAGGGTGAAATAATGGGAGGAGGTGGTAACCGAATGGTGTTAATGGGTGAAAACGTTTTCACCATTATTTCCTCTTTTATTTGACCGCTTTATTCCTTTTCACGCTTTCTTAATGTGAGCGTAGTGTACGCCGCATCTTTGTGACCGCCAAACCAAAACCCTAAAAAGCATCCCCCAGTTTGTGTTGATGTCTCGAGTGTTGGTTGCATCTTGAGTGCAAGTGGTGCTGCTAGGGACGCATGTGGCATGTGCCAATGGCATGTGCGGAATGCCTTCGTTGCGAGTTGCACCTCGGCGTAAGTGGTAATGCCCGGAGCTGCTAGTGGCGTGTGTGGCATGTGCCAACGGCATGTGTGGAATGCCTTGGTGGTAGGTTGCACGGTTTGCAAGTTAGGCTACCGGCGTGTGTGTTTGGCATGTGCGGAATGGCATTGCAAGTGGGATTGGAATGGTGGTAGTTGCACGGTTTGCAAGTTAGGCTACCAGCGAGCATGTTGGCATGTGCCAATGGCACGTGCGGCCATGTTGACCTAGTTGCAAGTCTTGCCGAGCCTAGGGCGCTATATTTGGCGTGGCCAATGGCATGCGGCTTGGAAATATGGCTTGCGGTACGTGTTGGCATGTGCCAATGGCACGTGCGGCCATGTTGACCTAGTTGCAAGTCTTGCAAGCCTAGGGCGCTACATTTGGCGTGGGCCAAAGGTATAGCAGTTTGGAAACATGGCTTGCGATACGTGTTGGCATGTGCCAATGGCGGGCCATGTTGACCTAGTTGCAAGTCTTGCAAGCCTAGGGCGCTATATTTGGCGTGGGCCAAAGGCATAGCGGTTTGGAAATATGGCTTGCGACACGTGTTGGCATGTGCCAATGGCACGTACGGCCATGTTGACCTAGTTGCAAGTCTTGCAAGCCTAGGCGCTATATTTGGCGTGGGCCAAAGGCATAGCGTTTGGAAACATGGTTTGCGATACGTGTTGGCATGTGCCAATGGCACGTGCGGCCATATTGACCTAGTTTCAAGTCTTGCAAGCCTAGGGCGCTATATTTGGCGTGTGCCAATGGCATAGCGGCTTGGAAATATGGCTTGCGATACGTGTTGGCATGTGCCAATGGCACGTACGGCCATGTTGACCTAGTTGCAAGTCTTGCAAGCCTAGGGCGCTATATTTGGCGTGGGCCAAAGGCATAGCGGCTTGGAAATATGGCTTGTGGTACGTGTTGGCATGTGCCAATGGCACGTACGGCCATGTTGACCTAGTTGCAAGTCTTGCAAGCCTAGGGCGCTACATTTGGCGTGTGCCAAAGGCATAGCGGCTTGGAAATATGGCTTGCGATACGTGTTGGCATGTGCCAATGGCACGTACGGCCATGTTGACCTAGTTGCAAGTCTTGCAAGCCTAGGGCGCTATATTTGGCGTGGGCCAAAGGCATAGCGGTTTGGAAACATGGCTTGCGATATGTGTTGGCATGTGCCAATGGCACGTACGGCCATGTTGACCTAGTTTCAAGTCTTGCAATCCTAGGGCGCTATATTTGGCGTGTGCCAAAGGCATAGCGGCTTGGAAACATGGCTTGCGATACGTGTTGGCATGTTCCAATGGCACGTACGGCCATGTTGACCTAGTTGCAAGTCTTGCAAGCCTAGGGCGCTATATTTGGCGTGGGCCCAAGGCATAGCGGCTTGGAAATATGGCTTGTGGTACGTGTTGGCATGTGCCAATGGCACGTACGACCATGTTGACCTAGTTGCAAGTCTTGCAAGCCTAGGGCACTACATTTGGCGTGTGCCAAAGGCATAGCGGCTTGGTTATGGCATCGTTGCCATGGTGCGATATGTGCGGTTTGGTTTGGCATTGTTGCCATGGTGCGCAGTGTGCGGCTTGGTTTGGCATTGTTGCCATGGTGCGCAGTGATGCGGCTTGGTTTGGCATTGTTGCCATGGTGCGCGGTGTGCGGCTTGGTTTGGCATTGTTGCCATGGTGCGCGGATATGCGGCTTGGTTTGGCATTGTTTCCATGGTGCGCAGGGTGCGGCTTGGTTTGGCATTGTTTCCATGGTGCGCAGGGTGAGGGCTCTTATGGATTTAACTATCCTAAATGTGGATGAAGGGAGACCCAATATAGGGGCTCCAAACCTAAATCTAATTAATATAGGGACCCCAAACCTAAATCTAATTAATATAGGGATTCAAACTTAATTTTTCAATCCCTAATTTAATCAAAACTAAACCTAAACTAAAAAAAAAAAACCCTGCCGCCTCCTTCTCTCTTCTTCTCCTACGCCTCTTCTTGCTTTCTTCTCCTCCTCCGTCTTCTCTTTTTCTTCCATTTTTTTCCTTTGACGATGATAATAATCGATTCTAAGCCAGTAATGACTTTAATTAGGTAATAAGAATTAAAAAACCCACCTTTTTTTTTTTTGAAAGAATATATCAGATTTGATTAAAATTAGGGATTTAGAAATTGGTTTAAGTTCCCAACCGTAAGAATATTCTACGGTAAGGAAACCCCACCGTCAAAAAAAAATTCAAAACTTTTCCAACCGTAAGTTGCCCTGATATTTTTTACGGCGGGAAAACCTAACCGTAATTTTACCCAGATTTTGTCCACGGTTGGGATTATATGAACTCCCAACCGTATATCTTACATACAGTTAGTTTTTCTTACCGTAAGTTTAATTTTCAAAAAAAAAAAAAAAAATTATCTGAGTTACTATAAATCAAATGATTAGGCTAATTTTATCACTAATCTTACTTAATTTAGTTAAATTAATCATTAGCATTAATTAATCATTATGATAAGGGGTTTTGAAGATTCCTATTTGATGACCCATTTTTTGTCATCTTGTGAGGCCTCAAAACCAAAATCTTGGAGCCCTTATAATAGGTTTCTAAAAGTTACGTACCAAAAAATTAATACTACAGACCATTCCAGAACAGAAATCCCCACTTGATGCTTAACAAGCACAGTGACAGGTTCATTCATGCATACAACTTCGTCAGATTGTCTCTGTCATGACTTGTACTAGTAGTATCTACCTCATTAACAGCTGCCTTACCTGCAAAATGAGATTCAATTAGCTGTTCAACTTGTTGAATGAAGTCAGTAATTGATTTAGAAAAGGAAGACTGATGTAAAGGGCAACAACAAATTTTTGTCCCCCCGAAAAATTCAACCAAAACTGCAAGTATTGAATCTCCACCGACTAACAGGAAAGCCTGTCTAAAATTTAGACTCTAAATGTCTAAATATGTAAAGCACCTTATATGCTTATTGAGTTATTGTTGTCTACAAATTTACTCGTATAACTTTACTTGTGTTGAAATATCAAAGTCAAGTCAGACAAACTAGCTTTAACCCAACAGAGACATCTCATCTTCTCGTACATTGTGAGGCCCAAACAGAACGTGATACTAAAACAGAAGAGAGACTTGAAACGTGATTTTTATTGATTGTACTGTACACAAATTACAGAAGCTATAACAAAGGTTTATATACACAACCTTCCTTGAATGATAAGTAAAGTCTATTTCCTAACTTAACTTGAATACCTAAAATACAACTTCCTTGAGAAACAAGATACGTGTGTTATTTTACACACGTATCGGATGTTGGGTTAACACCCTCCCGCAAGCGTAACGGGTTATCCTGAACCGTTAGCTTGTACCTTAAAAGAGAAAACCTATCTTTAGAAAGCGGTTTAGTAAAAATATCCGCAATTTGATCTTTAGAGGATATAAAACGGACATCAAGAAGCTTAGAAGCTACTTGATCACGAACAAAATGATAATCAATTTCTATATGTTTCAATCCAGGCATGAAATATCGGATTAACTGTGAGATAAGTTGCACCAAGATTATCACACCATAATATTGGAGGAGAGCATGTAGAAATACGAAGCTCGAAATAAGTAACCGAATCCACATAATTTCAAAGATAGCAATAGCAAGTCCCCTAGATACTCGGCTTCGATCACTAGAACGAGAAACCTTGTTTTTACGTTTACGAGCACTCCATGAAATAATATTACCACCCAAATAGATACAATATCCACCGGTAGAACAGCGATCATCAAGAGAACCAGCCAATCGACCCTCGGTATATGCACTTAAAGATAGTTGTAAAGAAGGAGATGGCCGAATAAGTATACCCAGCGTACTTGTATGTTTAAGATAACGAAGAATACGTTTGACCAATCCCAGGTGAAATTCAGAGGAGCATGCATAAATTGACAAACCTTATTGACAGCAAAGGCAAGGTCTGGACGAGTATATGTCAAATATTGCAGGGCGCCAACAATGCTACGATATTCAGTAGCATTAGGTAATAAAGTGCTACGATCAGAAGAAATATCACCAGAAGTACTTAGTGGAGTAGTGATCGGTTTTACTCCATCCATTTTAGCTCGAATGAGAAGATCATGAGCATAACGTTGTTGAGAAATAAATAACCCCGAAGAAGTACGAATCGCCTCAATTCCAAGAAAATAAGACAGCTGACCAAGATCTTTAATTGCAAATTCTTGTTGTAAACGAGTACCAATAGAAGTAATACCCACAGAACTGGAGCCAGTGACAATAATATCATCAACATAGACCAATAAATAGATAACACCATGAGCCCCATTGTAAAGAAACAAGGACGAATCACACTTGGAAGTAGCAAATCCAATGTGCAACAAGAAAGTGCTAAGTCTGTGGTACCATACACGAGGAGCCTGTTTAAGTCCATATAGAGAACGATGTAACTTACAAACATGTGTAGGAAAGCGAGGATCAACATAACCTGGAGGTTGTTTCATGTACACCTCCTCTTGAAGTTCTCCATGTAAGAAAGCATTCTGCACATCAAGTTGATGAATAGGCCAATTGAAAGACAAGGCTAACGTAAAAATAATACGTATAGTACACGGCTTTACAACCGGGCTAAACGTTTCAGAATAATCAATCCCCTCTTGTTGTTTGTAACCTTGTGCAATTCGTTACTGAATTGATATGTCCAAGTAAAGACTGAAATATTCAAACTAAAGACTCAACCGAGACTAGTCTTTGTATTTCCTAACATCTAAGAAGTTATATGGTTGTCTTAACCACCAAGTGCTTAATGAAGGTAGCTAGGAAGGGCATGTTAACCCAACATCCGATACGTGTGTAAAATAACACACGTATCTTGTTTCTCAAGGAAGTTGTATTTTAGGTATTCAAGTTAAGTTAGGAAATAGACTTTACTTATCATTCAAGGAAGGTTGTGTATATAAACCTTTGTTATAGCTTCGTAATTTGTGTACAGTACAATTAATAAAAATCACGTTTCAAGTCTCTCTTCTATTTTAGTATCACGTTCTGTTTTGGTATCATTAGGTTTAGTCGATCCTCCGTCATGTCTACCGAATCGTCTACGATCTCTTCCACCATCTCTTCAACTACTTCCGTTGTTATCAGCTCTGTCATGTCATCCATGCAGTTTTCTCAACCTCATCACATCATTCATTCGTGAGTTTTTCGCCATGTTCATCGTCTTACCACTGCTAAAGCAATTTGGAGCTCTCTCGAGTCTTTGTACGCTTCTAAGTCTGATGCTCAAATTCATCACCTTCACTATGAGCTGCGTGCACTTAAGAAAGGATCTCAAACTATGCGATCCTATATTGACCATGCTCGGGATTTGGTTGACAGTCTTGCTGCCGCCAACACTACGGTTACGGATAAGGAGTTTCGTCATTGTCTTTTGGATGGTTTGGACAGTTCCTATGATGCTATTGTTACTTCGTTAACCACCACTATGAGCTCATTGTCTGTCGAAGATTTTCTCACTTCCTTCTTACTTTTGAGTTACGTATCGATCAGCAGACACAAGCATCGAATTCCCAGCCGGTTGCTAATCTCGCTTCACAGTCCCGTCAGCCTTCGAAAATTTCTTCACCAGCTGCTTCTTCCGTGTCATGGGGTTCTCGGTCTACATCTTCGTGGGCACAGTAACCCACGGGGAAATCAGCCTGGCGCTTTGATAACTCACGTGGGCACAACTAACTTTGATAACTCTCGTGGGCACCTCGTCCCGATACTCGTCGTGGGCCTACCAACTCAAGACTCCACCGTGGTTTGTCGGTTGTGTAGGCGTCCGAATCATGAAGCCCGGGATTGCTGGAACCGTTATGACAAGAGTTTCCTTCCACCTGGCGGCAACCACCATCGTCTCTACCAAGGGCTTATCTTGCTTATGGGCCTCGGTCTTCTACCATCACCTTCATGGACACACGATAGTGGTGCTACGGATCCCATATCACCAATGACTTTCTCGTCTTCAATTTCCTACTGAGTATACGGAGTCCCGATCAAATCCAAATGGGTAATGGTTCTTCTATACCAATTTCTAATGTTGGTTCCTCGATTTTAGGAACCCCTAATCGTAAGTTGAAGCTTCGTAATGTTTTATTTGCACCAAAATATCTCATAATCTTCTATCTATCTCTCGTTTTACTACCGATAACAATGTCTTATTTGAGTTTCATCCCAATTTTTGTCTTGTGAAGGATCGATGTACGGGAAGGTTCTTCTTCGCGAATTAGAAAGGGTGGTCTCTATCAACTTGATGCTTCATCTTAGTCTCCTCAAGCTTGCATAGGAGAACGTGCTAGTTTACAAGCCCGGCATGCTAGAATGGGTCATCCAATGTTGCGTACGGTTGCAAAGTTATTTCTCAGTTTTCTCTTCCAGTTTCAAATCAAACCTTTAGTTTTTGTCCTTTTTGTCATGAGCATAGGAGTCACAAGTTACCTTTTCCTTCCAGTACAACTGTTTATTTAAATCCATTAGATTTAATTCTCTCCGATGTATGGGGACCCTCTCATATTTTATCTAATGAAGGATACAAGTATTATGTTATTTTTATTGATGCGTATAGTCGTTTTACTTGGATGTTTCCTATGTCTCATAAGTCCGAGGTATTTTCTATATTCTTTTTGTTCCAAAAGCATGTTGAAAATCTTTTAATCGAAAAGATTAAAATTTTTCAATCTGACAATGCTTTCTTTGAGTATCGCAAACTCACTCCGTATCTCCAAGAACTTGGAATTTTTCATCGTTTTTCATGCCCACATACCTCTGAACAAAATGGTTTGGTTGAACGTCGCCATCGTCATATTCGTGAAACTGGTCTTACTATCCTCCATTTGGCTTCTGTGCCATCCTCATATTGGTATGATTCGTTTTACACTGCTTGTTATTTGATGAATCGTGTTCCTTCGACTTCCGTTAATAATTCTTCTCCATATGAAGCTCTTTTTGGTTGTCCACCTGATTACACTTCTTTGCGTGTATTTGGTTGTTTATGCTATCCCCACTTGCGTCCATATCGGTCTCATAAAATGGATTCTTCGTCTTCTCCTTGTGTTTTTATTGGCTATAGCCCATCCCATAAAGGTTATAAGTGTCTTCATATACCTACGGGTCGAATTTACATCAGTCGTCAATGCATTGCTTCGAAACGGTACATGGTCTTAAATTCGACCCGTAGGTATATGAAGACACTTATAACCTTTATGGGATGGGCTATAGCCAATAAAAACACAAGGAGAAGACGAAGAATCCATTTTATGAGACCGATATGGACGCAAGTGGGGATAGCATAAACAACCAAATACACGCAAAGAAGTGTAATCAGGTGGACAACCAAAAAGAGCTTCATATGGAGAAGAATTATTAACTAAGTCGAAGGAACACGATTCATCAAATAACAAGCGATGTAAAAAACGAATCATACCAATATGAGGATGGCACGAGAAGCCAAATGGAGGATAGTAAGACCCGCCACGAATATGACGATGCCGACGTTCAACCAAACCATTTTGTTCGAGAGGTATGTGGGCATGAAAAACGATGAAAATTCCAAGTTCTTGGAGATACGGAGTGAGTTTGCGATATACTCAAGCAACATTGTCGTATTGAAAAATTTTAATCTTTCGATTAAAAAGATTTTCAACATGCTTTTGGAACAAAAAGAATATAGAAAATACCTCAGACTTATGAGACATAGGAAACATCCAAGTAAAACGACTATACGCATCAATAAAAATAACATAATACTTGTATCCTTCATTAGATAAAATATGAGAGGGTCCCCATACATCGGAGAGAATTAAATCTAATGGATTTAAATAAACGATTGTACTTGGAAGGAAAAGGTAACTTGTGACTCCTATGCTCATGACAAAAGGACAAAACTAAAGGTTTGATTTGAAACCGGAAGAGAAAACTCGAGAAATAACTTTGCGAACCAGACGCAACATTGGATGACCCATTCTAGCATGCCAAGGCTTGTAAACTAGCACGTTCTCCTATGCAAGCTTGAGGAGACTAAGATGAAGCATCAAGTTGATAGAGACCACCCTTTCTAATTCCGCGAAGAAGAACCTTCCGTACATCGATCCTTCACAAGACAAAAATTGGGATGAAACTCAAATAAGACATTGTTATCGTAGTAAAACGAGAGATAGATAGAAGATTATGAGATATTTTTGGTGCAAATAAAACATTACTGAAGCTTCAACTTACGATTAGGGGTTCAAAACCGAGGAACCAACATTAGAAATTGGTATAGAAGAACCATTACCCATTTGGATTTGATCGGACCCGTATACTCGGTAGGAAATTGAAGACGAAAAGTCATTGGTGATATGATCTCGTAGCACCACTATCGTGTGTCCATGAAGGTGATGGTAGAAGACCAGCCCATAAGCAAAGATAAGCCCTTGGTAGAGACGATGGTGGTTGCCTAGGTGGAAGGAAACTCTTGTCATAACGGTTCCAGCAATCCACGGGCTTCATTATTCGGACGCCTACACAACCGACAAACCACGGTGGAGTCTTGAGTTGGTAGGCCCACGATGAAATAGCGGGACGAGCGAGGCCCACGAGAGTTATCAAAGTTAGAGCCCACGTGAGTTATCAAAGCGTGCCTGGCTGATTTCTGTGGTTACCCGGGCCCACGAGAAGATGTAGGCGAGAACCCCATGACACGAAGAAGCACCAGAAGAAATTTTGAAGGTGTAGGATAGAAGCGAGATTAGCAACCTACTGGGAATTCGATGCTTGTGTCTGTTTGATCGATCGTAACTCAAAAGTAAGAAGGAAGTGAGAAAATCTTCGACAAACAATGAGCTCATAGTGGTGGTTAACGAGTAACAATAGCATCATAGGAACCATCCAAACCAGCCAAAAGACAATGACGAAACTCCTTATCCGTAACAGTAGTGTTGGCGGCAAACAGGACTGTCAACCAAATCCCGAGCATGGTCAATATAGGATCGCATAGTTTGAGATCCTTTCTTGGTGCACGCAGCTCATAGTGAAGGTGATGAATTTGAGCATCGACTTAGAAGCGTACAAAGACTCGAGAGAGCTCCAAATTGCTTTAAGCGGTGGTAAGACGATGAACATGGCGAAAACTCACGATAATGATGTGATGAGGTTGAGAAAACTGCATGGATGACATGAGCGGAGCCGATAACAACGGAAGTAGTTGAAGAGATGGTGGAAGAGATCGTAGACGATTCGGTAGACATGACTCGAGGATCGACTAAACCTAATGATACCAAAACGAACGTGATACTAAAATAGAAGAGACTTGAAACGTGATTTTTATTAATTGTACTGTACACAAATTACGAAGCTATAACAAAGGTTTATATACACAACCTTCCTTGAATGATAAGTAAAGTCTATTTCCTAACTTAACTTGAATACCTAAAATACAACTTCCTTGAGAAACAAGATACGTGTGTTATTTTACACACGTATCGGATGTTGGGTTAACATGCCCTTCCTAGCTACCTTCATTAAGCACTTGGTGGTTAAGACAACCTTATAACTTCTTAGATGTTAGGAAATACAAAGACTAGTCTCGGTTGAGTCTTTAGTTTGAATATTTCAGTCTTTACTTGGACATATCAATTCAGTAACGAAAAGTCACTGTCAATGAATGAAAGAAAATCCTAGCTGCTAACATGGGGTACCAATTTGTCCATCAAAAACAATTTGCTTGGGCCTTGGGGTGTACCACCATTCCACTGGTGCATGTCTTTCTTCCACTAAACTCTGGTTCACCCTATAGGAACTGCATTGTTTTTCATGTCATGTGAATATTCTTTAGAAAATGTACACAAAAATCGGACTCATTTACACCTTTACAGATTCCAAGAAAGATTTTTCATATACTCCTTCCGTTCTTAAATAATAGGCTGGTTTTATGTACAATTTACACATGAAACCAGCCTATTATTTAAGAACGGAGGGAGTATAACGTAGTCCATAAACTGCAATTTTTTCTACAATTAGTCAAGTCAAACGTAAATGTAACTCATCTGCCAATCCATTTTCTACCTTCCTTGCACACTTGGTGGTCAAACTTTTTACAATCTTTTTTCCTTTTATCAACTAATAACCAGAGACTAGTGATTGGTGATAAGATCGACTAGTCTGGATCGATGTCATAGACACCGTAGAATTTTCAAAGTCCTCCCTATTAACCCCACTGCCTGCTCACTAGTATCGTATTCCTACCGGTGTATCATCAATAATGTTGTTGTAGGCGATTAATTCCCCTTTAATAATGTTGTTGTAGGTTCATGTATACGCAACTTTGTTTCATTCTCTGTCACAACTTGGAAAGCAATCACGCGTAAGGCATTAAACTCACGTAACAAATTCTGAATTTTTCTTCAGTCGAAAACCTGTAGTAGTATCTACCTCATTAACAGCTCCTTTACCTGCAAAATGAGATTCAGTTAGATAATTCAACTCGTTGACTGAAGAGAAACAATGTCTAGGAAGAAAAACAATGTGGGCCGGTTTCTTCTCCGATTTCATTTGGCTTTCCCTTTTAACAAGTAGCAATGACTAGACAAAGTAGCGTATTATTTGGATAATACGGAACGAATGATACAAGATTTTGAGCATGCATGCCCAATCTTCAGTGCAAACTTTGAAGTGCTTTAAGGTCCGTTTCGCACGTTATAAAATGGGAGTAATTGGAGGGTGGAGTGCAGTTGAGGGTAGTGTAGTTGGGTTTGTGTGTTTGGCACATTGGTTTTGGGCTACAAATTGCCATATGCGTTTAATGTACCCATAGGTGTCTAGGAATGCAAGCCAGAACCTTGTATTGTATATACCAGGCTACAAATAGCAAAGAGAATTCATTGATTGATCGAAGGTTATCAGATTCCAGATATGTGAGACGTGGTAGAGATAGTAAGATATTGAGTTTAGTAGAACATCATAAAAAGAGCTAGTCATATAAAACTAAAGTGGCTATCGGCCCACAATGGATTTTGGTGAACTTTGAAGTTTAAACTGTGATTAAGGATCGGTGACTGCTTGCCCAAACAATCCCTTTGATGTTTGAAAGTCTGTCATGGGCTGCGGTTAATAGCTAGCCAGAGGAGCTGATGGAATTAACTGCAGCTCTTCTTGATATTCCCATCCCATCGCATTCATAAACAATCCTATCGATGAATTTTATGCTGCCAGACTATCGATTCCTCCAGCTCTGAAGCTTTCCATGTTTTCTCGGTGTCTAAAATACCAAATGGTGAATTCACAAACAGACTTGGTAGACCAAATGTACACTACAGATGTATAACCAGTTGAATTCACAAACAGAATTGGAATTCATATCAATAAAACAGTAAACGGATCTTCTGACGGTTGTCTCTCTTTGTTACCCATCACGGCAAATGCGAGAAATGCTATATGACACAAAGTTTAAAACCAAATTTAGACCATTAGATCTCCTGATGTTGGAACATAATATAACATTCAGAATGATTATAACTTGTTTACATATAAAGTTTACTAGTAACTATAGCTAGTACAAGATATAGCAGTGTAACTGTTTTCAATTCATACAAGGGAATCCAACATGACATCTTCATCTCCATCGCAATCTGCAATGGAAAATGGTTTGTCTGGGATTTGCAGTAGTCCTAGCTCTCCTTCTAACATTTCCACAACTTTGGTCATGGAAGGACGATCGACAGGCTTCAGCTGTATACACCATAAACCAACTACGATTATTTTCTTTGCTATTTCATTTTCTTCTTGAGTAGCATCTTCCATTTCGATATCATTACCTTGGTTCAATTGTTTGTAAATCCATGACGGGAAATATATTTGGCTTGCGTTGTCTGCTAAGGCGTTCAAGTTTTTCCTTCTCCCCGCCATTTCCATTAACAACATTCCGAAACTATACACATCTGACTTATAAGAAACACTTCCGATATTTCTGTAGAATAATTCTGGTGCCATGTATCCTATAGTCCCTCTAGCCCCATGTGTTACTGAAATCATGCTTGCATCCATTGAGTACGACCTTGCTAAACCAAAGTCTGAAACTTTTGGGTTATAGTTCTTGTCGAGTAAAATATTATGTGGTTTAATGTCGAAATGTAGTATTCGCATACCACATCCTCGGTGTAAATATTCAATCCCACGAGCTATACCTAATGCAATTTTATAAGATTTCTCCCAACAAAGTAGGTTGATAAGTTTTCCATCATCTTTTGGGAATAAATATTTCTCGAGAGATCCGTTCGGCATGAGTTCATACACAAGAGCATGTTTCGAACGTTCAGCTACAAATCCAATGAGTTGTACGACATTCACATGATGTATCTTCCCCATAGTAGCAACTTCATTAATGAAATCTTGGCCATCTCCTTTTGTTGAGCTAAGAATCTTAACTGCAACACCGCGATTATTACTACGAAGAGATCCTTTGTATACAGATCCAAAACCTCCTTGACCCAATTTTTCTTTGAAATTGTTAGTCATTTTCTTGACATCATTGTAGGAGTACCTTATAGGCATCTGGTCTCTATAGATATCTAAGAAGTCTTCGATATTTGCGTTCATGGCTCGATTTCTTTTTCTCAATGTGAAAATCAAAATCAGAATCACGAATGGCGCCGCAAGTATAAATCTTGGAAGCACAATTATGATGAGTATTCCTGAGAAAACAAATCGAATAAGAAAAACAGTAGATCAACATTACCTAAAATTTTGAGCTACTGAAATAATTCCCAAAAATTAATTTTTTTTTTCTGATTATATACGCCCTACTTGTGGGATTAGTTGATGGATTTGAACTTACCTAAAGCGTATATTTGGTCAAATCTCATTTCACCTGGGATTGAACGAAAAATAGCAATTAGTGCATGCAATACATGGAGTATATAAATGTACCAAATTATAATGAATGAATGAATCAGTGAAAGATTAAATGTGAATAACTTACTTATGGAACGAGGAGTGTACCCGAAATAATCTTCTAACATTTTGCGTATAAAATCTAAAGGAGAACAAAAAGTACATCTTTTATCAGTTGACATCTCGACATAAGAAAATTACTATTACTGCATGAATCCTCAAAATTTGAAACTCTTTTGAAGAGATTGAGGGGTGATGGAAACACTCCTTAGACATCAGTAAACCCAGTTAAACAGTCAGTCAAAGAGACAGATTATATTCTTTTTTATCCCATCTCCCAGATTAACCTAAAAACGGAGTAATTTATGTAGGGGAAACCTGAACTTACCAATGGGATATTTTCCATAATCACGCAAAAATCTCCAGAAAGCACCTGCTTTTAAAAACAAAATATGTAAACAAGAAAACCAACCAAAAGAATAAATAAATAGTGGATCCAGTAAAATAGATGAACCAACTGGAGATGGGGGAGATGCAATGTCGATTGGTTCTACATGCATATGACTAGTACTCTCTTCTTCTTATGCGGACTAAGAAAGGGGGAATTTAATCTACTCATCTAATACATCATTCTCAGGGACAATGGAAAAGATCAAATCATGGAAAGATTAATGAAGCTTTGATTTACTTGCCTATTTCTTCTGCGTAGTAAATGGAGGAAATTTCCGACCAACAGATATCGAAGCCATCCATCATTCTGTCATGAACATCTACATAAGAACCATAAGCATCCCTAAGATGTTTGGTTCGATTGTCATCAGACACAAAATCATAATCCTCATAGTGCATCATCCAAGACGTGATAAAAGTATCACATGAATCTTTAATTTCTGAAGCCGTTGGATTCAGGATTACATATGATGACATGTTAACGGAAGTCTTAACATAAGTTAAGGTGCTGAGGTAATAAGGTGGATAGTCGCTTATATTTGTTGAGCAATCCAAGTATACTACCGCTGCTTTCGTATATACATCAATACCATATACATCTAGTCCATCATCAGAATCACGGTCACGGTCACTTAAAAAAGCGGTTGGTAATGAATGTTGAGGCATCGAATAATAGTTATTTTTTTGAAGACCTGGATCAATTATCCGAATACTCTGATCTGTATAATTTATACTAATGACGTAAAACAATCTCGATGAAAGAACAAAAATAGTTCTGTTATTTTTGCAAAAGAGTTTTGCCGAGGCTGGATGATTTGAGCAGTTCTGAGGATGGCCTTCCAGGGTGAAAGGACACTGAATGTTATGCAAATCTCCGCAAGAGAAAACTGAACTGCCTTCGTATCGGCCAAGACTGTATGGCCCATCACATCTGCAACTCCAATAAGGAAGAATAGAAAAGATAATACCAAAGTATAGTAGGAAACGCGTTACAAAGATACTTATCATTTTCTGGAAAGATATGATTAGCTGCTGGTTAGTAAAACTCAAATGAAGATGTTCTTCTATTCTTGTTGTTTTTATGGACTATATATGCTTTTCTTGGGAGGATGACTGTCGGATTGATATCCAATGTATAGTATGAAACGGGTGCCCAAATAATACGTTGATGAGATCAGAGATGAGATTCATCGTGAAGAAAAATTCCGTAGTCAAGAGTCAAGACTCGAGAAAGCCAGCTATAGAAGTTAACATTATTGATGGATTTTATTGCTATAGCTATCTTACTACTAGCACCACAGACTCCTAACAAGAATTTCAAATTTACTCCCCAAGCCTAAACTCTTTTTGTTTGGGTTTGGGTTTGGGTTCGCGTTCGTTCATCTTACTTTCTCTTCTTGTGTATTTTTCTTTTTTCTTTTCTTTTCCTTTCTTGTATTCTCTTTGGTTGGTACAAGTCTCTTGTGCCCTTTTTTCATCAATGAAATTCTACTGTATTGATCAAGAAAAAAAAAAAAAAAAAAAAAAAAAACATTCCAATTTAAGATCTTCACTGATTAAAAGGATTTTTTTTTTTAAATGTATGAGCAATATTTTACTTAATTAGGGAATTTTACACGACCACTGCAGTGAGTTACCAATCCCAAGGGTGTGTGTTGCTAATTGTTTTCTTTAATAAAGTTGCGGAACTCCCTTTGATCTTGGTTATGACCATAACTCTCAATTTTCTTGCCTATGGTTATAATATAGCCAAGGTAAGAGCCATGAAAAATGCATCCCCTATGGGGGAATAACATCCCTTATCTTACCTGGCTAAACTGGGGCCTATGGTGATTGATTGGGACCTATGAATTTCTTCATCCATCCAATAGAGAATGATAAGGGGTGTCTAAGTTTGATAAAACTACCAATTTATCTTCTTTGAAATTTTAATACTACCAATTTATCCTCATTAAATCCTAAAAACAAAAAAAAAAAAAAAAAAATTAAAAAAAAAAATCAAATCAAAATCATTTCTATTTCCATTTCCATCAAAATTAAGAATTCAAGATCAAACGAAAGCATTGTCGATAATCACCAAATTCACTAAAATAGCTAATTTTTCGATTTAGCTCGAATCAGGTACTTTTCTATTAACCCAATCCCTTAGAGTATGTTTTAATAACATGTAATCACTCAAACAATCCGAAAGTATTTTTGAAATCTAAGTTTTTGGGTTTATGAGAATCTATCTCTCGTCAATGAACTTGTAAACCGATTTCATTTAAAAGCTTGTTGTTGTTTATGCCTGCAAGGACCGATTGTCTTGGATGGGCATTCTCGGTTGGAGGAAATCGAACAGAATCGGCTTACGTTAATGCCCACATAGCCTGATTCTGGTATGGAAGAGATAATTATTTTTCTGTGTTTTTTCTTTTGTTAGAATCGGATTACATGAATATTTTTATAAACCGATTCCCGTTGAGTAATGTCATGAATCGGTTTTTATATATGTATCGTGTAAACCGATTCTGGTTAACCCTTTTTTTTTTCCAGGTTAGTACTCGATCATAAAATGAGTATGAAATCATACTCGATTTTATTTACGATTACAAATGAAAATGAAAATAATTATGTATGATTGTACCCAATTTGAAAACGAGGATAACTTTATACTCGAACTGAAAACGAGTATAACTTTATACTCGAATTGAAAATGAGTATAACTTCTTAAATGATCTGAGTATGACTAAGTCATACTCATTGTTAACTCGGGTATAGAATGAATTTTAATTTTATTTGAAGTTTAACAACACATAATTCACAGATAAAAAGAAAAAATTTACCCACAATCGGTTTATGTTCATGCCCATATAAACCGATTCGGATAATCAGTTGATTTTCATATCCATATAAACCGATTCAAGCGGAAGCAAGTTTTAAAAAATCTCTGTATGTTTTGAGGTTACAATCGGTTGATACCAATGACAACATAAAACCGATTATGAGTTGGTGTTCTTTGAAAAAATTCAAAATTTTTAATGTTCAAATGATTCATTAACACAAGTTAATTTCACATCTAACATGATATTTACCACTAATCACCCGAATTAACACTAATTAATCAGGGGTAAATTAGTCATTAAAAATAGTTGGTTAAGGGGTTTTCCATTTTACTTCAAAATGTCTTTTTTTTGTCACGTAGTGATATGCCCAAATTAATCTTTATAGGCCCCAATTTAGCCAAGTTATCTTAATGCGATGGAAACTCAGTTAGATTTCGGGTCATCACTCATAAAGCATAAAAATTAACCCTAGATGGTGGTGGATCTGGAAAAATTGATTTAGTTAGGGGATGGTGACTCAGTTGCCGTCAACTATCTATTGGTTAGAATTAATGTTTCCAGATCTAGAAAACTCACTAGCCAAGGATTACCTATTCCCCTCATTCTAGCCAAGGGAGGGCTCCATAGTGGTTGCTTTTGGCTAGCCAAGGGGCCACCATATATAGTGTTCTGCCTAATGACTAGTGACCATCTTCAAATACACTTGCTTGTGTCTCCTTCCTGACGAGTTAGTATTTATGGTAGTTGCGGTATCTAGCAACTCTTTCTCGCTTTCTCATCTCTCTTGTAGGTTTTCCCAAAAACATAGGGAGATTCCTGAAATGACAAGTACAGGGGAGAAGAAGGCCATTCTATTCTTAGTTATCCATTTCGTCATCATCCTTCAACACATAACAATATGCAGCAGCAGCAACAACAGCACAGATGCATGTCGAAGTTTTTCGTGTGGAAACTTACAAATTCGGTTTCCATTTTACTTAATGGATAGATTTCAACCTAACTACTGCGGATATCATGGGTTCGAATTATCCTGCACAAAAGATAAGAAAACAGTAGTAGAGCTACCATTTTCAGGGGAATTCTTTGTAAAATCCATCAACTATACACACCAATATATGGAAATTTATGATCAAAAGGATTGCCTCCCACAAAGATTTTTTGCAGGTTTCAATCCCTCTCGTACCCCTTTCAAAACACATGGATACAACAATTATACCGTCTTCAACTGTTCGAGGGACGTGGAAGATAAGTATGAATACAAATATCAATATGATAGAAGAATCATAGATTGTCTAAGTAGTCCTAGTTGGAAATACAAAGTTTTTGTTATTCCTTCATATAGTGCCACTGCTAACAATTTACCGAGCCACTGTAAGCCATTGGCAGTTTCAACTTCATGGCCAACAGGGGTGAATGGTGATTTGAATTTAAGCATTTTTACCATGTGGTGGGAGGAGCCAAGAAAATGCGCTCAATGTGAAACTGAAGGACGAATCTGCGGATTCCAAAACCAGACCTCTAGCCTTCCCATTGAATGTTTCGAGAAACCCAAAGCCAAAGGTAGCGTATTATTCCTAAGATTTTATAATAACTCTTGTTCAATAATTACAACTCTAGGCTTTCCATTATTTGCATACTTTGGGTATAAGTTAGTAGTATAGACCGTAATGTTTTGCTCAACCTGCGGCAACCTGCTTTTCACTAAAAAAGTTAAAATCTTTTGATAATATTTCTTTTGGGAGTTGGTGTATGCTTACGTGATTAATGTATTAACAAGTTAATAGTATATATAATAAAAAAAAAAAGTGTATTTTCGGTTGGTCACAAAAAGGATAAAATAGTCTAACCCTGATATTATTAATATATATAACCTTGAATGTCAATTACCACTATACTTATGTGTTTAAGGGTAAAAACATATATCAAAAAAATATTTACGTATTTATAGAAATATTATTGTTTTAAAATAGATAAACACACTCAAACACTTAATATCTTCTAAAATATACAATGAATTTTTATAAAAATTTATATATTTAAAAAGTTCTTTGAATTATCTATATAATGAGTACAAAGATGAGTATTAAATTTTTATTTTACGAATATTTTTTTTCATTATTATTAAATTTTGTATTGTTAAAAGAACCGTATTCCTGCGTGTGCCTCTCTGATTATAATAAATAACGAAGTACAGGACTTTGACATTATTTCTGCAGCGGAGTCATCAAGAAAGAAGATAGCATTCAGTGTGAGCTTAGGATTATTTGCTTCCCTGTTAGTCGTGCTGATAATAATCATCAAAATACGCAAGAAAGCAGGTAAGGAAGAAAAGGAAAATCAATTAAAGATTGAACAATTCTTGGAAAAGAATGCACTCAAGCCCAATCGATATAGTCATGCCGAGTTAAAGAAGATCACGAACAAATTTGAGACCAAGTTAGGCCAAGGAGGATATGGGAGGGTATTCGAGGGGAAGCTTACAAATGGAATCCAAGTAGCAGTGAAGGTTCTCGACAATACCGAAGGAAGCAATAATGGAGAAGAATTTGTCAATGAAGTTGCCACTATAGGTAGAATTCATCATCTAAATGTGGTGCGCCTCTTGGGATTCTGCGTTGAGGGATCTACAAGAGCCCTTATTTATGAATTTATGGTGAATAGTTCACTGGATAAGTTCATATTTTCAGCTGGAAAAGATAAGACACTGATAAGCCTTGCTTGGGAAAAACTTCAAGAAATTGCTATCGGTATAGCTCGTGGTATGGAATATCTTCATCAAGGTTGTGACCAACGTATTCTTCATTTTGATATCAAACCTCAAAATATCTTATTAGACCACAACTTTACTCCAAAGATATCCGACTTTGGTCTTGCAAAGCTATGTACCAAAGATACATTCGTCACTGTTTCAATGGCTGCTGCTAGAGGAACAATGGGTTACATTGCACCCGAAGTTTTCTCGAGGAACTTTGGTGCCGTATCGTACAAATCAGACGTGTATAGTTTTGGAATGTTGTTACTTGAAATGGTTGGAGGAAAGAAGAACACCGAAAATAAGATGGAAACACGAAATGATGGAGAATACTTCCCAGAGTGGGTATACAATCGTTTGAATCACGGGGAAGATTTAGGAATTCATTCTGAAGCAGAAGGTTTGGATATAGTAAAAAAATTAATAATGGTGGCTCTCTGGTGTATTCAGTGGAACCCAGTCGATCGCCCTTCGATGAATGGTGTTCTTCATATGCTAGAAGGAAATACTGAAAATTTACTCATGGCACCCAACCCTTTCGCGTCAGGGACTTCAGCTTCAAATACTTCAAGGGTTAACCATACAAATGAGATTGAGTTAACACCAATCTTAGAAGATTACGAGTGAAGATGATGTAATAAAACCTTCTCTTTTTTTCCTGTTTTTGGTCCCTATGTATGAAATTTGGATGTCGAAATACATCTGCAATGCAACATCACTCTTAATTCCAATTATATATTATTGCATGCAATACAAATAAAGTAAGAGTACTTCGAGCAAAAAAAAAAAAAGAAAAAAAAAATTGTTATTCATTTGTCAAGTACTTGAAAGGTCAGAACATGTAGCAATTAATTTTAATAATTATCATCTATGCAACCAAACACTCCAAGATCGTTTATGTATCTCTGTATCACCGACTAATCAAATGAGGATACTCTGTAATACTAAGGGGAATCAGGGAAAGGCCCACTTTGGGGCATCAAGGCTTAGGGTTAATCTTAAAAATAAAGTACTCATAGGGACTTTTTGGAAAAACTACATAAACATTTGGGGCAGAATTCAATATTTTGGGATTTAATGATTTTTATTTTTTTTGAAGCATGGATTTAATGATGAATATTCTTTAAACTCGTTAATTTTTTTTTGAGTTTTTAACGAACAAACTTTTTTTCCTTAAAAAAATTTGAATCTCGTATGTCAATATAACAATAATTGTTGCCTTAACTCTGCTATTGTCATATTTTCTTATATTCCTTCAATTGGTCCTTTTTCTTGAGTTCTCTCCTCGTTTTTTTCCGTCGTATCTGTGTTTGTTGTATGCATACTTACATCATCATAATCGCGACCATTATTTTCCTCTTGAACATGTTGGATCTGAGATTGAATTTGCTGCACTTGGTTGTTTCTTTCTCTCATTGCTGAAGATTCACCAATTTCACCTCCTCTTCTTCTTGCAATTCGCCTACTCCTCCTAGCTGCAATCACATGCTCTGTTGTTGATGCAAGTCTCACCATCTCTATTCCTGAAATAGTATCCTCTTTTCACAAAGTTTGAAATATCCTTTTGAGAAAGTTGTTACCACCAAAAATTCCTTCTCTGAAATGAAAACTTAGACTCTTTTCTTTAAATCTGGAACTCAGAAACTCTCAAAACTGACAAAAACCATGATGAAATGTTTAATTTGAGTATAAAACTAACGATTGTTTCGAACCCACTTTTAACAAACTTCACAGGCAGGGATCATTCTCTTCTTCATCCAAGCTGTTTTTAGCGCCAAAATGTAGTTGCAGGAAATCCTACAACTAACACGCAAGTAAATATACAAGATGAATCTAAGACATTATGATGAAAACACTAAATCATTTCATTAAAAGATAGAACAAATACAATATGGATGTATGAGAACCCTAACTTAGGAAGCAAAACAACTTTCTCTCTCCTAAAATTCTTCCCTCAGCTCTCAAAAAGATCTCTCCCTATTACAATGGCTTCCGGTCCCTTTTATATGGGTTACATAGTGGAGGACAGCTAATAAAGCCCATATTTTTGGATGCTGGGAGGGAGTTATAATCGCCTCTTTCACTATATTTGCCGCTACTCTGCTTTTAGATGTCAAGGCTGATCTTCACACTTTTGGTATGACTTGGTGACGTCATCTCGTTCGTCGGCAGAAATGTAATGAGCACGTCATATTCGCCCACTATCAAATGTATATCTTCGCCTCACTATTAGGTAAGCGGTAAAGGAAGAAATGGGTTAAACGGTTTGTGTCTGTCGCTGTAAATTTTGGGAATACCTCACAGAACACCTAGAAGTATTATACAAGATAAACCAATAAACTTGTTTAGATAACAGACACTAGTCTCCGTCGATGTCATAGTCTTGACTCTTGCCTCCAACATTTCTCAGTCATTGCTCAATTCTACTTGCACATATCGATTCAGTAACGAAAAGTCGTTTTGAGAGAAGGAAACAAAATGGGTATGAAATATCTAGTTGTGAATTAACTTGAATCAATCAATAATGTTGAAGTAGACAAAACCCCATGTCTCTCTTCCACTAAGCTCCAATTCAACTCGATAGGAACTGCATTGTTCTTTTTTTTAATGTCACATGAAAAACTTTAAAATATCAAGTCAAGACTCAAGAAAGACAAACTGCTAGCTAGCCCAGCGGAAACGTATCTTATCTGCTAATCCATTGTGAGGTCCATTTACCCCCTCATTGAGCACTTGCTAGTTAAGACTCGAGAGGTTATCAATGGTTAAATTTTCCACAGCTTGGATTTTTCTATTTTCTTCTGATGATTACAAAGTTTGATGCACTGATAACAAAGACTATTCTCCTGTTGATGTCATAGTCTGGTCTCTTCTTGACCCGTAGAATGTTCGAAGTCTTCGCTAAAATTTCCCTAGACATGTCGATTGTACTCGACCCCACAGTGCCTGCCCACTAGTGTCGTATCAATCAATAATAATGTTGATGTAGGCCTCCAATTCCCTCTTTAGAGCAAGTCTTACGGTGGAATCCATCCATCTTCCATCTTCCATGCCACCTCAGCACTTGGAACTGTGGATGGAAACAAAAATGTAATGATGGAATAGTAGAAACGCTATTCATAATGGAGCTAAGCTCCATTCTTAATAGAGATTTTTTTCTCAGTCGTTAGATTCTTAACAACTCAGTTTAAATCTACGGATAAAAAAAAAAACCCTATTCTTAATGGAGCTAAGCTCCATTCTTAATAGGGTTTTACGCTATTCTTATTAGTGTTTTTTGTCTTTTAGCGCACTATTGTTAATAGCGTTTCTATGGATTCCACGGACTTTAAAAACCACCAAATCATGGAACCCTGCTTGGATTTTCTGTGGAAGACCCCAACTTGGAAGCCATTAAACTTGACATTCCATGGATTTTCCACACTTGGAATAGGTTGGATTCCACCATAAGATTTGCTCTTGTTAGGCAAGAATCAAGACTTGGCTCCGATAATCCAACCAATCCCTTTGCTATCTTTACTTGTCTCTTCTGTAAGTCTTTCTTCAACTAAACCCTAACTTCACTCTATAGGCTGCATTGTATATTTCTTTTCATGTGAATATTCCTTAGAAATGACTCGTCCCTTATAATTCTATGTATATTGTGAGAATTTCCTGGAAAAATCCCGAAAAACACAACCCTAATGGGACTCCAAGGGCTGTGTCTTCTGGAATTTTCCCTGGAAATTTCCAGGATCAGAGTAGCATTACTCGTCTGCAAATCTTTCTTCAACTAAACCCTAACTTCACTCTATGGGGACTGCGTTGTATTTTCGTTCATGTGAATATTATTTAGAAAATCGGATTTCCTGCACCTCTACAAATTCTAAGTAAGAAGGATTTTTAAAGTTCTTTACAGTCCACAAATCTCCAACCCTTCTTTCAGTTAAAAAATCAACTATGCTAACAGAGATTAATCTCTGTTGATGTCATAGTCTGGTCTCTGGACCATAGAGTGTTCAAAGTCGTCGCTAAAGTTTTTCTAGACGTTGATTGTACCCATGGCCTGCTCACTAGTGTCTTATCCTTGTATCAATCAATAATGTTGATGTGTGGGCAAGAACCAATATCAACATGCATGGCTCCAATAAATACCAGCGATCCCTTTGCTATCTAGACTTATCTCTTGTGTAAGCTTTTCTTCCATTCAATTACTAATCTCCAATAAAGATTGTTGTTTTTACCTCCCATCTCTTTGAATGACTCGTAGTGCGTAACTTCCAAAAGTCATCATTTTCATAAATTCCAAAGGCATGTGTATCAAAATAAATCTTTTGCACTTTTCATGCACTCCTTGTCGTATGATGAACAATTAATTTTCTTGTTGCGTGTAAAGGAGGGCTTAAAACTAGTCACACAAATCAGACAGAACCTTCCAAAATGGAAATCCCTCCCGAAGAGAAAAGTAACAAGCACAGTGACAGGTTCATGTATTCAACTTAGTCAGCTTCTTTGTCAGGTTCAGGAAAGTCCAAATGTCTAAAACAAACATTATCACGAAAGAAGAGAAAAATGTGGGCTTCTCTCACACTGCCTCTAAACATGAACCAAAAATCATGCCTTTTGGGGTTTTACTACTGCCAATCCACATTTAGATACAAGCTTGGTAAAGGGGCGGCAAGAATTGGTAGAGGGGCGGCAACCTAATAAGACAAAAAAGGTCATTACAAGCAAATTCAAGTGCCCCTTAGCAATGAAAAATCTGGAAATGACTAATTAGCCCTTATTGTTAATAATCAAGATTAGTAATGATAATCAAGATTAGTGTTGATAATTAATTTTCACTTATTATAATTCTAACATCAGAATTTTAGAGTTATAAAAAAAAAAAATTAGAGGAGAAGAAAAAGAAAACTTATGTGATATTTGTGAAACCTTAGATTTTGATTCACTCAACCAAAATGAGTGATTCCATGGACCCTAAGATACTTCTAAATTAGTTCCCGTTAGCTTTTTCTCGCCTCAAAATTATCTACAACTTTTGAATTTTCGAGAAGAACTTACTATTGCAATTTTGCTTGTTACCAATCAGTAACTCTTAGTTACGGTTCGTAAGTTATCGAATACCAACCGTAACTGGTTAAATTTGGGGAAGATCCAATCGTAAAACCAGTTACGGTTGGTAACTAAATGCTCGATATCAACCGTAACTCAGGTGGGAAAAAATACAAAATACAAATTTTGACCCATGCGATATGCGCGTATGCCATGCACCAAGTTCCTCTTCTACTCGGATTTATTTTTTGGGCGAGTTTTTCTTTAGGAAATTAATTCCTAAAATATTTTTAGAGTTTTATTTATGGGTAAATTCCTTTTAGGTGTTTTACTAGTTTTTAAAGAAAACCAAAACCTAACTTGATTTGATTTGCAAGTATCTTCTCCTTTAAATACAACTCGAAATTCATTTTCTATACACCGAAAATTCTTCTTTATTCTAGGGTTTTCTCCCTGACATTTTTACCTCCATTCCCGTTCTTTGAGTTCAAGAGAGGGTAACTTGCGTTGTCTAACTCAAGTTATATCGGGCGATCTTATCCTGGACACATCTTCTGCCTGTGAGGGGTTTAGCATTACACAACTCGAGTATACCCGCGAACTAATGTGTTAAGGACAACTTGTTGAACCCGTGATTCTCGCCTCGTCGAGTTATTTCAATAGAGTTGTTTCGCATTAGTTCTTTTACATATTATTTTCAATACATCTAACGTGTTGTTCATTGTTGCAAGATCCCAACATATATATGTCAGTGTATCAGTTCTATTACATGCTTCTGCACACGGCTAACGAGCTCTGCCTGGGTTGTGGATATATCTATGTCAAGCCGGAAATTACGCCTTCCCTTGGCACTACGCAGCCTCGATTACTAAGTTTGTTGGGTACGTGCGAAAAACTGCTTTCAGTTTGAAGTTTATGCAGTGATTAAATGACTGCTTGCTGGGACATTTTCTTTGATATTTAAGCTAAGTTGTTTTTCTCTTTGGTGAATTAATGTCTCCAATGGGTGAAAGGAGATAAGAAAATGGGCATACAGTGTCCCATTGCACTTTTCCTAAAAATTCGAATGCAAAATTCGAAATCAAAAGAATTTGAGGACTGACTTACTAAATAAACATGGAACAAAGCGCATTTTCAGTAGTATGTGACTTCAAATTTCATAATTTATATTGTTTACCTTAGACTGCAAACTCAAATCACCTCTACACCATTGATGAATCCTATGAGCTCGTTTGAAAGTCTGTCATGGGCTGCGGTTAATAGCTAGCCAGAGGAGCTGATGGAATTAACTGCAGATCTTCTTGATATTACCATCCCATCGCATTCATAAACAATCCTATCCATGAATTTTATGCTGCCAGCCTATCGATTCCTCCAGCTCCAAAAGCTTTCCATGTTTTCTGGGTGTCTAAAATACCAAATGTACACTACAGACATAATCAGCTGAATTCACAAACAGACTTGGCAGACCAAATGTACACACTACATATATAATCAGTTGAATTCACAAACAGAATTGGAATTCATATCAATAAAACAGTAAACGGATCTTCTGACGGTTGTCTCTCTTTGTTACCCTTCATGGCAAATGCGAGAAATGCTATATGACACTAAGTTTAAAACCAAATTTAGACCTTTAGATCTCCTGATGTTGGAACATAATATAACATTCAGAATGATTATAACTTGTTTACATATAAAGTTTACTAGTAACTATAGCTAGTACAAGATATAGCAGTGTAACTGTTTTCAATTCATACAAGGGAATCCAACATGACATCTTCATCTCCATCGCAATCTGCAATGGAAAATGGTTTGTCCGGAATTTGCAGTAGTCCTAGCTCTCCTTCTAACATTTCCACAACTTTGGTCATGGAAGGACGATCGACAGGCTTCAGCTGTATACACCACAAACCAACTATGATTATTTTCTTTGCTATGTCATTTTCTTCTTGAGTAGCATCTTCCATTTCGATATCATTACCTTGGTTCAATTGTTTGTAAATCCATGACGGGAAATATATTTGGCTTGCGTTGTCTGCTAAGGCGTTCAAGTTTTTCCTTCTCCCCGCCATTTCCATTAACAACATTCCGAAACTATACACATCTGACTTATAAGAAACACTTCCGATATTTCTGTAGAATAATTCTGGTGCCATGTATCCTATAGTCCCTCTAGCCCCATGTGTTACTGAAATCATGCTTGCATCCATTGAGTACGACCTTGCTAAACCAAAGTCTGAAACTTTTGGGTTATAGTTCTGGTCGAGTAAAATATTATGAGGTTTAATGTCGAAATGTAGTATTCGCATACCACATCCTCGGTGTAAATATTCAATCCCACGAGCTATACCTAATGCAATTTTATAAGATTTCTCCCAACAAAGTAGGTTGATAAGTTTTCCATCATCTTTTGGAAATAAATATTTCTCGAGAGATCCGTTCGGCATGAGTTCATAAACAAGAGCTTGTTTCGAACGTTCAGCTACAAATCCAATAAGTTGTACGACATTCACATGATGTATCTTCCCCATAGTAGCAACTTCATTAATGAAATCTTGGCCATCTCCTTTTGTTGAGCTAAGAATCTTAATTGCAACACCGCGATTATTACTACGAAGAGATCCTTTGTATACAGATCCAAAACCCCCTTGACCCAATTTCTCTTTGAAATTGTTAGTCATTTTCTTGACATCATTGTAGGAGTACCTTATAGGCATCTGGTCTCTATAGATATCTAAGAAGTCTTCGATACTTGCATTCATGGCTCGGTTCCTTTTTCTCAATGTGAAAATCAAAATGGGAATCACGAATGGCGCCGCAAGTATAAATCTTGGAAGCACAATTATGATGAGTGTTCCTGGAGAAAGCAAATCGAATTAGAAAAACAGTAACATTGCATAACAAGATTCGGAAAATGGGTCATTTGTCCAAAAAAATTTAAAACACGTTCAAATGGACGAGTAAAAAATTTTATGGGTGAAATGAACAAAAAAAAATAGCAAGGATGAAAGCTGGATTCATCCTGGCTTAAACTTAAAAAATAGCAAGGATGAAACTGGATGCATCCCAGTAAAAAAAAATAAGACATGCAGTTTCTAAATGGACAGGATGAAACCGGTTACATCCTGCCTATTTTTAAATTTTTGTCCATTTAAACAGTTTCTAAATCTGACTGTCCTTTTCACCCAGGAAATTTTGATTTTGGTCTTTTTAACCAATTTTGTGAACAAGATTTTGAGTTACTGAATAAACTCTAAAAAGTTATTGTTTATTCTATTATTTTACAACCTACTTTCGGGATTTGTTAATGCCGGGTTTGCTTGAGGAATTTACAATTCCGGGGTGTTTATAATCCCATGGGAATAAAAGTTTCAGAATTCCTCCAAATTCTAAAATACCTGGAATACATTGAATTTCTTTGTCTTAAAGTTCTTGTATCGTTTGCCATTATCTTAAGATTCTAAAATTATACTCTCTTCATTCCATTTTAGATGATGTTTTAGGGTTATTTTTTTGTTTCACAATACTTGAAAGTTTTCATATTTTTCCACAAAACTACCAGTAACACCGTAACTTTTTCTTGGAACTATAAGTTTTTTAATGCACTAATGACAATTAATGTTTGAAGACTTTTTTTAGAACGCGTAATTGGGGGATATGAAATCTAATTGGGGATATGAATTACTTCCCCCAACCAAAGGTGGTTTGCTAAGGGGTGACTTTTGGGGGCGAAAATACTAAAACACCCTTAGATTAATTAAAAACATTATGAAAAGACTGTTATGCCCTTTCCCTAAAACATAAAATCAAATAACCAAATTCATATATCCCCCAATTCGGATTTGATGATCAAAAAAAAAAATTCATCTTCTTCCTCATCGTTCATGCCTCGAAGAACCAAATCGAAAGCAAAACCGAGAACCAAATTGATTGCTCAACAAACACATGAACAAAGAATCGAGAACATTGCTCAACAACTAGAAGAGGATGCATCAGCGAGCTCGGATGATCAACCACTCGCAGTCATGGCTTCTCTGAGAAGGTAAGTGATTTTTGAACTCATTTATGATTGTTTTAATCGATTTGTAGCCATGGGTTTAGGTTAGAATCGCCAACAATAGCTGAAATCAAGAAAGTTACAGAGAGTACCAAAGATAGGATCTAGGTTTGAATACCATGCGGTTTGGTACCGGCATAGCATTTGGGATGAATACCACGCTTGGTTTCAATTTACGATAGTGAATTTGCGATGCTTAGGCATACAAATTGGGTTTAAGACTATTCCTAGGTAGTCAACTAAAAACACACAGGAACAATTTTTTGTACCGGCATTGTATCTAGGTTTCGTGTATGCCGGTACTTGAAAACCGGCATGCATTAGTTCAATTCAAAAATGCCGGTAGTACACTTAAAACATACAGGAACATCACTGAAATTGTGCTCAATAATGTACACTATTTAGGTTCCATAAGATGCCGGTACTACAATACCGGCATGCTCGATATTTAAAGTTTTATGCCGGAACATGTTACCGGCATTGGTTTGTTTAAGAGTTTCCATGCCGGTTCCTAAACTGCCATGACTTTTCTTATGTTTGTTTTGTTTGCTTATGTTATAGGTCAAAAGCCGAAGAAGCGAAGAAAATAAAGGTCCTATTCTCACTAAGAGAAGGAGGAAGGATGGTCTTGATACTCCTCGGTCCACCGCCTCCACGGGGAAAGACGCAGTCGCAAGAAGCGTTTGGGGTTTCAAACAAGAGGGTCAATTTGGGAGAGTGGTGGTGAACGTAGTGCACTTGCAATCCTTGAAGGTACTTTGGAACAGTTGAGGACGATGAGCATGATGAAGGGGAGTGAGGAGGAAGATGATGAGGTTCATCCAAATCAATTAGCAAGCCAAAGCGAAGTTGGTGGGACGAGTCAATAACCAACACAAGGCAAGGGCAAGGCGCAACCCAAAGTTAAAATGTTCCAGACACATACCGACATATACGGAATGCTCAAAACACTGCCGACTGCAGCGTCCCCGGATATAAATTTCTATCTTAAACAATCAATTTACATTATTTGGTTCCTGTATAGAACGACATGTCTCCAGCATGGTGGTGTTTGCTAACTTCCATGCCGGTATTCCAAATTTCCAAATACTCATAAATATGTGACAAGAAAAACCGCATCCTCGACATATAAGTTTCCATGCCAGTATCATATACCGCATCCTCGACATTTAGGTTTCCATGCCTAGATTATCATATCTTAGCATCCTCGACATTTAAGTTTCCATGCTTTTATTTCATAACTTTGAAGATTACTAAATAACACCATACCAAGTTTCACACAATTTAAGTTTCCATCCTCAACATTTAAGTTTCCACACAATTCATTCGAGAATAAATGGTTAAATTGGAAGATAAACTGGCATTTGCGATAAAAAGCACCTAATGCTGCTCACAAAGACACAGAGACCGAGCTCCATTTATCACGAGCAACAAAGTTGCGCATTAATTATGGGTCAACTCACGACTTAATGATTGAATGAAACATAGAATGTCTCTTTGATTTATTAAGCACGTGAACTACATTTGGGGCTAAAGTAAAGTGGGAAACGTGGCTTATTAAGTTGTATCTTCCCACCACATCTCATTTCCTTCGAAACAAGAAGAAGAAATTTGCATTTCTCAAGCAAGCAAATGCCATTCTTGCATCTCATAGAATGAGGGGTTGCCGGACATGAATCCTCCGGGGTACTTGGAGCAGGTGATGCGAATCGTGACGGCTTGGGTTTGATGTGGTGGTGGAATGAACCTGCGATATCAAAGCTTATCTACTACAAGCTTTGAGTCATAGAGCCGTAATGGAGTCTCGCCGTTCAAATGTTGATTACTGCACAGCAACAATGGAAATGGATTTGTGGTTTAAAGATAAGGTCCAAGGGCAGTCAGTTCGTGAGAATTGGAGCTAAGATGGAAAATGATTGTGTCTGGTGTTGGTTGGATAGGCAACAACAACAGATACAAACGACTTCGTATATTGCAAGGTGCCGAGACCGAGATGCTTAGACGAATGGTGATTGGAAGCAACATCGATCATGGACTCCAAAGGGTTGGCTTAGATCGATTGGCAGTAAGTGATGATGGTAATGGTGATTATTTCGAATTCCTATACGGACAACGAGAATGGGACGCAAGCAAACTATTTGTCTCTAGGTGAAGATGCTACGTGCTGCCATGTCTGCCAAACGATTCATGGTCAGAGAAGAATGACAGTAAAATAAAGTCAAGTTATGTGTTTCGGCTTGTCTCGAATTTGTTGTGAAGATGAAGACGGACTTGATTAATGAAGCGCGACGGGCAGTTGGTTGGAGAATAAGAAGGTGCTAACGGAGGTTGCATGGAGAGCTTGGACGTAATTGAGTTATGAGTCGTTGATGATGCCGGGCAAGAGATGAGACCATGATGCGAGATTGGGATTTCAAGGTTAGAAGATAATTGGTTGTTCCGTATGGGGTTCGTATGCGAAGTGTGAGAAGTCAAGGAACAGCAGATATCAAGAGGAATTGCACAACAACGATGAAGAGAAATGATCCGGCATAGTAGAGATCGATTTAGAAATATCGGTACACATACTGCAAGCATATACGGAATGCTCAAAACACCGCGGTACCTCGTCTCGCATAGAAATTTCTATCTTTAACAATCAGGTTTACATTATTTGGTTTCAGATAGAAACCGGCATGTACCTAAGATGGTGGTGTTTGCTAACGTCCATGCCAGTATTCCAAATTTCCAAATACTCTTAAATATGTGAAAAACCGCATGCAATCTTGGTTTGAATACCACGCCGGTATGTTCTTGAATACTTGGAGATATTTAGTACCTTTCTCGGTGCATACAAATATCTATGAATACAATGCTCTAAATGATACCTGAGGCGTAGTATTCATACCACGAGCATGCCGGTACTAAGGTTTTTTCAGACATGTTAAAACGGCGGTTTCAAAAAAAAAAAAAATCAAATTTTCACCTCTCGAAGCATTACAACAATCATGTGTTGGGGTTGCTTTTGTATGCTGAACATGTTTACTTTCTTGAGTTGGTTCTTCACAAAACATTTCATGGTCAAGAAAATAATGATTCAAAGGTGTTGGTTCATCATACAACAATTGTGAGTTGTTATCATTAATCGAAGATTGAAGATATGATTGTTGTTGTAATTGAGCTAAAGATTCAGCAGCTGCAAGTCTCTCATCACAATCATCTTCCATTTTCAAAAAAAAAAAATTCTACTCAAAATTTTTTTCCCTTTAAACTAAAACACACAAATTCAAATAAACATAAACACACATTATATCCCCCAAATCATTAATATTTTACTAATCATCATTAGTAACTAATCCTGATTAGTGAGGGTTAAATTAGGAATTAAAATTTTATTTAGATAAGGGGTAACCCAGCTAGGATATTTGGATCCCTATTTTGTCATTTAGTCATATCCCCCAATTAGATTATATATCCCCCAATTGCGCGTTCTTTTTTTAAGGATATAGATGAAAAATCTTCACACCTCTCTCCATTTCTTAATCGGCATCAAAACTCCAAATACATCATCTAAAGTGGAAGTGAGGGAGTGTATATATATAGAGAGAGAATATTAAGATTAAAAATGTTGGTCCACAAATCTCTTGATGAGTTTCTGGTTGAGTATTCATGGAAACAAAATATGCTTGTTTGTTAAGTTAATTTATTAAATGTAGCAGAATATTTCTACATTTAATAAATATTATGCTTGTTTCTGGTGGAGTATTCATGATATTTCTACTATTCTTTAATTTATTTTATTAAATGTAGCAGAATATATTATAAATAATTAAGTTATTTTCATTTTTAGTAATGATGCTAGTAGTGGAGTTGGTAGTTTTATTTTTCATAGACTAGGTATTGCTATTCAGAAAGGAGTTGGAGCCCAGCTTGTTGCTAGGTTACCAACCAAAAGTGTGTAATTTCCCTTATTTTATTATTATCACCAATTAAATATAATAAACTTTATTAAGTATATTCTAGAAATATAATAATTTAGTTAGAGATTTTATATTAGTTAGAAATATCTCTTAGTTTTGGTAATAAGCATTTTGATAATTTATTTAGGAAATATTTGATTATTTGAAAAGGAGTTATCTGTATATAGAGCTCCAAATTTTCATATCTGAAAAGGAGTTATCTATATTACTGATTCTCGCATGAAATATAATTACAGGGATTTCGGCAACCAAACGCACCGAGCGAATAAATAGCAAATTAGTGCATTTGAAACAAAAATAGCTTACCAATGAGATATTTTAACTTACCAGTGAGATATACTTCTGCATAACTCTGAAGAGCTGCATTTGAAACAAAAATAGCAAATTAGTGCATGGAGTAAATAAATAGATGACCCATATGAGATAAAAAAAATAATTAAATGTCCAAATGAGATAATACATGTCGATCTCTTCTTAAGAAGGATATCCAGGTTGAAAATAAGATAAATCAATCTGTGATTAACTTACTTCCATTATCGCCGTAGATGGAATGGGGTGAGCTCAAATAACGGCCCAGCATTTTGCGTATAAAATCTAAATAAGAAAAGTATATCTTTTATCAGTTGACATCAAATCCAAGACATAAGAAAATTACTACTACTACTGCATGAATCCTTAAAATTTTGAACTCTTTGAGGAGATTGAGAAGCCATGGAAACACTCGTTAGACTTGATTTTCATTGGGGTGTAAATCCATTAATGAACTTTTAAATATTAGTAAACCCAGTTAAACAGTCAGTCAAAGAGACATACTAAATTCTTGAGCAAATTAGTGTTTGGGTCCTAAATTTTGGTATGTCTTTGAGTTTGGGTCCTAAGAGCAACTGCAGTGGTGCGACCATAACCAAAGAGCAAAGAGCAAAAAAAAACTAAAATTTAGGTTTAGTTCGTGTTGTAACGCAGTGGAGGGAGACTAAAATTTGGTCAGGCGCAACTTTGAGTTACGCCCCAATCAAAGCAATTCCAAATCTCGTCCCATTTCCTTTTTTTTTTTTTTTTTTTTTTAATTGTTGGGGCGCACTTTGAGTTACGCCTATCAAAGTAATCTTTAATTTACGCCCGGACTTAAAAACCGCATTAAAGACTAAATATGATCTGGGTTTTGGTTATAGTCCGGTCTTTGGTCTTTACTCCGTCTCCACTGCGTCTGTTTTTTACCAAAAAATTTGGTTATACTCCACGACTGTGGATGCTCTAAGTTTGTCCATTATAGTATTTGGGTTGTTGACTCGTTAGTCAACCAGGTGTTGGAATCAAACTGTTAGGATAGTTAACGGCAGTTATGTTGTATTAAGTTAGCCATCGCATCAGCTCCATTAAAGCTTTACTGACTTCTATCTTCTCCTTCCTTCAAGATTCTAAGAACTCTGAACAACAATACATTTAAAACTAGAGGATTTAAGAGATGGTTTCGTATTTGAGATAAACAGGGAACACTACAAGAGCTGTAAGAAGAATGTGTTTTCGAATTTGGGGAGATTAATTTAGTAAAGATTTGGACGAGAAACCGGCGAGAAGATGGAACTGAAATTGATGTCCTGTCGTGGATTTCTGTTGATAATGGTGAAAACTAAGACGTCCTGGTAGTATTAGGAACATTGGGTATTAGTCCAATTCGGAATTGTAGGGGAAGAAAAGCTATAACAAGAGCCAAACATCCACAACCAAGACTGCACACCAACTGTTCGGGGAAAAGCCTCAACACTTCTTGTCTTTATAATTTGCTGAACTTATACTTCTATATATAAGTTCTTGAAATTTGGGTTAAAAGCGAGATTCGATTCATGGGTTTCTCGCAATTACAAGATACTCAATAGCAAGGTAGTAATACAAGTTGAAGATGGAGAAGAAGTAGAACAAATCAGAATGAAAATGATGGGAGAACTAATATCATTGTTATCATGTGAGGAACTAATCGGAATGTTTAAAAAGAGAACGAAGTTGTTCAGGAAACCAACAAGAAGAAGAATAAGCAGCCACAGCCTGAGAAGAGTAATCGAGACATGGTGGTGGTGTGCAAATGTTTTAACTGAGTAGCAAAATTTGTAAATACTCCTCCGTCCCACATATATAAGTAATTTTGGTTTTTCTTTGTCCACTAAATAAAGCGACTTTGTTTTCCAAGATGAATTTTACCATATATACCCATATTTATCAGTACATAGGTAATTGTGTTGGAGATAAGACGAAGGGCAAAACAAGAAAAAACATATAAAATTATGAATCCCATGCAATTTTCTTAATCTAAGAGAATTGTCTCTCTCCGCCTATATATGTGGGACGGAGGGAGTATAATCTAACTGGAATCAACTATAACTGACAGTTTGACCAAAACCGCTAGTTGACTTAATTGACTAACGAGTCGACGACCCAAACACTATAACGGTCAAACTTAGGACCCAAACACAAAGACATACCAAAATTTAGGACCCAAATACTAATTAGCTCTAAATTCTTTTTATCCCATTTCCCAGATTAATCTAAAACTGGTGTCATTTATGAAGGGAAAACCTGAACTTACCAATGGGGTATCTTCCATAATCATCCAAAAATCTCAAGAAAGCACCTGCTTTAAAAGAAACAAAAGAAATTAGTGCATGGATCCAGGAAAATTTATGAACCGACTGGAGATGGGGTGGGGATGCAATGTCGATTGGTTCTACATGCATATGACTAGTATCCTCTCCATCTTATGCAGACTAGCGAAGGGGGGAATTTAATCTAATCAGCTGATACATCATTCTCAGGGACAATGGAAAAAAGAAAATGAAAGAAATATTCATTAAGCTTTGATTTACTTGCCTCTTTCTTCTGCGTAGTGAATTTCCGTCCAACAGATATCGAAGCCATCCATCATTCTGTCATGAACATCTAAATAAGAACCATAAGCATCCCTAAGATGTTTGGTTCGATTGTCTTGAGACATAAAATCACCATAATCATCATAGCGCATCATCCAAGACGTGATAAAAGTATCACATGAATCTTTAATTTCTGAAGCCGTTGGATTCAGGATTACATATGATGACATGTTAACGGAAGCCTTAACATAAGTTAAGGTGCTGAGGTAATAAGGTGGATAGTCGCTTATATTTGTTGAGCAATCCAAGTATACTACAGCTGCTTTTGTATCTCCATCACTATAACGCATCTTATTATCAAAATTATAATCATAGTCACTTAAAAAAGCAGTTGGTAATGAATGTTGAGGCATCGAATAATAATTATTTTTTTGAAGACCTGGATCAATTATCCGAATACTCTCATCTGTATAATTTATACTAATGACATAAAACAATCTCGATGAAAGAACAAAAATAGTTCTGTTATTTTTGCAAAAGAGTTTTGCTGAGGCTGGATGATTTGAGCAGTTCTGAGGATGGCCTTCCAAGGTGAAAGGGCACCGGATGTTATGCAAATCTCCGCAAGAGAAAACTGAACTGCCTTCGTATAGGGGAGGACCATCAGAACCATAATAATGACATCTGCAACTGCAATAAGGAAGAATAGAAAAGATAATACCAAAGTATAGTAGGTAACGCGTGGCAAAGTTACTTATCATTTTCTGGAAAGATATGATTAGCTGCTGGTTAATTAGTAAAACTCAAATGAAGATGTTCTTCTATTCTTGTTGTTTTTATGGACTATATATGCTTTTCTTGGGAGGATGACTGTCGGATTGATATCCAATGTATAGTATGAAACGGGGGCCCAAATAATACGTTGATGAGATTCATCGTAAAGGAAAAATCCGTAGTCAAGAGTCAAGACTCGAGAAAGCCAGCTATAGAAGTTAACATTATTGATGGATTTTATTGCTATAGCTATCTTACTACTAGCACCACAGACTCCTAACAAGAATTTCAAATTTACTCCCCAAGCCTAAACTCTTTTGTTTGGGTTTGGGTTTGGGTTCGTTCTGTTCATCTTACTTTCTCTTCTTTGTGTATTTTTCTTTTTTTTTCTTTTCCTTTCTTGTATTCTCTTTGGTTGGTACAAGTCTCTTGTGCCCTTTTTCATCAATGAAATTCTACTGTATTGATCAAGAAAAAAAAAAAAAAAAAAAAACATTCCAATTTAAGATCTTCACTGATAAAAAGGATTTTTTTAAAAATGTATGAGCAATATTTTACTTAATTAGGGAATTTTACACGACCACTGCAGTGAGTTACCAATCCCAAGGGTGTGTGTTGCTAATTGTTTTCTTTAATAAAGTTGCAGAACTCCCTTTGATCTTGGTTATGACCATAACTCTCAATTTTCTTGCCTATGGTTATAATACATCCAAGGTAAGAGCCATGAAAATGCATCCCGTGGGAGAATAACATCCCTAAATTGGGGCCCTACGGTGATTAATCGGGGCCTATGAATTTCTTCATCCATCCAATAGAGAATGATAAGGGGTGTCTAAGTTTGATGAAACTACCAATTTATCCTATATGAAATTTTAATACTACTAATTTATCCTCAATAAATCCTAAAAAAAAAAAATTAAAAAAAAAAAAAAATCAAATCAAAATCATTTCCATTTCCATTTCCATCAAAATTAAGAATTCAAGATCAAACGAAAGCATTGTCGATAATCACCAAATTCACTAAAATAGGTAATTTTTCGTTTTAGCTCGAATCAGGTACTTTTCTATTAACCCAATCCCTTAGAGTATATTTCAATAACATGTAATCACTCAAACAATCCAATTTTTTTGAAATCAAAGTTTGTTGGGTTTATGAGAATCGGTCTACGTCAATGCACTTGTAAACCGATTTCATTTAGAAACGGTTGTTGTTTATGCCCAAAAAGACCGATTGTCCCGGATGGGCATTCTGGTTGGAGGAAATCGAACCAGAATCGGTTTACGTTAATGCCCACATAGCCCGATTCTGGTATGGAAGAGATAATTATTTTTCTGTGTTTTTTCTTTTGTTAGAATCGGATTACATGAGCATGTTTATAAACCGATTGTTGTTGAGTAATGTCAGAAATCGGTTTTTATATATGTATCGTGTAAACCGATTCTGGTTCACCCATTTGTTTTTTCCAGCTAATACTCGATCATAAAATGAATATGAAATCATACTCGATTTCATTTCGATTACAAATGAAAATGAAAATAATTATGTATGATTGTACCCAATTTGAAAACGAGTATAACTTTATACTCGAATTGAAAACGAGTATAACTTCTTAAACGATCTGAGAATGAGTATGAAGTCATACCCATTCTTAACTCGGGTATAGAATGAATTTTAATTTTATTTGAAGTTTAACAACACATAATTCACAGATAAAAAGAAAAAATTTACCCACAATCGATTTATGTTCATGCCCATATAAACCGATTCTGGATAATCGATTGATTTTCATGTCCATATATATAAACCGATTCGGGGCAGAAGCAAGTTTTAAAAAATCTCTCTATGTTTTTGAGGTTACAATCTGTTGATGCCAATGACAACATAAACCGATTTTGAGTTGGTGTTCTTTAAAAAATTTCAAATTTTCAAATTTTTTAATGTTCAGATGATTCATTAACACAAGTTAATTTCACATCTAACATGATATTTTACCACTAATCACCTGAATTAACACTAATTAATCAGGGGTAAATTAGCCATTAAAAAATAGTTGATTAAGGGGTTTTCCATTTTACTTCAAAAAGTCTTTTTTTTTGGCACTCAGTGATAGGCCGAAATTAATCCTTATAGGTGCGTATAAAAAAAAAAAAAAAAAACTTGTAAAAAAAATCAATATAGGCCCCAATTTAGCAAGGTTATCTTAATGTGATGGAAACTCAGTTAGATTTCGGGTCATCACTCATAAAGCATAAAAATTAACCCTAGATGGTGGTGGATCGAGTGCGAATTCGTGCACACTCCTTAACGAGTGTATATTTCACATTTTAATCCTACCCTTGATTTAATTTAGGGAATTATGTAACGAGGGTCGTGATTCTAAACATAGAGGATAATGGAGTCATCAGTTAAATAATCAACCAATCGTGAAAAATACTAAATATACACTCGTTAGGAGCGTGAACAGATTTGCACTCGTGGTGGATCTGGAAAATTTGATTTAATTAGGGGATGGTGACTTAGTTGCCGTCAACTATCTCTAGAAAACTCACTAGCGAATGATTACCTATTCCCCTCATTCCAGCCAAGGGATGGCTCCATAGTGGTTGCTTTTGGCTACCCAAGGGACCACCATATATAGTGTTTGGCCTAATGACTAATGACCATCCTCAAATACACTTGCTTGTGTCTGCTTCCTAACGAGTTAGTATTTATGGTAGTTGCGGTATCAAGCAACTCTTTCTGGCTTGCTCATCTCTCTTGTAGGTTTTCCCAAAAACATAGGAGATTCCTGAAATGAAAAGTACAGAGGAGAAGAAGGCCATTCTATTCTCAGTTATCCATTTCGTCATCATCCTTCATCACATAACAATATGCAGCAGCAACAGCACATATGCATGTCGAAGTTTTTCGTGTGGACACTTACAAATTCGGTTTCCATTCTACTTAAAGTATAGATTTCAACCTAACTACTGCGGATATCATGGGTTCGAATTATCCTGCACAAAAGATAACAAAACAGTAGTAGAGCTACCATTTTCAGGGAATTCTTTGTAAGATCCATCAACTATACACACCAATATATGGAAATTTATGATGATTGCCTCCCACAAAGATTTTTTGCAGGTTTCAATCCCTCTCGTACCCCATTCAAAACACATGGATACTGAACTACACCGTCTTCAACTGTTCGAGGGACGTGGAAGATAAGTACGAATACAAATATGATAGAAGAATCATAGATTGTCTAAGTAGTCCTAGTTGGAAATACAAAGTTTTTTGTTATTGATTCATCTAGTACCACTGCTGACAATTTACTGAGCCACTGTAAGCCACTGGCAGTTTCAACTTCATGGCCATTAGGGGTGAATGGTTATTTGAATTTAAGCATTCTTACCATGTGGTGGGAGGAGCCAAGAAAATGCGCTCAATGTGAAACTGAAGGACGAATCTGCGGATTCCAAAACCAGACCTCTAGCCATCCAATTGAATGTTTCGAGAAACCCAAAGGTATCGTATTATTCCTAAGATTTTATATCTCTTGTTCAATAATCACAACTCTAGTCTTTCCATTATTTGCATACTTCAGATATAAGTTAGTAAAGATTTCATTGTTTCGCTTAACCTGCGGTAACCTTCAATGTTACAATCTATTGGTGTCTATTGAATTGCCCATAGTCATAGATAGGCCCGTCCCTGGGTGTTAATGTGTGCTTACGGTATTATAATAACTAACGAAGTACAAAATTTGGACATCAGTTTTTGCAGCGGAATCATCAAGAAAGAAGATAGCAATCAGTGTGAGCTTAGGATTATTTGCTTCCCTGTTAGTCGTGCTGATAATAATCATCAAAATACGCAAGAAAGCAGGTAAGGAAGAAAAGGAAAATCAATTAAAGATTGAACAATTCTTGGAAAAGAATGCACTCAAGCCCAATCGATATAGTCATGCCGAGTTAAAGAAGATCACAAACAAATTTGAGACCAAGTTAGGCCAAGGAGGATATGGGAGGGTATTCGAGGGGAAGCTTACAAATGGAATCCAAGTAGCAGTGAAGGTTCTCGACAAATCAGAAGGAAGCAACAACGGAGAAGAATTCGTAAACGAAGTTGCAACTATAGGTAGAATTCATCATCTAAATGTGGTGCGTCTCTTGGGATTCTGCGTTGAGGGATCTACAAGAGCCCTTATTTATGAATTTATGGTGAATAGTTCACTGGATAAGTTCATATTTTCAGCTGGAAAAGATAAGACACTGATAAGCCTTGCTTGGGAAAAACTTCAAGAAATTGCTATCGGTATAGCTCGTGGTATGGAATATCTTCATCAAGGTTGTGACCAACGTATTCTTCATTTTGATATCAAACCTCAAAATATCTTATTAGACCACAACTTTACACCGAAGATATCCGACTTTGGTCTTGCAAAGCTATGTACCAAAGATACATTCGTCACTGTTTCAATGGCTGCTGCTAGAGGAACAATGGGTTACATTGCACCCGAAGTTTTCTCGAGGAACTTTGGTGCCGTATCGTACAAATCAGACGTGTATAGTTTTGGAATGTTGTTACTTGAAATGGTTGGAGGAAAGAAGAACACCGAAAATAAGATGGAAACACGAAATGATGGAGAATACTTCCCAGAGTGGGTATACAATCGTTTGAATCACGGGGAAGATTTAGGAATTCATTCTGAAGCAGAAGGTTTGATATAGTAAAAAAATTAATAATGGTGGCTCTCTGGTGTATTCAGTGGAACCCAGTCGATCGCCCTTCGATGAATGGTGTTCTTCATATGCTAGAAGGAAATACTGAAAATTTACTCATGGCACCCAACCCTTTTTGCGTCAGGGACTTCAGCTTCAAATACTTCAAGGGTTAACTATACAAATGAGATTGAGTTAACACCAATCTTAGAAGATTACGAGTGAAGATGATGTAATAAAACCTTCTCTTTTTTTTTGTTTTTGGTCCCTATGTATGAAATTTGGATGTCGAAATACATCTGCAATGCAACATCACTCTTAATTCCAATTATATATTGAGAAAATACGGTTTGGTCTTTCGAGGCTGGGCCCCATGCCTATTCTATCTCTTTCGTAAATCACCTTTTCCATTCTTGGCCCATAATTATTAAAATATCTAAAGTATCTATTCTCTCTCTTATTTTTTCCATCACGTGAATGTTTTCTCTTTTGTTTATTTTCTTTACTAATTTTTCTACTAATTTCTCTCATTCTTACCTTAATATTTAAAAGTTTAAAATTAAATATCTCTCAAAATATATGTCAAAAATTAATAAATTTTATATATTCGAAAAGCTCCTCGACGATAGCTTTCCAACGAGTACCATTGTCGCTATGTTTGAGCTTTTAATTTTGTTTTTTTATATGGACTTCATTCCAGTAATGAAGTTTGTTTGTATATATATTTTATACTTAATTTCATTTCTAATGAAGATGTTTTTATATGGACTTCATCCCAAATGAAGTCTGCTTTGTATATATTTATATGGACTTCATTTCGGAATGAAGTCCATTTTTTCATGTTTTTATACTGGACTTCATCCTTAAATGAAGTCTCGCTTGTATGTGTTTTATATGGACTTCATTTCTCGAATGAAGTCTGCTTTTTTCACGCTTTTATATGGATTTCATTCCGTAAACGAAGTTCTAGAGTATAGTTTTATATGGACTTCATTTAATGAAGCCCATATAAAAACATGAAAAAAACAGATTTCATTCCGTAAACGTGTTCATATAAAACATATATAAATGATTTCATTTCTAACGAAGTCTATATAAAAAAATTAAAAGCTCTGAAACATAGCGACAATGGTACTCGCTGAAAGCTTACATCGTCGAGGGCTTTCCGAATATATAAAATTTATCATTTTTAGACATATGGTTCAAAAGATATTTAAGTTTTAAATTTTATTTATTTATTTTTATTAAGAGAGAGAAAAAAACAAAGAACTGTGACATCACCTTATGACTCAAACCATTATTTTCAGGACCAAACAATAATATAAGGGTGTTTTTGCTTACTACACGCGACATTTACATCATCCATGACATCACCCTAGACCAAACTATAATTTTTAGGACCAAATAATAATTTATATTACCAAATAGGACCAAATAGACAATTGACTAGGTCAATTGGACTAAAATCTTTCTAATATATTATTTCTAGGACCATATGATATTTCCTACTTATATATTATTGCATGCAATACAAATAAAGTAAGAGTACTTCAAGAAAAAAATAAAAAAGAAAAAAAAAATTGATATTCATTTGTCAAGTACTTGAAAGGTCAGAACATGTAGCAATTAATTTTAATAATTATCATCTATGCAACCAAACACTCCAAGATCGTTTATGTATCTCTGTATCACCGACTAATCAAATGAGGATACTCTGTAATACTAAGGGGAATCAGGGAAAGGCCCACTTTGGGGCATCAAGGCTTAGGGTTAATCTTAAAAATAAAGTACTCCTAGGGACTTTTTGGAAAAACTACATAAACATTTGGGGCAGAATTCAATATTTTTGGATTTAATGATTTTTATTATTTTGAAGCATGGATTTAATGATGAATATTCTTTAAACTCGTTAATTTTTTTGAGTTTTTAACGAACAAAATTTTTTTTCCTTAAAAATTTTGAATCTCGTATGTCAATATAACAATAATTGTTGCCTTAACTCTGCTATTGTCATATTTTCTTATATTCCTTCAATTGGTCCTTTTTCTTGAGTTCTCTCCTCGTTTTTTTCCGTCGATTCTGTGTCTCGTTGTATGCATACTTACATCATCATAATCGCGACCATTATTTTCCTCTTTGAACATGTTGATCCGAGATTGAATTTGCGGCGACTTGGTTGTTTCTTTCTCTCATTGTCAAGATTCACCAATTTCACCTCCTCTTCTTCTTGCACCCGCCTACTCCTCCTAGCTGCTATCACATGCCTGTTGTTGATGCAAGTCTCACCATCTCTATTCCCGAAATAATATCCTCTTTTCACAAAGTTTGAAATATCCTTTTAAGAAAGTTGTTACCACCAAAATTCCTTCTCCGAAATGAAAACTTAGACTCTTTTCTTTAAATCTGAACTCAAGCTCTAAAAACTGACAAAACCATGATGAAATGTTTAATTTGAGTATAAAACTAACGATTGTTTCGAAACCACTTTTAACAAACTTCACAGGCAGGGATCATTCTCTTCTTCATCCAAGCTGTTTCTAGCGCCAAAATGTTGTTTCAGGAAATCCTACAACTAACACCCAAGTAAATATACAAGATGAATCTAAGACATTATGATGAAAACACTAAATCATTTCATTAAAAGATAGAACAAATACAATATGGATGTATGAGAACCCTAACTTAGGGGTCGAAATAACTTTCTCTCCTAAAATTCTTCCCTCACTCTCAAAAAGATCTCTCCCTACTACAATGGCTTCCTCCCTTTTATATGGGTTATATAGTGGAGGACAGCTAATAAAGCCCATATTTTTGGATCTGGGAGGGAGTTATAATCGTCCTTTCACTATATTTGCCGCGCTCGCCTTTTAGATGCCGCGCTGATCTTCACACTTTTGGTGTGACTTGGTGACGTCATCTCGTTCGTCGGCAGAAATGTAATGAGCACGTCATATTCGCCCACTATCAAATGTATATCTTCGCCTCACTATTAGGTATGCTGTAGTTTGCACCCACAAGCGGTAAAGAAAGAAATGGGTTAAACGGTTTGTGTTTGTCGCTGTAAATTTTGGGAATATCTCACAGAACACCTAGAAGTATTATAAAAGATAAACCAATAAACTTGTTTAGATAACAGACACTAGTCTCCGTCGATGTCATAGTCTTGACTCTTGCCTCAAACATTTCTCAGTCATTGCTCAATTTTACTTGCACATATCGATCAGTAACGAAAAGTCGTTTTGAGAGAAGGAAACAAAATGGGTATGAAATATCTAGTTGTGAATTAACTTGAATCAATCAATAATGTTGAAGTAGACAAGCATGCGACAAAAAACTTTAAAATATCAAGTCACATGTCACATGAAAAACTTTAAAATATCAAGTCAATTCAACTCGATAGGAACATGTCACATGAAAAACTTTAAAATTACCAAGTCAAGACTCAAGAAAGACAAACTGGTAGCCCAGCGGAAACGTATCTTATCTGCTAATCCATTGTGAGGTCCATTTACCCTCATTGAGCACTTGCTAGTTATGACTCTCGAGATTATCAATGGTTAAATTTTCCACAGCTTGGATTTTTCTATTTTCTTCGGATGATAACAAAGTTTGATGCACTGATAACAAAGACTATTCTCCTGTTGATGTTATAGTCTAGTCTCTTGACCAAAGAATGTTCAAAGTCTTCGCTAAAATTTCCCGAGACATGTCGATTGTACTCGACCCCACAGTGCCTTCCCACTAGTGTCGTATCAATAAATAATAATGTTGATGTAGGCCCGCCTCAAATTCCCTCTTTATTAGGCAAGAATCAAGACTTGGCTCCAATAATACAACCAATCCCTTGGCTATCTTGACTTGTCTCTTCTGTAAGTCTTTCTTCAACTAAACCCTAACTTCACTCTATAACCCCAACTTAAAATTACCAAGTCAAGACTCAAGAAAGACAAACTGGTAGCCCAGCGGAAACGTATCTTATCTGCTAATCCATTGTGAGGTCCATTTGCCCCCTCATTGAGCACTTGCTAGTTATGACTCTCGAGATTATCAATGGTTAAATTTTCCACAGCTTGGATTTTTCTATTTTCTTCGGATGATTACAAAGTTTGATGCACTGATAACAAAGACTATTCTCCTGTTGATGTTATAGTCTAGTCTCTTGACCGTAGAATGTTCGAAGTCTTCGCTAAAATTTCCCGAGACATGTCGATTGTACTCGACCCCACAGTGCCTGCCCACTAGTGTCGTATCAATCAATTAATAATAATGTTGATGTAGGCCTCAAATTCTCTCTTTATTAGTCTCCACCTAAAAAGTAACAAGCACAGTGACAGGTTCATGATGTATTCAACTTAGTCAGCTTCTTTGTCATAACATGAAATATCTACCTCAATCGATGGCAATTGCATAAACTGCAAAATGATGAGATTCAGTTAGTTGTTTCAAATTATTAAAATGAAATTGGAAATTGAAACAGGAAGAAAGAAAAAAATGTAAATGGGCAAAAACGAATTTTTGGCCCAACAAATTCAATCAAAACGAACTAACTGAATCTCACGAAAGAAGAGAAAAATGTGGGCTTCTCTCACACCGCCTCTAAACATGAACCAAAAATCATGCCTTTGGGGGTTTTACTACTGCCAATCCACATTTATATAATAAGAAACAAATGATACAAGATTTGGACCATTTGGTATGAGAGCTCCATTTAAAAATGTGCAAACTTTCAAGGGATTTAAGTTTAAGGTCCGTTTTGCACGTTAAAAAATACAAAATTGGTCAATTAACCCAATAACGACAATTTCTGGGTGAAAAAGACATGTAAATTTTGATAATGTTTAAATGGACGAGAATGTAAAACTATCCGGGATGTAAACAGCTTCATCCTACCCATTTTCAAATATTTTTTTCTTATTTTTAATTTACATCGTGATGCATTCTGGTTTCACCCTAGCTATTTTTTAAGTTTAAGCCGATGAATCCGTATTCATTCTTGCTATTTTTTTGATATCCACTTCACCCATACTAATTTTTACTCGTCCATTAGAACTATGTTTTAAAAAATATTTGGACAATTGACCCAATTTCTCGTTAAAAACTCCGGGCAGAGATTGGGGTATACCTGATTAATTGTGGTATACCCAATTTTAAAGGGTCTCTTTTTATGGGTTTTAGGGGAGTCCTAATGGGTAAGTTACAAACTACCTCACCCTTTAAAACCTATTACCCTAAATCGATTTTAATTTTTTAATTTTTTTCTTCTTCTCCTCCACAACCATACCTACTCCATCACCCCCACCACCATCAAAACTCGTCGATTAATTTATTGACATCGTCGATTGGAAAAACTCCGATTAATCTTTATCAATGGATCCACCACGCGTAAGGGAATTGTATGAAAGACGCAAATCGAAAACCCAATCAATACAACCCGAATTGCAAAACTAGTTCAACATAAAGTGAAGAAAAAAACGGTTCTTTGAAGAAGAAATTGAACCCGCTCAAAACGAAGAAATGGTGGGATTAAGAAAGTAAGGGCCTACTTAAAATCACTCAAGTACTTTAATTTCATGTTTGCATGTCAAATTAGGTCGAAAAATCAATCTTTGATTTTCATTATTTCCCGCCAAGGTTGTTAGTTATCGACCCTACTGGCTCATAGTTAGGTTTGGCCGGCGAGATATTAGGTTGAAGATCTTGCCGGATGTTAAATACCTCCGTAATCACATTTTGCAGAGTTTGGAAAGTTATTCAACCTCGGACCCTGCTGGCGATAGTTTTGTTTTTTTTTTTTTTTGGCCGGGATGGTTATAAAAATTTTCCTTGCCACTGTATTTCAAATTTGTGTCTTCGATGCTTTGAATTTTAAAACCTAGATGGTATTTGGAAAAGACCATGCTTGGCTATTTGTTAGCCTAAATGTATGGGTAAAGGAACTTGCTTACTGGTTTTCTTCTCAAAATCCAGCTAAGCATTTGTGTTCATATTTGTTATACGCCGGGGCAGTTATGTGAATCACACCATGCCGGTTTATGTTTAGACGACATCTATTTAGATATCTAATCTTCCGCCATTTATCCGCCGGATTTGTTATATATGTCTCTAACTCCGCCGACCTATAATTTTTTTTTCTTAATCGTTCTTGTTCAGTTGCAAAAAGTGTTAGAAAGCTATAAAGCTCTTAGTCCTCCTTCAAGACCTCCTCGTGTTGGTGATAAACTCTTGACTTCAACACATCGAGGGGCATATGTTGTGCCGGTAACGCTCAAGATACGTGTACCGAATGATGATTATGAACCATCATCGGAACCCAGTGATTCAGACGAGACTCCATATGAAGACCAATCAATTCCATCTAGTAGAAGAGGTGATGATGATGATGTTGATGAAAGAACTCCATTGGCCGGAGGAGGAAACAATGATGATGATGATGATGATGGTGATGAAGACATGCCTAATGTTGGAGGAGGTAATGATGATGATGATGATGATGGTAATGGAGATAGAGGTAAGAGTAGAGAATATGAAATTATTGAAGAGGCAGTGGAAGAAGAAGAAGAAGAAGAACAAGGAGGAGATGGAGATGGAGAACAAACTCTAGCTATTGTTCGACAAACCGAAGATTCAACTTCAACTGAAACCGGAAAGAAGAAGAGGGTGATCACTAAAGCAACTGATTCCCACATGCCTCTCTCTCACTTGATGGTTACACTGAAAAAAGATGAGAACCCAAGGTGGACCCCAAAATATGGTGGTAATGTTCTTTTTGGATACAAGAACTCATGGGCATGTACGATCCATAATATTATAGTAAGTAATCTCAATCCGTATTTGTTTTTTATTTAAGTGTGTAACTATCTTAAATTTGCGTCAAGTGTTTGTATTTTTTTTTTTTTTTTTTGGTATTTAGGATCACAAGAATGTCGTTCGTCTCATGAGGCGCCAAGCTTCATGTTCAGTGACTAAGACTTGGGATCTTTAGGATGAATGTGAGGAGGTGAAAGTGATTGTCAAGAAAGGTCAGCAGGAGCATATCCTCAATCGAAGCCCTTCTTAATATGTTTTCCCTTCCACACGATTTATTCATGTGTTGATGGTGGTTTTTAGACAAAGGGTAAAATCGTAAAACCCTGAATAACCTAATGTCATCGGCGACACATTTATTAGAACATTCAATGCATGTAGTCAGTAATTAATAAGGGGTGTTTGTTTTTTCAAATTAGGGTTACAACGAACAAAACCCTAATTCCCCTCCGTGCCAATGGCAAATCATGCCAGCCACACCTAGCCCAAGCTAGCCGCGCATGCCAAACGCACCCTGCCTTGGCCCTAGCTATGCTAGTCACACCAAACGCGCCAAAGCATGCCAACCATGCTAGCCGCACCTCCGTGCCAATGGAAAATCATGCCAGCCACACATAGCCCAAGCTAGCCGCGCCATGCCAAACGAACCCTCCCTTGGCCCTATCTATGCTAGTCACACCAAACTCGCCAAAGCATGCCAACCATGCTAGCCGCACCTCCGTGCTAATGGAAAATCATGCCATAAACCTAGCCCAAGCTAGCCGCCATGCCAAACGCACCACGCCTTTGGCCCTAGCTATGCTAGTCACACCAAACGCGCCAAAGCATGCCAACCATGCTAGCCGCACCTCCGTGCTGTGGCAAATCATGTCAGCCACACATAGCTGGGCTAGCTGCGCCATGCCAAACGCACCGCCTTGGCCCTAGCTATGCTAGTCACACCAAATGCGCCAAAGCATGCCAACCATGCTAGCCGCACCCTGCCAATGAAATCATGCCAGCCACACCTAGCCCAAGCAAGTCGCGCCATGCCAAACGTGCTTTGCCTTGTCCCTAGCTATGCTAGTCACACCAAACGCGCCAAAGCATGCCAACCATGCTAGCCGCACCTCCGTGCCAATGGCAAATCATGCCAGCCACACCTAGCCCAAGCTAGCCGCGCCATGCCAAACACACTCAGCCTTGGCCCTAGCTATGCTAGTCACACCAAACGTGCCAAAGCATGCCAACCATGCTAGCCGCACCCCCGTGCCAATAGAAAATCATGCCAGCCACACCTAGCCCAAGCTAGCCGTGCCATGCCGAACGCACTCCGCCTTGGCCCTAGCTACGCTGGTCACACCACGACAAGCCAAACACCCTTACCTTGGCCCTAGACACGCCATGCCAAATTAGCGCCCACGCCTAGGCTTGCAAACTGTGCAACCTAGGCCAAATTGGCCACCAATGCCATTGGCACATGCCAACACGCATCGGGCCGTAGATTTTCTTACCAGTGTCGTGTCCCTAATGGCCGAGCATGCCATTAGCACATGCAAATTGCTCGTCAGTAGCTTTGTTTACTTGCCGTGGGCCCCTAATGGCCGAGCATGCCATTGGTACATGCCTACACGTATTGCTGGTAGCTTTTCTTACCGTGGCCGTGGCCCTAATGGCCGAGCATGCCATTGGCACATGCCAACACGCTCGCTGGTAACTTTTCTTACCGCGGCCCTAATGGCCGAGCATTCCATTGGCACATGCCAACACGCATCGCTGGTAACTTTTCTTACCAGGTCGTGGCCCTAATGGTTGAGCATGCCAGGCCAACACGCTCACTGATAGCTTTCATTACCTAACTGTGTCCCTAATGGCCATGCGAGCCATTGGCACATGCTACACACGCCACTAGCAGGCATTGCCACTTACACTCAACGTACAACCTACCACCAAGTCATTCCGCACATGCCACACACGCCACTAGCAGCTCTGGGGGGATGCTTTCCAGGGTCTTGGTTTGGCGGTCACAGCATGCAGCGTACACTACGCTCACATTAAGAAAGCGTGAATAGGAATAAAGCGGTCAAATAAATGAGGAAATAATGGTGAAAACGTTTTCACCCATAAACACCATGCGGTTACCACCTCCTCCCATTATTTCAACCTTTACTCTCTTCCTTCATGAGGCCAGGTACGTTTCAATCTCGACTTGTATAAATTGGTCTTACCTATTTTCACCCAGGATTTGACAAGTCTCTGGTCGGAGAAAAACACAACACTCTCGGAAAGTCAACTTTGCAAACTCTCCAAAAAATCTTTCATCTCTTGCAAGCTTTCACTTTCTGATACAAGTCGAGACACTACTTGTGACGGGATCGGAAAATTACGCCTTTGGCGTTGCCCCACAGCCGTAATCTCCCGGTGCGCCATGATGAAGCTAACTTACAGGGCCTCAAAGCTAGGCAAATGCACGTCCAATTGCCCTTTGCAAGCATGCTCGTGGAGCATGACGCAGCGACTAACTTAGCTTCCACACCATTCCAACTTACCCTTGTCCCGCAAAAGGGTTTAAGGTCAGAAGGGCCAATGCCAATGCATTTTCATGCGTCTCTTTTACTTTACGTAGGGAATTCATAAATGAATTTCCTAGCTAGCCGAGCAAATCATTACATTGCCGTGTCTTGTCCGGCAGCATAAGCCTTAGACTTTAGCGTAGGCCACACCAAGCCCTTGCCATTTCCCACGTTACCGCTTAACCATCTCTTTTATAACTTGATAGGAAGTATGAGCATCCACTTACCGGCATGCAACTAAGCCTCATCAAGTCCGCCACAATCATCTCTTGCGTGAGCTACCAAGCTTAGATGATATGAGGGCCAACGTGCTGGACCGGCAATGCCGCAACTCATTGCGGCTGCCTACGCACTCCCCTTCCCTACTCTAAAGGGATCAAGCACGGACCGTAGTTCATCCGCGAAGGACGGAAAAATTAAACCAAATCGCTTGCAAGGTCAGTGGCTTAGCAAAACGGTAATGGCTCTGGTTCAGTATAGGCCATTCCGCCAAGATGCATAATGATTATGCATCATCGGGTCCGGGGCGCTGTGGCATAATGATGCCAACGCATCAAATGCCCTCTCCGCAAGGCTACGCAACTATAAATGAGTCTTAGGCATCATTTATGCTCTTCCTGCTAAGCTATGAAGCTTACTTGGTACATAGTCCGCATATGCACCTTCAACCAACTACCCCTCCCTATATAGTCTTAATGGAATTTCTACAAGTATGAAAAGGGAGCATATTGACATGCTTCACTATTCATGGCCGTTATATGAATTTCCAAGGACCGGCAATGATTGCCGAGTCTCCGCTCTATTGCACAATGATTGTGCACCACTCGTTCCAGCCTCCGCTGCACAATGATTGTGCACCACTTATTCTCAGTATGTTGCACAATGATTACACACAACGATTCACGTATAATGATTGCGCACTACCCGGTCTTCCTCATCGCTTTCTGTTTATTGCACAATGATTACGGCTGTAAGATCGAGCCCACCTACCTAATCGGCCTAATGCATCATGATGATGCAACATTGGCCCTTGGCCAAATGCCAAACATAATGCACCATTTTTGGCGCGGTATTGGCCTTAAGCCAATCCACCTTTTTCACGCTGGGTGGAAGCTTTGGATGAAGCTTCATCACAAGCAAATGGCGCATCTTTTAGCATGCGCCATGCTAAAAACACGGGTGTTACATTATCACACCCTTCAAAGAATTTCGTCCCCGAAATTCAAAACCAAAGCTATTGTGGACAATCTCTTGAGTTGGATTCCATGAGCAAAAAGTCCCATACCCGAGATGCTCGAAATCACGGGTTTCTTCAAGTTGTCATGAACAACAATTTAGACCTTCGAGCACATGTCCCATACCACCCGCCCAGGATCCAAAAGTGCCCACAACTAAACCAAGAATCGCATTGGCCGGTGCCAAGAGGATATCTCGACTGGTATCCCGAATGCGCATCCCATACTACGCACTCAAGTCCCTAAAGTTCACAAGGTTGGAAGATGTCATCGAAATGACAAGGCAAAACCTAACGCAACACCGTGAGGGACCAATGTCTAATGCCGGTGCAGTTGGATGCAAGCCACCGTCACGACGGATTCACGGTTGCCACTCGTGGATGGGATGCTAGCCGGGCTCGACAACGCACACCGTTGGACCGGTGCCAACGTGTGGGGATGATCAGTCCCATTGTCTACCCACCGTCCTGCATTTGGTCTTCCTGATGCTCGTAAGCGGGGTGCCACAGAGGCCTGCAAACTCACAAAGACTCTATACAAGCTCAACTCGATTTGCAAAGTAACCGGCTCAGGCTAGCCACAAACTCTTTCCCCGCGCAGGTTGGCCTACTCTCCAACTTTAAGTTTCCATCAAGGAAAATACTCGCTTGATGAGTCCACTCCGCACAAGTCCCTAGAGTTTTCTCGAACCCGCTCGATACCATTTCTGATGGGACTGAAAATTACGCCTTTGACGCGCGTTGCCCCAGGCCGTAATCTCCCCGGTGCGCCATGATGAAGCTAACTTACCGGGCCTCAAAGCTAGGCAAATGCACGTCCAATTGCCCTTGCAAGCATGCTCGTGGAGCATGACGCAGCTAACTTAGCTTCCACACCATTCCAACTTACCCTTGTCCCGAAAAGGGTTTAAGGCCAGTAAGGCCAATGCCAATGCATTTTCATGCGTCTCTGGCTTTACCTTTACGTAGGGAATTCATAAATGAATTTCCTAGCTAGGCGAGCAAATCACATTGCATCACAGAATCTTGTCCAGGCATAAGCCTTAGACTTTAGCGTAGGCCACACCAAGCCCTTGCCATTTCCCACGTTACCTCGCTTACCATCTCTTTATAACTTGATAGGAAGTATGAGCATCCACTTCATCGGGCATGCAACTAAGCCTCATCAAGTCCGCCACAATCATCTCTTGCGTCGAGCTACCAAGCTTAGATGATATGAGGCCAACGTCTTTGGACCGGCAATGCTGCAACTCATTGCGGCTGCCTACGTACTTTCCTACTCTAAAAGGATCAAGCCACTGCACTCGTAGTTCATCCGCCGGGCGGACAAGAAAAATTAAAACAAATCGTTTGCAAGGTCAGGAGCCTAGCAAAACGGTAATGGCCTCGGGGTTCGTATAGGCTATTCCGCCAAGATGCATAATGATTATGCATCATCGGGTCCGCATGGCAGTGGGCATAATGATGCCAACGCATCAAATGCCCTCTCCGCAAGGCTACGCAACTATAAATGAGTCTTAGGCATCATTTATGCTCTTCCTACTAAGCTATGAAGCTTACTTGGTACATAGTCCGCATATGCACCTTCAACCAACTACCCCTCCCTATATAAGTCTTAATGGAATTTCTACAAGTATGAAAAGGGGAGCATATTGACATGCTTCACTATTCATGGCCGTTGCCATGAATTTACGAAGGACCGGCAATGATTGCCGAGTCTCCGTTCTATTGCACAATGATTGTGCACCACTGTTCCGTCTCTGTGCACAATGATTGTGCACCACTTATCTCGTATGTTGTACAATGATTACACACAACGATTGCGTATAATGATTGCGCACCACCCGGTCTTCCTCGATTTTATTTATTGCACAATGATTACGCCAGTAAGATCGAGCCCACCTACCCAATCGGCCTAATGCATCATGATGATGCAACATTGGCCCTTGGCCAAATGCCAAACATAATGCACCATTTTTGGCGCGGTGTTGGCCTTAAGCCAATCCACCTTTTTCTGCGCCTAAGCTTTGGATGAAGCTTCATCACAAGCAAATGGCGCATCTTTTAGCATGCGCCATGCTAAAAACACGGTGTTACATTATCACACCCCTTCAAAGAATTTCGTCCCAAATTCAAACCAAAGCTATTGTGGACAATCTCTTCGAGTTGGATTCCATGAGCAAAAGTCCCATACGGATGCTCGAAATCACGGGTTTCTTCAAGTTGTCATGAACAACAATTTAGACCTTCGAGCACATGTCCCATACCACCCGCCTGTGGATCCAAAAGTGCCCACAACTAAACCAAGAATCGCAATTGGCCAGTGCAAGAGGATATCTCGACCGGTATCCGGAATCGCATCCCATACTACGCACTCGAAGTCCCTAAAGTTCACAAGGTTGGAAGATGTCATCGAAATGACAAGGCAAAACCTAACGCAACACCGTGAGGACCAATGTCTAATGCCAGTGCGAGTTGGATGCAAGCCACCGTCCCCGACTGGTTCTTAGGGTTGCCACTGTAAGTGGGATGCTAGCCGGGCTCGACAACGCACACGTTGGACGGTGCCAACGTGTGGGGATGATCCCGGCCCCATTGTCTACCCACCGTCCCAGACGGTCTTCCGGATGCTCGTAAGCGGGTGCCACGAGGCTGGCAAACTCACAAAGACTTATACAAGCTCAACTCGATTTGCAAAGTAACTGGCTCAGCAGTTACAAACTCTTTCCCCCGCGTGGTTGGCCTACTCTCCAACTTTAAGTTTCCATCAAGGAAAATACTCAATGAGTCCACTCCGCACAAGTCCCTAGAGTTTCTGGAACCCGCTCCGATACCATCTCAGACGGACGGAAAATTACGCCTTTGGCGCGTTGCCCTGCAGGCTGTAATCTCCCGTGCGCCATGATGAAGCTAACTTACCGGGCCTCAAAGCTAGGCAAATGCACGTCCAATTGCCCTTGCAAGCATGCTCGTGGAGCATGACGCAGCCTAACTTAGCTTCCACCATTCCAACTTACCCTTGTCCCAAAGGGTTTAAGGCCGTAAGGCCAATGCCAATGCATTTTTCATGCGTCTCTGGCTTTATCTTTACGTAGGGAATTCATAAATGAATTTCCTAGCTAGCTGAGCAACCGCAATCACATTGCCGTGTCTTGTCAGACATAAGCCTTAGACTTTAGCGTAGGCCACACCAAGCCCTTGCCATTTCCCACGTTACCTCGCTTTACCATCTCTTTTATAACTTGATAGGAAGTATGAGCATCCACTTACTGGCATGCAACTAAGCCTCATCAAGTCTTTGGCCACAATCATCTCTTGCGTCGAGCTACCAAGCTTAGATGATATGAGGGGCCAACGTCTTTGGACCGCAATCTTTGCAACTCATCATTCTTGACTGCCTACGTACCCTTCCCTACTCTAAAGGGATCAAGCCGAATCGTAGTTCATCCGCCAAGGACAGAAAAATTAAACCAAATCGTTTGCAAGGCTGTGGCCTAGCAAACGGTAATGGCCTCGGTTCGATAGGCTATTCCCGCCAAGATGCATAATGATTATGCATCATCGGGTCAACGCCCGTGGCATAATGATGCCAACGCATCAAATGCCCTCTCCACAAGGCTACGCAACTATAAATGAGTCTTAGGCATCATTTATGCTCTTCCAACTAAGCTATGAAGCTTACTTGGTACATAGTCCGCATATGCACCTTCAACCAACTACCCCTCCCTATATAAGTCTTAATGGAATTTCTACAAGTATGAAAAGGGAGCATATTGACATACTTCACTATTCATGGCCGCTATGAATTTCTCAAGGACCGGCAATGATTGCACGAAGTCTCCGCTCTATTGCACAATGATTGTGCACCACTGATTCGCCTGTTGCACAATGATTGACAGCACCACTTATTCTCGTATGTTGCACAATGATTACACACAACGATTGCATATAATGATTGGGCGCACCACCTGGTCTTCTCAATCGCTTCATTTATTGCACAATGATTACGTCAGAAGATCGAGCCCACCTACCCAACCGCCTAATGCATCATGATGATGCAACATTGGCCCTTGGCCAAATGCCAAACATAATGCACCATTTTTGGCGCGGTATTGGCCTTAAGCCAATCCACCTTTTTCACGCCTACTTGAAGCTTTGGATGAAGCTTCATCACAAGCAAATGGCGCATCTTTTAGCATGCGCCATGCTAAAAACACGGGGTGTTACACTACTCTTCCAGAATTATTCTGGTCTCAACACCTTTCTTTGCTTCCCTCCCCAAATCAACCCTTCTCCTCCACTTTGTCACCGAAGCAAGTCTGGAACGACCATTTCTTGGGTTAGGTCGGACTTGTACAGATTGATCTCTCGAATATAGAAAGTGCTCACATGCAGCACATTTGTTTAGGGTTTAAACCAGTTTCTCACTCACCTACCGAATTTACCGAAATCGGCGGAAACGATTTTTACCCATAAATAATTGGCGACCACAACGGAAGGATTGGTCATCCGGCTGCCATGTCGGATCCCGATCTCGTTCTTTCGACCAGATGTCAAGATGGTAGGGAAGGCGACTCAATCTGTGCTCAACTACTAGTCAACCCGGTTACCAGTCGTAAGACTACCAAGAAAGAAAACTGGGGACTCGGCTGAAGATGATACCGGCGATTGGGGACTTGTCAAGCGATGCTACCGGAAAGCCTCCTTTTACATGGAGAGGGTCGTGTTCGCAAAAACCTATGGAGTGAGTAAATTCAGATCGGGCAAGATTTACGATCTTTTTTAGGTTCTTAATAAAACCAAATACTATCACTGCGTCTTGTGTGCTAGCACACACTTTCATAAAAGCAATATTCCTTTCACAAAACATAATCAGAGTTATATTATCAAAACCATTCATCCCAGAAATAATCCAATATCCTCAAAAGCTACCAGTTGTCTATCAAAGTCGGTCGAACTTTGAACCAGACATCCAGTATGTTTTTCAAAAAAAAAAAAAAAAAAAAGAAGAAGAAGAACCTAAATGAAAGTTTAACAGAGAAACATTCAAGGAAAATCATCCAACAGAGGTCTGCTCTTCTTGGAGAAAGTCAACTTTGCATCTTCAAGAGCCGCTTTCTTCATAATCAACATCTTGGAAAGCTTTTCGAGGTTTACCTCCTGTCGTGAAATCTCCTCTGCAGAAAGGCTTTCGACTTCTGCATCTTTCGACTTCTGGATCTCAGCAAGGCCTTCGAAAAACCACAAAGCGTTGAACTCCTTTTCTACACACACGTCGCGATGGTGCTCCCAGTCGGCAATAACGTCTTCAGAAACGGTGTTGCCAGTCACCTCAGGCATGTCCTCGATGGAAGATAAAGCCTCTTCCACACGCTTAACCTGTGCAAATCGACTAGTGATCTTCTTGGTTGTGGCCATATGTCCATACTTCTCCAAGATCCTGGTGTACAACGCCTCATACTTAGCCAAAGACTGGGAAACCTCCAACCAAAGACATGACTGGATAAGGAACCAAGTACGGGGATCGAAAATAGCGCTCGCAATCGGCCTCACGACTCGCAAAGGTTCTTTTTCCATGTCTACGGCAGCAACCATCAGGGAATCTTCCACCGTTTGAACCACATATGTGCCCAGTGATTGGCTAACTCCCATCTCCAAGTCACCGACGGTGGTCACCAAAGGCAAGTTTGCGTGTGGCTCCGCCCCAGAATCGCCTTCCGAACCGGATTCCTCATGCAAACTTGAGTTAGACATTTTTCAAAAAAAAAAAAACGGGAGAAGAAAGAAAAAGAAGCTCGAAACTCACCGAACCACTTCCGAAAAGAACCAGCTTTGTCAGAAAATCACTCTCACTTGTCGAACTTTCTTTTCTCTGGCTCATCACCGTTATGAGAAGGCTCGAGTGCCGCCGGGAATTCTTCGAAAAAATTGTCGCCTCCCGACAACGTGCAAGGGCAGCAAAAGCATTAATACTACCAAGCCCTGTAAGAAACAAGACAAATGTTTTCAGGAAATTCACGTGTTTTGAGACAAACCAACAAGGAGGCGACATATACTGGTTATTGGAAGAACTTAAAGACACGAGAGCTGCGGGAGGATCTTTTGAAACCGCCCAGAACCCGCCAGCACAATTCTTCGTTCTTTGTTCCTTTGCCTGGGGACTTTCCGAGTTGCCAGGCAACCCTCGTTTGAGATATCTCAACATTGGATACTTCTTCAAAACTGGGAAGGGTTTACAACGAACATTATCCACCACGTTATTTACAAAATCTTGGATCATAATGAACTCATCGCACTGAACTCATTATAGCCAAAAAGTCGGGTTACTCTACCGCTTGAAAGAAGGGAAGGCGGATACCCGGTTCAAGGGCACTGGCATTGAGGGCGGCACGCAATGAATCCTTAAGAACCACCAGCTGGTAAGCAAGAGGCACCCCCTGATCAATACCCATGTGACGAGCAGCACGGTCAATATTGTAAGCAGCTATTCGGAAAGACCCCATGAAGAAAGACGGCATATAACCGGACATGCAGCTTTGAATAAACAAGTTTTCCCCAACACTCAAGTTGCCGTCAGAATACAAAGACATGATCGGAGCAGAAGCAAAGGTGTCAATTTGAGTCACCGACCTATGGACCGGCTCCCATGGGCGAAAACTGATTTTATGCGACTTCTCGAGAAGAATAACCAAGCTCATGCCAACTCTTGGACGCCCCTGCTCACCCATCGAAGAATTCGGGAGCCACCCCAACTCGCGGGAATCGAAGGCAACGGTTTCGAGCGTTCTTCTCAAAGTGCTCCCATAACCAGGTTTGCAGAAAAGCAACATGCACATATAAATCCACTTTCATGAAACCATTCGAAACTCGCATGTTCGCAACTAGGTGATCCAGATGCAAATACAGGGAACCAAGGAATAGCTTGCCAATGGGAAGAACTTCAACTTTTTCCAACTTCACAGCAATCACTATCAACTCTGGTCTTATTTCCTTCTTGCCAGAACCGTCATCAAAAAAGTCTCTAGACAACCAGAGAGCCAAAATGCCGCAACGTGAAGATCACCGCTTTTGTTTAAGTTCCCGCACTCGTCCGAAACCATTGAGATATCCACCAGATGTAAAAGCACCTTTCATCATCTTTCCTGATAGAATCCTTCGACTTCAGTGGAGTCTTTTCGAGCGAAATCTCCAACTTAGCGACAAGGTCATCCCCCGCATCTTCTCCTCACCTTCGGACAATTGGATATTAAGATTCCCGGCCACTGGGAAGATTCAAAGAAGAGAGCCACACTCTCCAAGGAGAAATTTATTTCACCCCATCTACATATGATCGTATGGGTGTCCGAACACCATCCGGAGATGAAAGCAACCAATCCTGGATATCCTTCCTAATATGGAGATTTACCAAGCTCGATAAGATCAATAATCACCTGCGCCGAGTCAAGTTGGTATTTATGTGCTCCTTACTCACCATGAACTCAACCCATCTATCAAAAGAACGCAATGGGCTTTGACACATCCTGAAATCAATGTTGGAAGAAGAATATACCCGTTTATGAAGACAGAACCGTATGGTGTTCTCTGGGCGAACCGAACGTGTTTTCTTTTCATCTCCACCACCGGTTAACAAAATTGGCACGAAACTTGGGTGATTCTTCCGAGCAGGGGCGAGGGGTTTGGCAAAGAATTCATCATCCGTGTTTGGTTTGGAACTATGAACATCCTTCGATGAGGCGAAATTTTGTTCAGGTAACTTCTTGTCAAATTTCTTCATATGGTAACAAGATATCTGCACAAAACAAACGGAAAAAGACGAAATTATCTCCCTGACACACAACCGCACCCAACAAAAGGAAAACTTGGAAAAAAAAAAAGAAGGGGTGTATTCCCTACGGGTTCAAAACTGCACGCGCAGTATTTTCTTCAGGTCCGAAATTCATATATGCAATATTTCTTATGGGTTCGAAGTCATATGAAGCACATATACAATATTCTTCTTCGGGATTCATATACGAGATTCTCTACGGGTTCAAAACTGCACACGCATTTTCTTCAGTTTCAAAATTATATACGCAGATTTTATACGAGCTCAAGTGCGTCTCGCAGATCCTTCTTTCGGGTTCAAAACTATATACGCAGTGATTTTCTACGAGCTCGAATGCGTCTATGGTATCCTTATTCGGGTTCAAAATTATATATGGAGCATTTTTCTAAGGGTTCAATCGTACGTGCAGTATGTCCCTTGGGTGCATATATACAATATTTTCTACAAGAAGCACGCCAAGAAATCATATGCGCAATATCATTGCAAGGATTATAAAAGAAAAACGCCTACTCTTAGGTTTTGCACCTACATGAAAAGGGAAACAAGAGAAGTACTGGAAGACATACCTGGAAGCCGGTTTTCTTTGTGACTCTGCCACTAGTATGAAAAGATGAAAGAACAAAGTGCAAGATGTGGATTTTATATATATGGGCGTGAAGATTCTGAAATAAGGAAAGATTTCCCTTTACCAAAACTCGTGTGTATAAGGAACGGGCCCACAAAGGAGCCCAACTTCCCTACGTCGCCCAAGTTGCACCGGTCTCACCAATTGCGCCATCTTCCCAATGACCGCCCAAGTCGCGCCAGCTAGCACACTCAGCTTCCCCATCTTGCGCCGGTCCCACCAACTAGCACGCTCAGTTTCCCAACTCGCGTCAACTTCTCAATGCCGCCCAGCTTCCTGTCTCTCAATGATGTTGACTCCCCAATCGTGCCAGCCTCCCGATTTGTGCAAAACTGCCAGAGGAAAGGATTCCAAATCCTATTTATAAAAAGGTCAGACAAGCCTCCTCAATTCTCTTTACGATTTATCATTGATAGTTTGTCACCATCTTATGCTTACCTCGCAACAAAGCTCTTGTTCCGAGCTAGCGGGGGACTTAATGTTGATGGTGGTTTTTAGAAAAAGGGTAAAATCGTAAAACCTCAAATAACCTAATGTCATCGGCGACATTTATTAGAACATTCAATGCATTTAGGAAGTAATTAATAGGGGTATTTTTTTTTCAAATTAGGGTTACAAATCTAACAAAACCCTAATTCCCTCCGTGTAATGACAAATCATGCCAGCCCACACCTAGCCCAAGCTAGCCGCGCCATGCCAAACGCACCCTGCCTTGGCCCTAGCTATGCTAGTCACACCAAACGCGCCAAAGCATGCCAACCATGCTAGCCGCACCTCCGTGCCAATGGAAAATCATGCCAGCCACACATAGCCCAAGCTAGCCGCTATGCCAAACGCACCCCGCTTGGCCCTAACTATGCTAGTCACCAAATGAGCCAAAGCATGCCAACCATGCTAGCTCAGCACCCTCCGTGCCATGGCAAATCATGCCCGGCCGCACCTAGCCTGGGCTAGTCGCGCCATGCCAAATGCACCTGCCTTGGCCCTAGCTATGCTAGTCACACCAACGCGACAAAGCATGCCAACCATGCTAGCCTCACCTCCGTGCCAAATGGCAAATCATGCCACCACACATAGCCCAAGCTAGCCGCGCCATGCCAAACTCACTTCGCCTCGGCCCTAGCTATGATATTCACACTAAACGCGCCAAAGCATGCCAACCATGCTAGCCGCACCCTCCGTGCCAATTGCAAATCATGCCGGCCACACCTAGCCCAAGCTAGCCGCGCCATGCCAAACGCACTCGCCTTGGCCTAGCTATGCTAGTCACACCTCACGCGCCAAAGCATGCCAACCATGCTAGCCGCACTCCGTGCCCAATGGCAAATCATGCCCGGCCACACCTGGCCCAAGCTATCCGCGCCATGCCAAACGCACTATGCCTTGGCCCTAGCTATGCTAGTCACACTAAGCGATGCCAAAGCATGCCAACCATGCTAGCCACACCCCGTGCCAATGGCAAATCATGCCAGACCACACCTAGCCCAAGCTAGCCAGCGCCATGCCGAACGCACTCCGCCTTGGCCTAGCTACGCTTCTGTCACACCATGACAATCCAAACACCCTTACCTTGGCCCTAGGCCAGCCATGCCAAAGTAGCGCCGCGCCTAGGCTTGCAAACCGTGCAACATAGGCCAAATTGGCCACGCATGTCATTGGCACATGCCAACACGCATCGCCGGTAGCTTTTCTTACCGGTAAGTGGCCCTAATGGCCCAGGCGTGCCATTGGCACATGCCAACACGCTCGGCCGGTAGCTTTTCTTACCAAGCCGTTGCCTAATGGCCGAGCATGCCATTGGCACATGCCAACACGCTCGCTCGTAGATTTTCTTACCGACGTGGCCCTAATGGCGATCGTGCCATTGGCACATGCTAACACGCTACATTGGTAGCTTTTCTTACCGTGCCATGGCCCTAATGGTCGAGCATGCTATTGGCACATGCCAGCACGCATTCTTTGTAGCTTTTTTACTGTGGTGGCCCTAATGGCCGAGCGTGCCATTGGCACATGCCAACATGCTCATTGGTAGCTTTTCATACCAATGGCCCTAATGGCCGAGCATGCCATTGGCACATGCCAACACGCATCGCTGGTAGCTTTTCTTACCAGTCCGTGGCCCAAATGCCGAGCATGCCATTGGCACATGCCAACACGCTCGCTGGTAGCTTTTCTTACCAAGCCGCGGCCCTAATGGTCGAGCATGCCATTGGCACATGCCAACACGCATCGCTGGTAGCTTTTCTTACCTGGTCGTGGCCCTAATGGCCGAGCATGCCATGCCAACATGCTCGCTGATAGCTTTCATTACCTAACCGTAACCCAAATGGCCATGCGAGCCATTGGCACATGCTACACACGCCACTAGCAGGCATTGCCACTTACACTCAACGTACAACCTACCACCAAGGCATTCCGCACATGCCATTGGCACATGCCACACACGCCACTAGCGGTCCGCATTGCCACTTACACTCATGGTGCAACCATGACAAAGGCATTCCGCACATGCCATTGGCACATGCCACACGCGCCACTAGCGGCGCCACTTGCACTCAAGTGCAACCAACACTCGAGACATCAACACAACCGGGATGCTTT
>JAJJWW010005660.1:0-151255 GCA_023531295.1 Papaver armeniacum | reverse complement strand
AAGCAATTTAATGCCGGCTCATCCTCCGTGAACATAGTAAACGAAGGTGAAAAAGGAAAGCCCCGACTACGAGCCACCGGCCAAAACATGAAGCGCTAGGCTGCTGAACCCCCGCCACGAAGACCGGTCACTAAAACTCCCATGCAGCATCATGAGACCGAAGGAAATACCCTTGATTTCCGTTTCCCATCGAGGAGGTGATTGACCTCCTAGAAGCACGGGTTCAAAGAAGATGTTATCGAGGCTTGCCACCTCCCCGGACGTCCACCCGGCGAGGCTGAGATGGCGAACCCCAGAAATCTTGCCATTACCACGGAGTTCGTTCACCACCCGACTAGCGATTGCAACGGACTAAAGCATATTTTCAAAGAAAGGATAGAAGCGGGAGAACTCCAACTAGGAGCGAAAGAGTGCATCGAGACCCACTCCCAATAAGAAAGCGGGTCCTACGGGACTCATGTACGAGACCGTATAATCCGTGATGCAACATGTATGTAAATTCTCTATCTTTCCAAGGTGCATCGCCAAGATATTTTCGCGACTCTCCAATCGCGTTGTATCCGAATGCGACTTTTTCTCTCTTGGAACCACGCCAGGGCCTAAGCTATCCAAACGGCGGAACCAAAGGAGAATCAACGCCGACCACGTCCTAGTTTAAGAGGTAACAATTTAACGACACGCTCATCGACACGACCTCCGACCACAACATCATTACTTTCAAGACACTAAAGGCGGATTTACAAAACAAGATGCTACATTCCCGATCGTGATTAAGAGCTTGAGAGGAGAATCTTTGAACGCGCATGGCTACATCAACCTAGAGATCAAGACGGAGACGCTGCAATGCACTTAGCAAATTCCATATTGTCAAAGAATAGATGACATGATATTGGGACGCTTATGGGTGCTCGACAACAAAGCGAATTGGATGTGCACCCTCTGCCGACGTCCACGCCCGAAGGAATTTCCAACAAATCATCCTGTACTTGGTTATCGTATCAACGAACTATTGAAGGAACCCGGACATCCGTAGAAGACCCGTTGGCGCTAGCTCATGGTTTTCAAATGCAAGTAAATCTCGTAGAGCAACCTTTTACGCAGCAGTCTTTCCTTCCCCCATTCCGTCATGGGGACTCGGTGCGATTATCGGCACGAACGCTGTCCAAGAAATGTGAATGGGGAGCCTGTACCATTTGAACACTTTGCAAGAATCTTGGAAACTTCTATTGAAGCCAACGAAGCCAAGACTCAAACGGTTGCACGACGTCCGAACCCGTTTTCAATCGGAGATGTAGTGTTTAAGGAAAGCTCGTTTCAAGTTGGGAGGATGGCGGTAAAAATGGCTATTCAAACCGATTCGCCCAATGAAGGAGAAGACGAGTTGTATTTGGTTGCGGATACCCTTTTGGAGGATATTGCAAGCTCATCAATGCGAACACACGAAGGCGTGATAATTCACTCGCGATGGCTCAGGACTCCAATCCCTAAAATGTTGTACTTCCCAATCACTCCCCCTTTTAGTATTTCCTTTAACAATTCCTCTTAGTAGTTGTACTTCCCCAAGATTAATACACCGTTTGTATTTTTCCACAGGGGATTCCCTTTCCGTCAAAAAAAAAAAAAAAAAAAGCATAAATACATCTCTTTCCAAGCAAATCCTCCGAATATCGAGAGAAATACATCGAATAAAACCCGTAAAACCATTGCGGTCCATCATACCACAACCTCTTTCAAAAAATATATATGAAGCAAAATGTTGATGAAGAAGAAGGAAAAGATGGGTTTACAAAAAAAAAAAAAAAAAAAAAAAAAAAAAAACATCGGGGAGACTAAGACTACTTGAGAAATAACAAAATGAAGGAACTAGCCTCGAAGATGGAGCACAAGTCCCCTCGGGCAAGGCTATCTTCAAGCACTTCCCCGGCAATCCTTCGGGCAACAAAGGTTCCATTCAACGGTTTAGCAACAGCAGCAACCTCAACATCCCATCCCGCAGCCACGGCGACGCGCAAGTGTCCTCCCACGACCGGTCCAGGTATACGCCACCATGACCCCTCCGGTATCACCAACGACACCTTTAGCATCAACTTCCAAAGGCTATTTCGTTTCCGTCATATGCTCCTTCGAAGGTTTTCTCATTGACACTTCAAGAAATCTTTTTGATTCATCCGCATCAAAATCAAGAATCATGGCGCTCTCCAAGAGCCTCACACGTTCGCTCTTCCGTCGCTTCGACCTAGAAACAGTCCGATCCGCACCATACCGGACCGAAGAAAGGTTTTGCCGCACTTGAAGCTTCTCAATATGCCAAGACTCTTCCTCGTTCTCTCGCCCCTCCTCCATGCTCATCGAACCCAAGGAAGTCCGAACATGCACTCCTTCATGGGGATAGACGGAAGGAGATCCTTAATGATTTCACTAGCTTCATGGAATGAGATTCAATCCCAACCAATGCCTCCTCAAGAGAATAAGATCGATCTCCGCTAATTCTCAAGTCCTTCTCAGAAGAGTTAAAGGCGCGGCCATCCCGGAGGGTCCCATCATACACTTGCAAAAAATGGGGAAAATGATCAAGTTCCACCCTATCTATACACATATAAAAAGGAGGATAACACAAACGAGAAGAAGAAGAAAACATACGGGGTATGATCTTCTTAGCCCGAATAACCCTAGTCGGGGTGGTTTTGCAAGAGTCGACCTCGCACCTTCACTCGGAGAATCTGGCCGGTTAGAGGATGATTCGTCTCTAGGCAAAGAGAGAAACTCAACAAGAAGAACCATTTCTCAAACGAGGGATGATGCAATTACGTTGGCTATGAATACGGAACCTTAAAGAAGGAAAGGAAGTAATGATGGACATAACGCTTCGAGATTTTTTGGCATGGATGATGCCCCGATTGGGGTTAGCGCGTGAAGGAAGGCAAAATAAGGAAACTTTGCTATATGTAGAAACACTTACCCCTCCTTGTTTTCACGGTCCTATCAGCTCCGCCGTCTCCCTTGCTTGCCTTCCTATCTTGCGCCGTATTCCGCCACTAAGACGTATCACCTTCACAATTTGCGCCGGTCCCGCTGACTAGCACGCTCGGCTTCCCCATCTTGCGCAAGTCACGCCATCTAGCACGCTCACTTCACACTTTGCCCCGTCCCGCGGCTAGCACGCTCGGTTCCCAACTCGCAACAACTTCTCAATGCCGCCACTTCTGTCTCTCACGACGTTAACTTCCCAATTGTGCCGGCCTCCCGATTTGCAAATCGCCATAGGCAAGGATTCCAAATCCTATTTATAAAAAAAAAAGGTCGGACAAGCCTCCTCAATTCTCTTTACGATTTCTTTGTTGATAATTTGTCACCATCTTATGCTTACCTCGCAACAAAGCTCTGTTCGAGCTAAGCGGGGACTTAATGTTGATGGTGGTTTTAAACAAAGGGTAAAATCGTAAAACCCAAAATAACCTAATGTCACCAGTGACACATTTATTAGGACATTTAATGCATGTAGTCGGTAATTAATAGGGGGTATTTTCAAAATTAGGGTTACAACGAACAAAACCCTAATTCCCCTCCGTGTTAATGGCAAATCATGCCCACACCTGGCAAGCTAGGCGCCATGCCAAACGCACTGCGCCTTGGCCCCAGCTTGCTAGTCACACCAAACGCGCCAAAGCATGCCAACCATGCTAGCCGCACTCCGTGCCAATGGCAAATCATGCGCGGCCACACCTAGCCTAAGCTAGCCGCGCCTCTATGCCAATGGCAAAGCATGCCGACCATACCAACGAGCCGGCATGCCAACCATGCTAGTCGCACCTCTATGCCAACGGAAAATCATGCCGCCCATACCAAACGCGCCAAGCATGCCAACCATGTTAGCCGCACGTCTATGCCAATGGCAAATCATGCCGACCATACCAAACGCGCCCCGCATGCCAACCATGCTAGCCGCACCTCCGTGCCAATGGCAAATCATGCCGGCCACACCTAGCCCAAGCTAGCCGCACCTCTGTGCCAATGGAAAATCATGCCGACCACACCAAACTCGCCAAAGCATGCCAACCATGCTAGCCGCACCTCCGTGCCAATGGCAAATCATGTCAGCCACACTTAGCCCGAGCTAGCCGCGCCATGCCAAACGCACTCTTCTTGGCCCTAGCTACGCTAGTCACGTCACGCCAAGCCAAGCACCCTTACCTTGGCCCTAGCCATGCCATGCCAAATGGCGCCCACGCCTAGGCTTGCAAATCATGCAACCTAGGCCAAATTAACCACGCATGCCATTGGCACATGCCAACACGCTCGGCGAGCTTTTCCTACCCGGGCGCGACCCAAATTTTTCCACGCATGCCATTGGCACATGCCAACACGCTCGCCGGGTAGCTTTTCCTACCGGGCGCGACCCAAATTGACCACGCATGCCATTGACACATGCCAACACGCTACCGGTAGCTTTTCCTACCGGGCGCCGACCCAATTGGCCACGCATGCCATCGGCACATGCCAACACGCTCGCCGGTAGATTTTCCTACCCAGGGCGCGACCCTAATGGTCGAGCATGCCATTGGCACATGCCAACACACTCGCTGGTAGCTTTTCCTACCAGGGCGCGACCCAAATTGGCCACGCATGCCATTGGAACATGCCAACACGCTCGTTGGTAGCTTTTCCTACCAGGGCGCGACCCCTAATGGCCGAGCATGCCATTGGCACATGCCAACACGCCTCGGTGGTAGCTTTCTCACCAGGCACGGCCTAATAGCCGAGCATGCCAACACGCCGCTGGTAGCTTTTCCTACCGGTAGTGACCCCGGATTGTCCACGCATACCATTGGCACATGCCAACACGCTCGCCAGTAGCTTTTCCTACCAGTGTCGTGACCCAAATTGGCCACGCATGCCATCGGCACATGCAAACAAGCTCGTCGGGTAGCTTTCCACCAGGTCGTGACCCAAATTGGCCACGCATGCCATTGGCACATGCCAACACGCTACCGGTAGCTTTTCCTACCAGGTCGTGACCCAAATTGGCCCCGCATGCCAACATGCATCGCCGGTAGCTTTTCTTACCAGGACATAGCCCTAATGGCCATGCGTGCCATTGACACATGCCAAACACGCACGCCGGGTAGCTTAACTTGCAAACCGTGCAACCTACCACCAAGGCATTCCGCACACGTCATTGGCACTTGCCACACACGCCACTAGCACTCTCGCATTGCCACTTACACTCAACGTACAACCTACCACCAAGGCATTCCGCACATGCCATTGGCACATGCCACACACGCCGCAAGCGGCTCGTCCGGCATTGCCACTTGCACTCAAGGTGCAACCCGCAACAAAGGCATTCCGCACATGCCACACGCGCCACTAGCAGCGCCACTTGCACTCAAGGTGCAACCAACACTCGAGACATCAACACAAGCGGGGATGCTTTCTAGGGTTTGGTTTGGCGGTCACGAAGATGCGGCGTACACTACGCTCACATTAAGAAAGCGTGAATAGAATAAAGCGGTCAAATAAATGAGGAAATAATGGTGAAAACGTTTTCACCCATAAACACCATGCGGTTACCACCTCCCCCATTATTTCACCCCTTTACTCTCTTCCTTCATGAGGTCGGGGGTATGTTTCAATCTCGACTTGTATAAATAGGTCTTACCTATTTCCACCGGACAACAAGTCTCGGTCAGAGAAAAATACAACACTCTCGAAAAGGCAACTTTGCAAGCTCTCCAAAAAGATTTCATCTCTTGCAAGCTTCCTCGGCTTTCACTTTCTCGATACAAGTTGAGAAACTACTCTCCCACTATTCGGGTCTCAACACCTTTCTTTGCTTCCCTCCCCAAATAAACCCTTCTCTTCCACTTCACATGACCAGAAACAGTCTGGAACGACCATTTCTTGGTTTAGGCGGGACTTGTATGATGATTGATCTCGAATCTAGAAAGGGCTCACGTGCGGACATTTGTTTAGGGTTTAAACCCGGTTTCTCACTCACCTACCGAATTTACCAAAATCGGGCGGAAACGATTTTACCCATAAACACTATCATAATCCGAGACTTAACTATAAGTAGACTAGAAATCAAGACTTATAGTTTTGTGAACTAAACTTCACAACAAGCTTGAGATATCAACGCTTGCGAGTTCGGCGAGCAAAGGCTCTAACAACATGTATACACAAAAATACACTGAGATAAATACATCAACAAACCCTAAAAGGGTCATGAAATCATAAAACCGATAAATCAATACAAATATCTCTTCCTACGGAGAGTCTTCGAGGATGTAGGCAAAACTCATCGAACTACGTTAAATTCGTGTCTCTCTTATTTATGCTTTGTTTCGGGCTATTATCATCATCATCATCAAATCAATCGTGTTATGTGCCTGAAAGTAATTTCTGGTATAAATAATAGCATATTTATCTTCATCATGTGATCATCAAGACACTAATCAGATACCAAGCTATAAAGAGATACATGGATTGCAAAGAAACTTCAAGTTTAGAGTGTTTGAACCTACAGGATTAATACCGCATTATTGCTTGTTTATCAATATTATACACCATTTTATGGATATTTCCTCTATAAATTGAGATTGGTTTTGATCTTTGGTAAGTACTACTAGTTATGGTTGCAAACTCATGATTCCTAATCGATTGATCTTTACATTTTTATTGATCTTTATTTTTATCCACATGGGTAACCCATCACCGACTTATTCAAGTAGGAGGAATCAAGTTAACGATGCTTTCTTAGTCTTTTTCTTGTTTTTTGCAGACACTTCTTCAACCCCTTCTACCAATGTGGTTCCTCAATGACTTTCTCATCAACTTGGCATCAAAATTATCTGACCGCTTGTTCCTCGATAACTACTTGTTCCACCAACATTAGGTCATGAAGGTTCTACATCATTGGGTGTATCGAATTTTGTGCAATTGTTTCCATGACAATAATTTCTTCTTAATTTGAGATAATTTTTTTCATCGGATTTGCGGTTTACCATCAAATTCTTCGGTTGTAATCCCCGCTTCTTCGTTAGAATCGAATCAAATGTTTGGTTTTAGTTTGTTAATTTAACACTAAAAGGTAATAGGTAACGTCATAACTTAACATAACTGACATAAAAGACAACAATTCAAATGGAGGTTCGACAAGCATTGGTTAGCACTGTGCGAATGGGGAAGTTGTGGAATCAAAAGATTTGGTCTCTTCATATTCTACTACTTTCAAGTTGAAAGCACATAAAATACGTACCGAAGCCTCATACCCCTTTTCTGCGGTACCACGAAATTTGTTTGTTCTAGAAGAAATCATGGCTGAAACATAGTCACGACCAACGCCCTTAATCAATCAAGATAATTTCCGTCAAACATTCAGGATGAATCAACGACTTGGGAGTTGGGATGCATATTCTCGTTGTTTGTTTTACCTTTCGTTGACCACCAAATTTAAAGGGGTCGAGTTATAATATCAACCTAAATGGGCGAACTTAGCATTAAAATAATTTTAAAAAAATACCGAGTTTCATGTTCGGTAGTGTTGTTCACTAAATGGACGAACAACCTGCAACTATTCATGGTGGCCATTAACCAAATTCTAAAGAAATTTTAAAAAATTACTGAAGTCCAAACAGAAATTAAAAAGATGATGGAAAATCATCCGACGTTTCGTATTAGTGCCATTTATTCCTTTTCCCTTTATTTGCTTGCTAAATAGGGTATTTCTCCAAACCTTTTTCGACCGGATACAAAACCGGAGGTTATCAATCTAATTTGTATTTTCCATGGTTATAACAAGAAGGCAAAAAGAATAAGGAAGGGTTAGGTTATTTTCGATCGACAAACTTCTTCGAACCGAAGAAAAGTTCAAAAAAATTCAATAATGGAAAGGTTCGAGTTGTTGCCGATTATGTAAATGTAATTCAAACCTAATATATTATTTTACGGGTAAAGGGTAAATTTGTAAAATTAAAAATTCAAGGGTAAGACCATGAGTTGATTTTCCGCTAGGACATCCATAGCGTCAAACTTAAATAACGTTTTATGGTTTAAGCCCAAACCACTTTTTCAAGTAGCGCAAACCATTTCTCCAAAACTAATAGACCTATATGGACTATCACTAAACACAAATTTTGTTGAAACAAGCACTTGCAATTGCAACAACATATTCCTACATGGGCTATCATTTCTACCATCAAAAACTCAAATCATAGAGCATCTCCATTCATACTCGATTGGTTTTTGCAAAACTATAGAGCCTCTATATTCACGATCGATTGGTTTTTGCGGCATTGTAACATACGTAAACTCGAGGTAGTATTATATTTTTCATTCCTTTTCATCTCATGAGACAACTTTTTTTTTATTAGTTTACGGAAGATCGAAAGCAATAAGATATCGTATTCTATGAGATCGATGATGATGATGAAAGGCGTAAATAGCTGGAGCACTTGACCACCAAAGAATTGACAATTCAAGATATTGACCTTGAAATTACTATGCTTCTAATATATGTATTGACATTGCCAGTTTCCCTGAGCTCTTAGATGAAGATACTGAGTAACACAACTTGGAAAAATGAAGCATGATGTGGTAATGTTTATTAGAAAATAAAGGGAAAATGTTATAACACTCGCCCCTTGCAAGCTACTCAGGTTACTTGCACCTATTCTGGCGTGGCAATTGCTAGTGGGTGCACTTTGTTTGTAGTAAGTAGTATGTTGTATGGTCAACTGGTATAAGAATTTACATTGCTACTATTTTTAAAATTTCTTTGGTCTAGTTGGGTGACTGTTAAATTTTTTATATAGAAGTAATTGATACATCTTATTTGCATTTTCATATAGAAGTAATTAATACTGTTGGGATTCATTATCAGAAATTGGGTAGGCGTCGTATTATGAGTCATTCTTTGGAGGTATTGGAGTTGTGACTAACTTTACCCCTGATTTTGTCTATCCTTTATGCTCTGGAATGGATTTGTCACAAAGATTTATATAAAATTCTAGTTCAATCTGACTCAAGTTCAGTTACTGCTACTTTTAAATTTGAAAAATTTCCTTGGTCGTTGAATTCAAGTTGAAAAGTTATTAAACAATCTATTACATAGTTGGATTTTCGTCACAGTTTTAGTGAGACCAATTTTTCTGCAACCAGATTAGCAAAGAGAGGTTCTGGTTTAGCTATGAGTCACAGAAGAATTCAGTGCCAGGCCTCTTTTTTTGTCGATTTGGAATGGTCGAATAAACGGTACAATTTATTTAATTTTTGTCCCATCATTTGTTAGCGACTATTGAGGTCTGATTTTTTTTTAGGGGGGGGTTTACGACCGATCGTGTTAACTTTTTTCTCGGAATTGAGTAAGTAAAATTCTTATGATTTAGATTTTTTATTTTTTTTTTGCATTTGTCCAAGAAATGGGACCATATCTCATTGAGAAAATATGCATATGATATAATAAGATGGAAGGCATGCATCTATCCTCCTTTTAGACTAGCAGACTACAATGAGTTTCCGTGACTACCAAAAAACTATACAGAACTCTCTCTCACCTAAAAAACTTAACGAAAACTCTCAGAACCTAAATCTTGAGCTTCTCCTTCTCAAATCGGCTCCTATGGAGCAGATTTGGGAAGGAGAACCTCAACCCATCTTCGATCTCTGCTTTCTACTTTAGTTTCCCTAATTTTTTTTTGGTTTTAGTCTACTTTTTTTAAGATCTGAGTTTCTGGATTTGGGTTTTTGTTCTTGAGCAATCTCCTTTCTTTAACCTCTTTTCTGGATTAGAGCTAGCGTTTTCTTAATTCTGCAATTGTTTTCGTTTAGTTTGTATTTTCGGATCTATTTACACAGAGTTTGTTGTTTGGGTATTAATCTTCGCTTGTTGGGCTTTTATTCTAGATTGAGTGGTTGATTGAAGGTGTTCTAGACAAGGTTCATGATCTGGCCGATGTTTCAATCCAAAACACAAGATATTCAAATCATAAAAATCAACATCATTTTCAAGAAGTTTCTCAGCAATCATTCCATCGGCAACATTTTTCAAGGCACCATGAGTTTATTACGCTTTCCATTATCAGAACTACAAGATCTTTAAAGACACGAAACAACAAGTTACAAAGACACCTAAGACACCAAGACCGATTTTGAGGAAGTACCGTCCGATTCGGGCCAGGTTCAACAATTTGATAACCCAACAAGGTTATGTATGTTACTTGTATTATCGTTACTTAAGAAAAATCATTGACGAGATGGTTGGGTCCTTGGACCCTCTTCCACCTATGTCAATTGTTCTACCATGATTTTGGAAAAACCCTTTGAGAAATGGTTGGATCTTTGGATCCTAACAACTCTATTATTTGTAGTTTTGTTATGTGGTTCGGGTGTGCTACTTTCAACCCGACCAAAATCATTTAAACTTGTCTTGTTACCTTGGAATCGGTTAGAAACGGAGGAATTTTTTTTCAAATTAAGTCTTGGGACTATGATGTTAAGTGTTCTTGTTGTCTATTTAAATTTGTTGAAATTCCTGTAACTGCTGGATGCTCTCTAGTTACTCTTGTAATCATTCCCGATTTTGAATCGGAGGATTATGATCAATATATATGAGGCACGCCTCTTTTCCGAAAAAAAAAAAATAAATAAATCGGAGAGATTATTTATTGCTTTATAAAAGGATTCTTGAGATATTTGAAATTGTTGAATTTTGGTTCAAAAATTGGATTCATATGTAATGCTGCCTGGGCCACAAAGATTTTACACCTTATCTTAGCTTTCTTTTTGACTATTAAGTTCTTTTTTTCCTGGCATTTTTAGGGGCGACTTTTTTATTCCCATCCCATATGCACTGTTAAGGGATGTCCAAAAACGTGGAGAATACGTTAATGCCCTTACATAATCAGAAGCTATTTTGTGCCCGATTATTATAAAGAAATTGGAAGCTTAGTAACGATATTATACTACCAACTAATATCGATTTTGTGCCAAACTCGTATCCGCTTCTATGACAATCGGTAGGAAAAAGAACCCCACGAGACTACCAATTGTTAAAGTATAGAAATAAGAAATCTTTAGAATTTTGCAATGGTGAAATTTGGGGCTCCTATATAATCGGACGAATAAAAAAAATGTCTAAGCTAACGATTTAGGGCTTCCCATAATCGGGATGGTAAAAGTAACAATTCCTACCGATTATGGTAGATTTCAAATTTCCTACAATGAAGGATTATAGAAAAAACTCATTTTGGGGCAACCTATAATCGGGAGGTTGGGTAATCTATTTATCTTCCGATTATGGCTACATCCAAAAGACGAACCAAATGGTTATGGTCGGCTCTATACCTTCGAAACTATGGAATTTGGCAAATGTTCAATTTGGGGCTTCCAATAATCGGTAGGTTATAAGTAACCCCCCTTTACCGATTTTGGGTTACTCAACAATCGGTAGCTAATGAGGTAGTATTACCTACCGATTAATAACCGTTTGACGAGATAAAACCAATGTCAACCTAAATTCATTTCATTTCATTTCTTTTCAACTTCAACTCCTCTTCTCCTCCTCCGATTGCAGAGAGGAAAACTTTCCCCCTCTTTCAACTCCGCTCTATACAGCGTTAATCGTCGAATAGAATCATCGTCGATTATTCTCTATAAAGATGAAAGAAAAGGAACGTAAGAAAGCTCGAACCAAAAACGTAGTGCGCGGTGAGGATCCGAATATTGGATTGCATGCCCGTAATAAAGAGGTTTTAACTCACGAACCCGAAGAACACGAAGAAGATGAAGTCCCCGATGTAGGCGTCTTGATAGCCAAACTCTCGGGCAACTTGAAATGGCGCCCGATTAGGTAAGATTCTACCATTATTTTGGTTTGTATTTCTTCAATTCGACGAATCCATGTTTTTTTTTTTTAGGGTTTTCGGTTATTACCCGTTCGGTAGGTTAGTTATTGTTTTAAACTTCCAATTGTGGTCGATTCTTCATTTCACAAGAACATTTGTCATATTCGGGTGGTAAATATTTAGGTTGCCTACCGATTGTAGAACGTTTTTCATTACTGAGGCCTAAATCGATCATAATCGGAAGTTAATTGTGTTTTTGCCTTCCGAATATACTAGGGAAGAACAAGTATTAGAGACGCAATAATCGGGTGATATCTTTTGTAATTTCCTTCCGATTGTTTAGGCTAAACCACTTGAGTAATTTCTGGACACAAAGTGATGCATATTCGGTAGAAATTAGTTTTGTGAGGCTTCCGATTGTGATGCATTCGGAAGGGTTGACTTTTTATGACTTTCGATTATTGGTATTCGGAGCCGGGGGGTTATGTTGAAATTTAGCTTCCGATTATTGTGTGTAGATAAACATATTCGAACACCAAAAATTTTCTTTTAATTCCGATTATACGTATTCGGTAGATTTAGGTGAACTGATATTTATGTTTGAGCGTAATCGGAGGCAATTGGTTAAATCAACCAACCGAATATGTATATTCGGGAGCGTTGGTTTTACATTAACTTTCGATTATATAGTTTACTAACCTGTTGTACTTTCTTTTGTTGTTTAAGGATATGCGAGGTAAAAAAATCGAAGATGCAATTGTCTCAGCTAGTGCAAGGAAGGAAAGGCGTCATAACCTGACAGCTAATGCAAGGAGAGCTAGGACTGCTAAAGCCGCTTCAAGTGCTCAAGATTAAACTCAACAAGCAAGTCAAGAAGGTGTTCAACCAAGTGCCCCTCAATCAGAACCGGTTCAAGAAGGTGTTCAACCAAGTGCCTCTCAATCACAACCAGTTCAAGAAGGTGTTCAACCAAGTGCCTCTCAATCACAACCAGTTCAAGAAGGTGTTCAACCAAGTGCTCCACAATCACAACCAAAAAAATCAACTAGAAGCACCCGAAGATAGAGTACCAGAAGTAGGACAAGGTAGTGGTGCGCAAGAAGAAGGAGAAGCCGAAAAGAAAAATCCTCCTCGAAAGAAAGCGAAACACCTTGTCCCACAAAGACTGAATGTGCAGGAATTCCAGAAGGTGTAATCCTTGGGCTGCCGGAGGATGGAGGACAATTGTTATTTGGATACAAAGACTCCTGGGCCAAAGAAATATATGAAACTGAGGTAATAATCGTTTTCATTTTATTTACCTATTATCTTTTTCTTCGTTATAGTTTTAGGTTATTCTAATTTTTTATTAACTTGTCATGTGTTTAATAGTATCATTCTGATGCGGTTCGTATACTCAAACCGACCGCCGCACCAACTAAAATGCTGGATTGGCCTTTGAAGGATGAATGTGAAAAGTTCAAAAGAATTATTGCAAATTCTGGGTTGGCTGATGCTGCGGAGAACTCTATGTTGGAACATGACCGGGTGGCTATATCGGCGTTTGTGGAGAGACTTTATCCTGAGACCGATACCTTCCATATGTCGTTTAGGGAGATGACGATTATCCCAGATGATGTTGTGCAGATTGTTAGACTCCTTGTCCATGTCAAAGGTGTTAGGGCCGATACGTTATGGATAACTTTATGGAAAAACTAAACTCTCGGTGTTTTGTTAACTTTATGGATAACTTTGTTTATGTCGGATTTAACTTTGTTTATGTCGGATTATGTCGTTTGTGTCGGATTATAAGTTGGTACATTATGTTTATGGTTTGTGAATGGTTCGTTTTATGAATTATGAATGGTTTTATTGCTATCTTTATGCATTTAACGATGATTCGCAAGCGAATCACATGCAGAGATATGAAATCTGTTGAATTTTATACAAACAATCGGAAGGTTACTTTATATACATAGCTCCCGATTCTCAGGATATTGCAATTTTATTGTCAGAATCGGGAGCTATTTATATTTAGTTTATATTATTCCTACGATTATTCTATGTGAAGAAAATTTTGTTTTCTCTATCCAAACAACACCATAATCGGGAACTAACATGATTCCTTAGCCTATGATTATGACACTCTAAAGTCCTTTGGGATCTGTAACCAAACAACACCATATTCGGTAACGAGGTGAACTTCTTAAACTTCCGATTATAGTATTCGGTAGGTTAATTTTATATGTTTCCTTCGATTATGACAATGTGAAGAAAACTTTGTTTTCTGTATCCAAACAACATAACATTCTAAATTAACTCATAAAGTGTCCGATTATGGTAGCTTTCAAAATTTGAATCTGGGGCAACCTATAATCGGAGGTTTTGTAATCTATTGGTCTTCCGATTATGACTACATCCAAGTTTTGGTGAACCAGGGGCCACTTATAATCGGTAGTGTTATAAGTTTGATAATCTACCGATTATGGCAGATTTCAAAATTTGGGAAAAAAGGATTTTAGAAAAAACTCATTTTGGGGCAACCTATAATCGGGAGTTTGGGTAATATATTTATCTTCCGATTAAGGCTACATCCAAAACACGAACCAAGTGGTTATGGTTGGCTATGTACCCTCATAACCTATGCAATTTGGCAAAGGTTGAATGCGGGGCCACTTGTAATCGGTAGTTTACAAGTCAGATAATCTACCGATTATGGGAGATTTCAAAATTTTGGAAAAAAAAAGGAATTAAGCAAAAACTCATTTTGGGCAACACATAATCGAGAGGTTTTGTAACCAATTTAACCTCCGATTATTGCTACATCCAAAACACAAACCACATGGTTATGGTAGATCTATGTACCCTCAAAACCTATAGAATTTGGCCAAGTTTGAATCCGGGGCTACTTATAATCGGTAAGTTTATAAGTTATTTTAGCTATCGATTATAGAATGGCATATTAGCCGAAATATGTACACAATAATCGGAGACTAATTAGTATATATTGACTACCGATTGTTGTGTTTGCTACCGATTATATGAGAGCATATCGGCCATTTCCAAAATTCGAAGATAAGGGGTAGCTTAGATTTACGCTTGGGTGATCTTTTTTGTCTTTTAGTGTCGCACCTAATTCTTTTGGGGTCGCCCGCTTTTTTTGTTGCTTTCTACATGTTATATCACTCTACGACCTATACGTGTTGCCGCAAGTTGCAACTCCATCACCGACTTCCATAGTCCCATCCCATGCAACTTTGTGATCCATAGGCGCCACCTACAATGACCACTTTTATGTTCCTATCTAGGCCATACCCCATAACTTGTCAAATGCACGGAAGAGTTACAGTATGAACACTCCTAATCTTTCGTGTAAACGCAAATTATTTTCAATGCAAACTCATCGGTCACATGCACGTACCAGAAGTAGAAGAATTCCATTGACAAAAAATCTCTCCCAAAAGGAAAAAAAGAAAAACATTTGGAGAAATCTTAGCCAGCATTTACCCAAACCCAACTGTAATAAAAAAGATTCTCCCCTCCTAGTTAAAAAAAAAAGATTCACTTTGATTTTCATAATTATTGTTAGTCATCTAAAGTGGGAAACAGAATATTCATAATTCAACGCTCCTAGTCCCACGGTATCTTCAACTTACCCAAAATTACCACAACAAACATACGTATTCTTATCCAACTCGTACTCTCTTGTAGAAACCAAATCAAGAAGAAAGTAAATACAGAGAATTTCCACACCACCACCACCAAACCTTACCCAGCCAGGAGACAACTACCCCCTTCCCGTCATCAATCATCACACGGAATCTCTCCTCCTCCGGTAGTTGTTGTTGGTGGAGTGGGACAGACGGAGAAGCCCATCATTAAAGAAATCGACAGAGATAGAAAAAATAAAGAGACCCTTTTTACCTTAAACTGTGTGCAGATTTTTTAACATAAAAAACTCATTGTCTTTATATTTTATCGGAATTCAATTCTGTTTTTATTTGTTTGTTTTGGCCTATAAATAAAACAAAATCAATAGCCACAAAGGAGGAAGATACAGATTCTTCTTCTTCTTCTTGTTTGGAATCCCCATTATTACAATACTCTCTCTGGTGGTGGTAAGCTCTTCTTTTCTTCTTAGGTTGGTGATTTTTGTATGACTTTGTTAGAAGATTCTCTAGTTTATACTAAAATCTTGGCTTGGTTTCTTTGTCTTGATCTGGTTTTAGTAGTTACATGTTTGCACATTTGCACTTGATTATGTCAAATTTTTAATTTGGTTGCTGTATGTATTGGATTTCCGCTTCATTATGTAAAATTTTCAATTTGGTTGTCTGTAGGATTTCAAACAGAAGGAGTAACTCATGGCATTTGCTGATGAAAGTGGTAGGAGCTCACAGAAGGTCATGGACATGACATTCGCCAATGGAAGTGGTGGCACTATGGACAAACCAGGGGTCTGTGTTTGCTTTATCTTACTTTTTGTTGGTGGGTGTAAGTTTTGTATTGATTTTGTTTGATGAAATTACTAACAGGGACACAAGATGGCAATGGTAATTTGTTGGCTTCTAGGGAATGGGTGTCTTCTTGCTTGGAACAGTATGTTAACGATGCAGGATTACTATGAGTACTTGTTCCCGGTATGTGTTTTAGTTCACCTTTTGCCTTACTCTTATGCCATATAATCTGTATGTTTTTTCATCCTCTGCACTAGAATGGTACTTTGTTTCTTTCCTTGATGCAGGATTAACCTAAAACAAGTTGTCTGCTGACCTACGTTTTTTTATTTTCTTGATGCAGGATTACCATCCTGCTAGAGTGATTTCAATTGTTTATTTTCCGTTTGCACTTGCAACAACTGCTATATTTGCATACCATGAGGCCAAAGCGAACACAAGAAAACGAATCCTTATTGGATTTAATCTTTTCTTTATAAGCTCTCTTGCAATTATAATTGTGAGTAGACTCCCTATCAGAAAAATATCCCCCTTCTATAATTTAAGCAGCTACATCGTTCCCTTTGCTCTTACTTCAATCACTCGGGCTTATTCTTTGCTCTTCTGTTTGATTCATAGTTGGATGTAGCCACATCTGGTGGAGGAGGGCTTGGGAAGTACATTGGTCTCTGCCTCATTGTAGCAATTGTTGGTATTGCAGAGGGGTATGTCGAGGGTGGGATGTTTGGGGATCTCTCCTTCATGTGCCCTGAATTTGTCCAGGTGATTTTTATTTACAGTTTGTTTATGCTCTCGCTTACTGGTTGTTAATAATGTAACATATATTTCATTAATCAACTTGTTCTCGTGGGGAAAATGCAGTCTTACTTAGGGGGTATGGCTGCATCGGGGGCTCTAACCTCGTCTATAAGGTTAATTACAAAAGCAGTGTTTGATAATACCAACAATGGTCTTCGCAAGGGGGCAAGTAAGTGACACATTTTGTTAATTCATCTTAATGCATCTCTGATCCATATAAAAATTATTTGCTTCCGAAATCTATGTATTTCACCAAATTAATGTTCCTTTAGTCATGACTGATTCATACCAAGAGACCCACATTTGGACTCAAAGTCGCCAAAAATTTCTATTTACTGAATACAGATTCTAGGCACCTCTTGAGTTCAAGAGACATTTTTTTCGTCATTAGGAAACAATAACACATACTGTTTTACTTCAACTTTCACTCTCCATGTTCGAATATGGTTGAACCTGAACTTGTAACATCTAAAATTTCCTTGGTAATGGATACTTATTACTTATAAATATCTTATATAATCATCTGCTGCAGTGGTGTTCCTCTCAATCACCACATTTTTCATGCTGGTGTGTGTATTTCTCTACGCAATGGTCTTCGCTAAACTACCAATTGTCAAGTATTACCGATCAAAGGCAGCTTCAGAAGGATCGAAAACAGTTACAGCTGATCTGATTGCTGGTGGCACAGAAACACAGCAAATCAAACTAGTACTTCATATGCCCTTTTTCTTTCTCGTTTTATCTAGTGACACAACCCCTTATTTACGAGTAATTTACTATAAGGTCTAGCAATAAGATTTTGGATTTTCTATTACAGGCTGACGAGGAAGGGCATAAACAACTGGAGCGCCTGACCACCAAACAGTTGCTAGTTCAAAACATTGACATTATAATGACTGTAATTCTAATATATGCATTGACGTTGTCGATTCTCCCTGGGTTCTTAGCAGAAGACACGGGGAAACACAGCTTGGGTACCTGGTGAGCTCTCTCACTTTATCAAACTGCTCAAAGGTGGACTGTCTTAAAAAAAAATCTTGCAAATAATCATTTTAAAACCTTGTTATCTAGGAAGTTTTACGCAATACTAATTTGTTGTGGTTGGTTGATATTTTGTTTCTGCTCAGGTATGCGGTTGTTCTTATTGCTATGTACAATTTCTTAGATTTGATTGGGAGATACATTCCAGTCATAGAATCTTTAAGGATAAAATCAAGAAAGGTCATCCTGGGTGCAACGGTGTCTCGTTTCTTACTCATCCCATGTTTCTATTTTACGGCCAAGTATGGAACCCAAGGCTGGATGATCTTTCTGACATCTTTCCTAGGCTTAAGTAATGGATATCTCACAGTCTGCGCCTTTACAGCGGCTCCACAAGGTTACAAGGTTTGTCAACAGTATTCTTACTACCGCTTGAAATCATATAGGTATCAGTCATTTTCTGATGCTCATTGTTCTCTCCATGTACAGGGTCCAGAGCAAAATGCATTGGGGAATTTGCTTGCTCTGTTTCTTCTTGTAGGTATTACTCTGGGCGTAACACTCGATTGGATGTGGCTCATCGGCAAAGGCTGGTGATTTTTCACTTGGAAGTCAAATTGTAAATAAAGTTACACAGTGGTGATTACAGAACCTTGATGCATTTCAATCTTTAGGAACAAAATCGTTTCAGTTCTTATTTTTGTTAATTTTTGATTTTCATTTTCATAGTTCGATAATACTTTTTTTTGTTTTTTCTACTTTTGCTTTGAACTAAAAAAAGCATTTGTAAATAAAATAAATTTTTTTATCAATCTAAATGGAGTTGCATTGTGTAATTGAATCTTATTTGAATGTTCGTATGAGGAGACGTTTGGGTTCCACAAGCTGAGTTGTGTGCTTGTGACTTGAATCACTTGATAGTATTAATGTTTAATAATGTTCTTAATAATAGTCCCACATAGGAGGATGCGATTATAAGAACTAGTATTACGTTAGGATTGGAAAGTTGAACGCCAATCGGCTGTGAATTGGATGCTCAGACTCATAGTCCTATATGTTTTTTCTATGATACATGGGCTATCAGCTATCCCTCAAATCAAAATGGTTGAAGTTTGGGCCTCTCCATTCACAAAGTTAGAGCCTCTCCATTCACAGTTGATTGGTTTTTGTTTCTTTGCTTGTGTGCATTTTAATCTATTCTCTTTGATCGATAAAAAAAAAATTACTTTTATGAAGCTAATTAGATCACCAGTTTTGTTTTTCTCCATTCAGTACAGCAAAATCCAATAGAGAGAACGATCCTTAATAGCTAGTGTATTAAGAACTGCATTGATTTTTCAAGAACTGCATTGATTGGCTTTTCGTTTTTCTTCATAATGTTTTTCTTGTTTAGACTTTTGTTTTTCCTCTTTCTAGTAAAACTTCTTGGGTACCTGGTGGCTTTATCAAAGAAATCCGAAACACCCCGTTGCATCACCCCTAACTAGTCTCCGAGGAGTTTGAAGATTGGGGAGGGATGTCAAATCATCAGAAAAATAATCCTTCAGTTTTTTACAATCCTCAATCCATAGTTTGGTGAGAGAAGTCCAATTTCTTGGTAAAGATTTCAAAGCAGGACAGTCAAATAACTTCAACGAGCAGAGAGAGTTGATGTTGGACGTGAACCTAGTAGTAGTGATACTTACTTGTGCCTCATATTCGTCGTTATCCATATCCAGAATACGGAAACCTTGAAACTTGGAGCAGTGCGCGATTTCTAAAGATTGAATACGAATGCCTTTTCCCAGTAACCGAGGAAATGACTGCGAGTGTGATTGATTGGTAAATATCTTCCGAATGTGTGAATGATCCCCAATATCTTCCAAAAGTATGACTGACATTACCTAATGGCTAAGATACCCTTTGACCACTGATGTCCACATATTTAAGGGGGATTAAGATAATTAATAATCCGCATATTCCACTAATTAAATACACCACAATATACGGATTAGTACTCCACTAATTCAATACACGCCAATATACGACCAATCAATACCACACTATTTCGATACTTTCAGAAGAAGATTCACTATACTCTCCTTCACTCTGGCCAGCGAAAATATTCGGAGAAAATTTCAAAACTCATAAAATTTATCAACTCCCTTCTCAGTCTTTCGATCCACTTAACTCGGGAGAACTCTCAAAGATATCTAATCGAAGGCATCAAAACCGTCCTTTTAATCTATTCTCAGAATTGAATTTTAAACCCTAGAAATTTAAATTCTAATCTTAGCTTTGATGATGATCGCAGGAGAAGAATCAGTGCAAATACTTGAAGATTCGATTGAAAGGTATAAACTCTAAGTTGGTTCCTTGTTTGTCATTTATCTCTCGTCAAATTACTAAATAAACAAATCAATCTAGATTTTGCAATTGTATGTGTTTTTTTTAGTTAAATCATGATGTCTTAAAGCTTGGGTATGTGTTTGATTTCTCTTTTATGACATGATTTCAGTTTGAGTTTTGTTTAATGTCATGTTTGAGTTTACTGACATGAAACATACAATTTGGGGTTTATGTGTTTTGTTAGTTTTCGGTTTTAATGGACAAAAGGGTTTTTTTTTTTTTTTTAAAGTCTGGTGGAGAAGGCACTTACAGATGGATATACACTGAAATTGAAGATTTTTTATCAATTAATTTGATGGGTTTTGTTTAAAATTGAGTCTAAATAGCTGATTTCATGGTGATATAGATACCTACAAGATACAATGTCTTCTAAGTCATCAAGAGCCTAAACTAGGAAGAACTGCTAGTTCTAGAGGCTTGAGATGATATTTACTAAGAGGAAGGATCCCTTCACACTTTTGTTATAACACTATCTCACACGTTAGGTGTCACTTTTGGGGATAAAAACCTAATCATAACGGATTTGAACCTAATATTTTTAGGATATGTTCCTCTTACCAAGTGTTATTTGCCTACCAAAATTGAGCACATTCCGAAATATAAAACCTCACAATCTACCTACCTTAATTTTGATTTTACGAGTAAATCCGTTGATTTTCAACGGCTCATTTTCAAAGTAGTAGATGGTGGTGTTATACGTCTCGGAACACACTCATTTTAGGTAGGAACGTAGATCTATGTAATAGTAACATATCTGCAAAATATTAGCTTCAAATACGTTACAATTTGGTTTTTATTCGCAAAAATGATGTCGAACGTGTGAGATAGTGTGATAATAAAGTGTGAAGGGATCCATCCTCATTTACTAATGCTCAAAAGTATATCTAGACATATAAGTGTAGTATGCAAAAGCCTACAAATGATGACTATAGATTGTTGTGTTCTGATATTTATTGGAACATATGTTCGCCAATTTGTTATGCTTTGTGATAGTATCCAAAAGCCTAAGTACTTTTTTTTTTAAATTGTTATTTAAGGTATATATAAATCTCAATATAGAGTTCTATCGATGTGTGTTAGGTAGAAAAATATGGCTCGAACTCAGTAATCCTCCTTGTGGAGATTAACAACTCATCTTTTCCATTGTTAAATCACCCTTCATAAATGATTGAGCTCTTCCAACTACTCTGCTTCAGGACCTGTTCATTATACTTCGATATCGCTATGTTTGTCTTAAATATGAACATCCATCGAAAAGTAACAAGGCCTTTCAAACTGTCCTCATATGCTTATATTTTCATGTGAAAGAAACCCAACTGTAGTTAATCCTCTGTAAGTAAGCATTCGTAAGATCCAAAATTTGGAAATCATTAGTAACTAATCCAAAAAATTTAGGTACAGTCAATGGGTTCTGGTAGACCGCCCAATAAGGGGCGCGAGGATGGGAATCTGAGTAAGAATGAGAAATTGATGGACAGCGAAGGGAAGCCTATATATTTTGAATCAAAATCTGCAGGTCCTGCAGAGGACAGGTATATATGACATACTAACAAGGCAGCTTTATTGCGCTCAGATATTTTTTTCAATATTGCAGTTTTGAGAACTTATCTAATAATTTGGTAACTTGTTCATCATTTCTTTCAACTTTATATTGTGTTTCACAGTAGTTTTGTCTACCCTTCCAAGCACCGGGGACGAACTGGCGACACAAGCAAATACTCCATCTTGGGATCACTAACAGACTTGTTGAGTGTGTTGTCTGAAGAAGAGATGGCCTTGTTCAAGACAACTGCACTGGGGCACTTAACAGACATTCTGCGAAATCAATGTTGGTCTAATGCCATATTTTGTTTTCTGATGAGTCGTCAGATCAAAGTCGAACCTGGAAAATATTTGAATGATGAGATCCTTTTTAGAGTTAAGGATGTAAAATTGTATTTTGGAAAGGCGGAATTTTCTCTGATATCCAGACTTAGATTCTGAGATTTGAGGGATGGACATTCCGAATTTGACTCTCCACCGAGGATGTCAAAACTAAAGCTAAAGCAGAAGTATTTTTCAGCTGATAAGAGAATCACTGGAGGGGACTTGTATAACTTTCTTTTTTGTAAAACAGTCTCAAAGGACCGTGTAAATGAGGTTGTCGGATAAACCAGTAATGCCATAAAAATCGTATCGGAAAAATGATGCGTCGTCTCAGTAAATGTGAAGGGAGTGAAACGGTTCAGTGTGAAGTTAATGATAGGGTGACGGTGGCATTAGACTATGTGGTGCACATGTTCTTGTTGGGGCACCAAGACATCCATGGGATAGAAGAAGATCTTTGGGACTTGGTGGACAACCTTTCAGAGTTCAACAAGTACCCATGGGCTGAAAGGGTGTACAAGGCCACTCTACAAAAACGTGACGATGCATTTAAATCTTCTATCAAGCCAAAAGGAATGCCACAAGTGTTGGTGGTAATATGGATTGATTTCTGTTTCAAAAATTCATATGTGTAGGCTTTATGTTTTTAGCATCTCCAGTATCTCATGATTGTGGTTCTAATAGTTTTTGCTTGTATTTTAGGTTTGGTTCCTTATGATGTTCCCGGGTGTGCTTGGCGATATGGGAAGAAAGAATAGTATTGAAGGGTGGCGCCCTCATATTCTTGACGTGTTGTGCACGCAAATCGTTCGGCATCGTCAGCTATGTCTATCGGTGTATCGCTCGGACGTGAGTGAAGCAATGATGCGGTATCGTAATGATTCAGAACTGCTAGTAATTTTGGAGGTAGGGACCCCTCAGTTAGAGGTGTAAAACGTGCCGGCCCGGCACAACCCGGCACACGAAGTCGCGTGCTTCACGTGCCATGTGCCGTGTTGTGCTGTGCCAACGATTAAACGTGTTGTACCGTGATGTGCTTTACTAGTCAAAAGCTAGGCACAGCACACGAATAAACATACTGTGTTGTGCCGTGCTGGCACACGTGCTATAAACAATTTGAAATCACTTAATGTATACATTAAGTCGGACATTATCACAAGAATTTAATTAGACAACATATCATTTGAAATTATTTCAAGTAAAATTAACAAGTTTATTCGATAAAAAGAAATAGCCCATCAAATATAAAATTTGATTATTGTCATGTAAATTAATGTTCTAGTTAAATATAGGTGACGACATTATAACAACGATATTGAAATATATTTTCCAAATATTTAGGTATTATATGTGTTGTTATAAATAAGCAACATAAAATGTTAAAAACTAGCTAGAATAGTGACTCTTTTGTGAAATATACAAAAAATGTGATGTATTATGCCTTGTTATATGGTGTATTTGTACATGTTATGACGTGCTCTCTTAACGTGCTGGGCTGGGCTGGGCCACGTGCTTATCCGTGCTGCTTGTTGTGCTGTGCTACTGTGCCAATTAGTCAAACCCAACACGTCCCATTTAACTAACGTGTCGTGCCGTGCTGTGCTAAGTCACGTCTTCAATAATCGTGCTCAAATTTTAGCGTCTTTGAAGTGGGCTGGGCAGGTGCTCGTCTTTGGCACACCCCAATTTACACCCTCGCTTATCAAGCAATGAGGATCTCGAGACCGAATTTAGGTTAGGAAAGCAATGGAAGACTGAAGATGAGGTTGTGGAAGTTTTGGAGGCGAAGAGCGAGGAAAAATGAGGACGTGCTGAGGATCCCGTAGTAGCTCAATTAGTTGATATGGTGGATGGATTAAAGCGTGAAATGCAACAGAGAGAAATTCGGGAAATTCAGAAAAAAGAAATGATGGGGAAAATGCTGCAGACGATGCTCAAACTGCAGAGGATTTTCTCATATCGAGGAGACCTAATGTGAGTGGATATGATTTGATTTCAGAATTCATGTTAATTTGTTATGAAAATTGACGAACCCACATAGATCTAACTATTTAAAAACCATTTCCAAACTTCATGTTAACAGGGTCCTACTCAATAATTGGATGCAACTCCCGTAAATACGTAACATGAACATTATGAGACTTTGAGATGTATTGCGCTTGATTCCCGACCAAGATAATTATGAAAATGTTATTGATGATTTTGGTGGTGAATCACTAGCTGGTTTTTGTGAAGCTAATACTGGTGTAGAATCTGTAGTTGGAAACATCGAGGCAGAAATAATAAGCCAGATTGCCGCAATGTTTCGCTTGTAAGTATTTCTTGCATCCTTTTCGTGGGACAAATATAATCCTCTAGTCATTTGGGTATGGGAGTATGGTATGGCTTGTTAATCTGGGTGTATTTTTCTACAACCTGTTTGTCTCTAATTAAAATTCCATTTAATTGTCTCCGGCCCTCTGTATATGTAGACCAATGTGTTTAACGAAATCAAGAGTAAGAGAAATAGTCAACGTCAGGACAATAAGAATCTTTCTAAAGTTGTGAGAAAAAAGATGCCAGGGGCGCCCCTGGGGAAGTCACCATTTACTACTTGCGGATTGACTACTCCTAAAATCCCTGCTGATGGGATACTTAAGAAGATATTTGATATTGCCGATGACGTTGTTGCCGCTGACGAGTCAAATCCGAGGAAGGTTAGTAGTATGGTGGAGTTGAGTAGTATTCTTTTGGATGACGTTGATGCTGAGAATAAGATGACTGGTAAGAGAAAGGCTTCCGTGTATGTCTACACTGGGTGTAGCACTTTAACAAATTATGCAAACGATGTTCTAGGTGTCGGTGTGAGAGGTGCGAAGAAACGCAAAGCTCCGGTGAATCATTTTCATAACTTCCAAACTGATCCCTTAAAGGTAACGCCTACTTTGAAATGACCGGGTGTGAATAATTTCATAGACCAAGGGTGAGTGTCCTGGTATATCCTTATCCTTTATATTATTGGGTGTCGTTGTTTATTTATAAAGTAACTCTCGACTATCATGTTGTTATTGTTTGGTATAGTGATGACGGTGCTAACAGATCCTTATTACGTTGTGAGGATTTTAAAAAATTACTAGGGACTAATAAGGCGCTGGGGACAGATGTAAGTTAATTTGCATTAAACTTCAACATTAATATAAGAGTTTTAATCTCTCGTTTTAAGTATTGTGAGATGGTTAAACTTATATGTTTTAGATTGTCATGCAAAGCATATCCATAGAGCATAGCTCGGTTGAACCCACTGCCAAGCGTTGGTATGTCAAGTTTGGTTGTCATATTTTAGTGATACAAAACTCATGTTAAGAGTCGCTTGATTATGTACTAGAGTCAACTTCGTATAGGTTAGCTTAAAAGTATTAGGATAATGAGACTTTACAAGTATTGCGAAGACTTGAAGATGTGAAGAAGCGAGGAGCTACAACGACAACAATCATCCTTCCACTTGAGGTTAGTGATATTTGACTTGAACTGTTTCGATCCCTAACGTATCTTTCAAGTCGTGCTTATTGAAAACAAAACTGCGAAGCATATTTGAACTCTAGATAGACATAGTATTAAGGAATACAATACGGGGTTTATTGCTTAACCATTAAACTTTGTAGATAAGACATCGCCATAATCATTGGGATGCTATTGTGATTATGTATGGGTATGAGGTGAGGATTTCATCCTAGGGAACAATGTTTTACATGTGTTCTAAGGAAGTAAGTTCATAAACTTGTTTGTGAATCGAAAAGGAAATCGCCAGGCGTTATTGGGTTTGTTATTCATTACATATCTTGTGAACATCCAATATGTGTGATTTAGTATAACCGTTCATAACTCGTTGTGTTCTTGGTAAAACTATTCACAAAGGCCTGACTTATGTATTGGTATGACTTTTATTAGTGAAACCGATCTTAAGTAATCACCTGAGATGGTATGATCGGGTTTGTGATTTTATGCTTGACCAAATATGGGAAAGGGGAACCGATCCTAGTAACAGGTGTAGTACATCACAAAGGGGAACCGATCCTTGTATGAGGTGCAAAGCAAGGTTTATAAAGCGAGAAAAGGGGAAACGATCTTACGGACATGTGCAACACGTTTTTAGGCAAAGGGGAACCGATCCTATGGACATGTGCAACACATATAAGTTAGATACCATATATATGTGTGGAACCGATCCTAGTACCTAGTCAACCAAATTTTGGAAAGCTAGTGTGACTATGCACAGTACTCACATGGAAGGTAGAACCGAAACATGTTTTGGTAGAACCGTTAAACCCATGATTTGTGATTAAATGTTATTTGATCAATCGCATAGTTCTTGAAAGTCATATGATCCAATTCTAAACTTGTTTGGAAGTGTGGCAAATCGGTTCAAGGTTGTAAGTGTGAAAGAGAACTTACAAAGTTAAGATGTCGACATACTTTGAACACATGTTATGAATGTTTATTATTTAATTGTTCAAAGTTATTCCTTAATAGATAAGGGAAGAGAATCCCAGGATCGAAACATAAATAAGTTAAGAATCTTTTTATTTAAGGTTATTAACTTCATTTTTAGGAAAATAAGAATTAGTAATGTGCATTTACTAATTAGAGATTTTCTGAGAGATTTCGATCATTATTTTTGGACAAAGCATTTCCAGGAATTATGGAAACCGAATTTGTGCTTTAATGAATATCTTGAGAATATTTTCGGTTTTGGAAATTCCTTGGTGTCCAAACTTCCTTGTCTATAAATACTTGAAGTTTGCCTTTCTAGCAAACTAATCCTTCGTAACAACAAACTACCTCTTGTTGTGTTGTTACTGGTGTAGCCGCCTATTTGAAGAGGAGAGTAACCTAATTAAGCGAAATCTCTTACGGCCTCTCAGTTTAAAGTCTTCTTTGGGATTGAGAAGCTCTATTAGTACCGTTGGTGGGAAACTAGATAATTGCGGTTTATCTTTTGTTTTCATTGATTTGATTGACTAACGGTGGTTGAACTTTGATTGCACCTAGTTTATTTATGCTTGAGAATCTTCTCTTCTGATATAAGATTCACTCAAACTAGATCAGAGTTTCGACAGGGATCTTTAGACTTTTGTTAGTTCTAAAGACGATTTTGTGATAATCCATTGTTAACAGACTCCGTTTTGTGCGTGATTGATCACAAGAGATTCAAGTGATTGTGTGCAGGTGTTTATTGAAGATCTAAGAAGATTTGAAGATAAAGAAGATTTCTGATTTGTGGGTTCATAATCTTTGGTGTGCATAATACTTGTTTCGGTAAAAAGAGGATACAATTAATAATCGGTTTATCCTTGTGATAGATTAGATTGATTAATTTAGTAGATCGACATCAACACAATTCTTTGGATTAAGAGTGTTGTTGGCTTAATCTTAAACGATTATTTCGGTAATTGAACATAAGATAGATCTAAGGACCCGACGAAGGAGTTTATGTTAAGATAAACGGAAGAGCCTTTGTCCGACTCATATCACTTGGTTGAATAGAGTTGATACCAAACAGATTTGTTGTTCCTTTATTGTTTGGAATAAGAACCAAAGGAATTGTTCCAAGTACGTGACTTATTCATAGGTCGGAGGCGTGGGAATACAGACGGAACTAGGTGAACTATAGGTTTAGTTGCTTGGTCTCAATTATACGAAGTTAGGTGTAATTTTGTGTAGCGGCTTAATCGAGAGTATTCACTCGGACAAGGTCCCGGGGTTTTTCTGCATTTGCGGTTTCCTCGTTAACAAAATCTGGTTGTGTCATTTACTTTATATTTCCGCATTATAATTGTTTTATTATAATTTAAGTAAATCACACAAACCTTAATTCTTATTTACTTGATGAGTGAATCCTATTGTGTTTGGTTAAGTCCTAACCTTTTTATCAAGTAACATACTTCGTTGTTGTATTTTCTAGATCTCGTATCCATAGACGATCACACGAAGTGTGAACTGATTAGTTGTATTGTCTCGACTCGGTCCATAGACAATCACTTTCGGAGAAAGGACTTATAGGTAGGAAAAGTTTTAGCTTGAGGTATATTTGGGTACCCTCTCCTTTTCAATATCAACGACATGTTGCGCCTCATGCGCGAGTCAAACCTGGGCATAGATGGCGATTGGACAACAATTGACAGTTACTTTAAAGTATGTTATGTGCCAAAAGAACACAGATCGGGTTGTAGATTATTTGTAATTTTTATGGTAATGCATTATTGTAACTGGTAACTGACCTTCGATTTTTTTCCCTTAGCCTCTTGTGAAGGGGGGAAAGAAGACGATAAAGGACATGGCAGAATATTGGAATGGGATTAAACCGAAAGGCGGGGCTAAACCTTGGCAAACCGTCTCTATGGTGTATGGTGTGGTGCATCTTGTCGACAAATACCATTGGGTCGCTATAAGTATCGACATAGGGGAGAAGATAATTCTTATTTATGATTCCATTAGACCGAAACGGAATGTTAGTAAAGATGGAGCCCATGAAGAAATCAAGAGGATATCGGAATATTTGGATGGAAACTGGTACGACGGGGATTGGAGAGTCGAGTTCGTTAACGATTGCCCTCGACAAACCGATAGGTAACTAATCTTTACCAGACACATTAATGCACAATTACTTATTAATCGTGTTTATTGATGAAAATTGTGTTCTGATGCAAGTAAAATATATAATGATTTACGTTTCTGATGCAATCTGTCTCCATTTATGCATACAACAGACATTCATGCGGGGTTTATGTCATATAGCATCTCATCAGGGGCACTGATTATAAACTGGTAGATGAAAATAAAATTCTCCAGTATGTCGGGAGATGGCTGTACAGCTCCATGGGAAAGAGTTCTTCTGCTGAAGTAACATGTTTATCTGTTTGTATGGGCAGCTTTGACCTGAACACGGGTGGATGCAGGATATTGGTATTTTGGATTTGTAAATAATATCATGGCAATGAATACGACTGTGGCCTCGCTTGTGGTGATTATTTTTCTTAAAGCAACCACACCTACTGTGAAAATACAAAGACATTACTAAAATGTTGGGGTTGCTTGATTTTAGTATTCCTTTGAATGTTGTTGGCATTTGAAGGAGTACTTAAACATCAAGTTGTATTTAATTGTTTATTTTGAAGCAAAAACTAGACTTTACGTTCTGTTTTATCAATCAGATGATTTATTTTGGTTCTGTGTTAGTCCGCTATGGATCATCTTGAAAAAAACTTTGGTTCTGTGTTATAATGTGAAATGTGCGGACATTGGTAACACCTTACCTAGCTGAAGAAAAAAGAAACATAATGTGGAAGGAGGGTTATTTTGAATTACTCAGTAAGTATTCAGAGCTAGTTAATTTCATTGAAAAAAAATCAAAAGATCATCTGCAAAACATGAAGGACAAATATAAGCCAGAGTCGGACTTGTGTAATAAGTCCTTACAAATATTGGAAGCAATTTTTGACAAGAAAAGCAAACTAGCAGTACTGATAAGCAGAAAGAAGTTGCTGCTAGTTCAGTATTTAAAGAACAATATGATCTTGACAGAGGAGAACAAAGTGGTCTTCGCAACGCTGATATAAAGGAAAAAGAAGAAAAGAAGAAAGAAGAAGAGAAAAAAAGAAGAAAATGATGAATCTAAAAAAGAAACTGGTGGTGGTTTAGTACCAAAAAAAGTTGGTAATGTTTCTGATTTTGAAAATGACTTTGTTGAGATTGCAAATATTGGAAATGATATGGTAATGGATGTACAAGACCATCCTGATTTCTCATCCAAAGAAGATGCATTCACTCATGGAGAAGAAAATAAAGAAAGCGAAACTAATGTGATAAAAAATGATTATGAATCCAATGAGAAAATCCAGGAAGATAAATCTCAGAAGACATTGAAAAAGCAACAGGTTAACTACATACCTAGATGGGCTAGACGGTAGCTGGTGGTGGATTTCGGTTTTGCTTTTGAAAAGGACTCCACTATTAGTTGTAACGTAAAATTACTATGGATAATATGTGCACACTAGAAAGAATTGGTCACACCAAGAAATCAACCGAAATTATACGTTTCTTTGCATTTTTTACTCGATTCCCTATTTCTTCTTCATCTGCATCGCGTTCAATTTCTTTCGCATTTTTTGTCTAGTTTATTTTCCAATTTAAGAATTCTGATTTACTGTTTACTCTCTCAAATTGTTGATTATCAATTGACGATAAGAAGATGACGACGAAGAAGATGACAACGAAAAAGATTTACAAAAGGAGGATAGAATGAGTTTGGTTTTTGAATTTTTTTTCTGATAGAAGTAGTGATGAAACTGTAATAAAGTTAGAGCAGACGTGTAGAAGAAACTAGGTCCAAGGTTCGATTCTTATACCTTTCTTTTTCTCCCTCAATTTGTACCTGTACCTCGACGAGATAAAGTCAAATTGACATAGTCCAAGCATAAGTCAAATTGACATAGTCAAAATGTATATATTATTGGGAGCATGCACAAGAATTGTGTATATTCCCAAAAAGCTCCCATGACAGCAGATGCAGGTGAAATAAGGCTTGGACACAAGTCTTTTGCACAAGAAGAATATAGGGTCATCCTCAATCGTTCGTTGGTGGTTCGCATCAGCCGTTGGATTAGAAACTCTAGATAACCCACTTATTCGTAGTGGGTTGGGCTTCCTTTATGGCTTTTGTTTCCTGTTTGAAAGCTTCGCATTCTTAGAAGATTTTCTCGAATCTTTCCTTAACATTGTCCAAAGTTCTCGAGTTGCGATTTCCTTCTTACGCCACGAAAATCATGAATTTACGGTTCCAAAAAGACATGGATGTTTGATCGATATCAATGTCGAGATCTTCATCATGTTATAGTTTTTTCTTCTTATTTTTTGGATGAGAAATAGATGAGAATGGATGTGAAAGCTTAGAACTATGTTTTGGATGAGGAAGAGATGATCAAAGGGTCTCTTTGTATAGAGTTTATAAGGACCTAACGGTTATATATAAGTTTGAAAAATTATCCATTAAGAGACTCAACCATATTGGTCCAAATCTAAAAAAAAAAACAAAAAAAAAACATTGATTCTGCTAGGAGTCCATAATTTACTTTTGGAGTGATCCAAAAAACTTAACTTTCAAAGCAATCGAAAGGATTGGGTACTGCTTGGAAAGCTACTGGTTTCACAATTCAAACAGGACAAGTACTAGCATAATTACCTGGCTCATGGCAGGAACTGCAGGGCCTTTTTTTCCGACTTTGGCCTGCTTTTTCACCAATAGAGAGATATCGCTTCCTTTTTCGACGACCCTTTCCTGGCGCTTCTCTGTATGGAGGCAACACTATGAGCCCATTCTCTCGCACAACCAAGAGTTCTTGACTCAGTACTGGGTTTATCGCAGGAGCATACATTGATCTCCATCTAGATCTTGAATAGTAATCTCCATACAACGGAATAACATCAATATTCATATTTAAAGACCCTGCAAGTGCAAGACTTATGCTTCAGATTGACGACATGCTGATCATTATTAACTCCCTCATCCACTTGGAATTCACCATCACATATTTTTTTTGACATTTAAGGATTGCGCCAACTTCCACCGACCTTTCATTCTTTTTTTAGCAAGGTCACTCAATGCATACCTATCTTTCTTAGCTAGGTCTCTACGTTCAGAAAACCACAACATGATTTGTGACCGTATGCAATCGACCAAATGGGTGATTGGGAGCTTTCTAGCCATCAAAAGCAGGGCATTCCAACTCTCACAGAGGTTTTTTGTCATGAAAGTATAACGGTCTGATTTGCGATGAATCCTAGCCCAATGCCTTGATGAAACATTCCGTACAAAGGCTAAAACCTTCGGATATTCTTTGACTTCTGGCATAGCCTTCCGGTAATCATCATCAGTGTACGCTAACGCAGAGTTCAGCTGTGACATTGTGATACCTCGTTTTGATATTCTCTGCGTTGTGAGAAAATGACAATCAATCAACCAAGTATTGAATATGCCCTCAATGTAATATGATCTTAAGACTAGCCAAAGGTTAGTGCTACATAAAGCTAAAGATAAGCTCAATGGTTAAGGGAGACGATTTTCTAAAAGATGTAACTCGACCGTAAAGTGTTGTTGCTAAATACCTTTAAGATGGTATGCGAAGTAAACATGACATTCCCTGGTAAACACTGTTGAAACCCCGTGTTCGATGCTTTGCGATCTGTCTGAACACACAACTAGATCCTCTCTTGATGAAAACTCGGGACCAAGCGCATCGAATAATTATTGCATGAACCATTCAAATGATTCATTATTCTCAGAATCAACAATGGCAAATGCAATAGGGAACATTTGATCATTAGCGTCAAATGCAATTGTCGAAAGTAGAACTCCATGACCGTCCCCGGAGAGATGCGTACCATCCACAACAAATGCGGGTCTACACCAAGTTTTGAATCCATGTAGACATGCACCCAACGCAAAAAAAGAATACAAAAAGCATCATTTGCATCGGTATGAATCGTCGTTTTTGTTCCTTTGTTGTGTAGTTCAAGCATGTGGCTGTAACCCACCAAGTATTGGTATGAATCGTCGGGAGAACCTCTAACCGCTTCAGTTCCCCGCTTACAACCAAGGTAAGCCTGCCTGTAAGTGATGGTGATACCATACTCTCTCCTTATGTCATGCAGCAGTTGGTTGGGTGTATACACACATTCACACTTGGAAAATTCCTTCCTTAAGAGTATGGCCATTTGACGAGCCATCGTTTTTTTCCTGGGAACGGGGTCCATGTTTTCCTCTCTACAACAAGTGTGTGGAGCTGCGACTTTAGTGATTTCCCACCAGGTAAGAGAAGGCAGCTGTCTTGCAAACACAGCCTACCTGCACTGCTTAGTGGGATCCAAACATACGAAGCGTATAGAATGTAGCTTACTAATTGAAACCTTGGCTTCAAAAAAGTCTAGTATTTTGACCATCCCAACAGCCAGTCTCCGTTGATCCTTGTTTTTGAATCTTTGACCGTCACACGGCTCATACCACTGTAATTCCCTGTAGGTTTCGGGAGGTGGAGAACTCCGCACAGATTTTGGATTTGACGGAGCATTATGTAGGCGGGGTAACTCGACGGCAAATGGTGTGTCCTAAGTTGCTTCAAGGCTTCTCCTAGCTTTGAAAACATATTCGTTCCCTGAAATAGATAAACACAATAGAGATTAGTGAGACTAGATAATGTAGGAATAGATCTTTGGCATGACCTATTTTAGTGTCGTGTATAAAAATATATACACAAATTGCTAGCTATTACACGGTTGCGTAAGTAACATAACAAAGTTACGAGTGTTCTTTACAAGGAAAATACAGTAAGATCCACAGACTGGGATACAGAGATTTGGAAATGATAATAGTATAACAATTAGAGGGAGAAGCAGATAAAATTATTACCACTTCCGGATGACTTGGGCGGTGCCGTACAATGCTGGAGTTATCATTGACGGAGGATTTCACTCTGTTACCACTGGTAGGGATAATGGGGTTGAAGGTGTATTCCCAGTTGAACACATTTGACTAACATTACTGGTAAAGGGAGTTATGGGAGCACGATCTACTGTTACTTGCTCATATGCCTCTTTCCGAGATGTTATTACGAAAAAAGATGGAACTCCTGGTGCTTCCTCCACATAAGAGTTCAAGGTTTCTTGTCCGGTAATCAATATCCGTTGTCTACACCCTGTAACTTCAACCAAAGACTGCAGGACCATAGACTTCGAAATCAGGTCCCTGTTCAAAACCATGTAGACCCGCTACTTTCTTCTTTATATCCTCTGGAGTAAACATTTCATGGAAAACCAGATATTGTAACCCGGCCCGGTATATGTATCGTTACCGCTTTTCCGTACCCAAACACCATTGCAGTGCACATGGACTTTTATATTAGGAATCAAACAAAAAAAACGTGCAACTGAAACATATAAAAATCATTACAACCTTTACAATATCTGAATATACAGTAGAAAAGTGAAATTGCACCGAAGGAACGCAAATTCAATGAATTAATTGGTCTTGCTAATTGCACTAAAAACACAAGTTTGCGCACTCTTCTTTTTTCCAGGTGCCACTCCAAATTATGAGACTAGTACCCCAATAAGGGCCTCCACTGAATAATTAGATATGGCTTCAATAACTACTTCAATGGTAATTACAGAAAAGGGTGCAACAAAAAGGGTGTTGAGTAAGTACTTCAACAAAATTTCATTGTGAACTAAAGATAACCCAAATTCATTTTCTCACTACTACAGAATAGTGCTTACACATTGAGAGTGTCATTTCAGGAGACTGTCTAACACGCTGATCCATAATGATATTAATCTAACTCTTCTGCTTAAATCATCTTTAAAAACCGCACTACCAAAATCAAACAGTAGCATTCGCAATCAGAATCCATATCCAACCCACTAAGAAACTTCCTATTAACCCCTATTTTAAACATATTTCATGAAATCAAAATGAAAATTTATATCCAATTTTAAATTATCATCATTTGTTAAAGCAAAATCAATATCGACAAAATATCACAATCAACTATATCATCACCAAACATGACTTATTTTCGATATATATGGAGAACCCTAGTTTTCGATTAGAACATATTTTCGATCTACATGGAGTTGAAAATCTAAAAAGATTAGAAATCAAATTTCTAGGGTTTACAAAATCAAACATTATTTTGATTTCTGAAAAACGGATTTTCATACCTGATATGTAGATCTTATAGATGAGCTTCACTTTAGGAAAAAAGGAAGAGGAATAATAAGAAAGATAGAAGTCTTCCGAAGGTTTGTGGTGTGTTATGTGGAAGAAAAAAAGTTAGACATTTGGGAGAGCTGAAGTCGAAGATATTGAGGTGAAAAGATAAAGATCATCTGCGTACATCAAGGCTAATTAGTAATAAAGTATTGTTCACTATTAGCCTAATAATTGTTCTTTAATCCCGTATAATTCTTGTATAATCCTATATTCTTGTACAATACCGTATAATCCTTCTGTAATTATGATTAATCTTTTTGTTATTATGATTAATCTTTTTGTTAATTATGAATAGTGTTCGATGTTCATATATTTGAAACATGGTTGTCTACACTTATCAAACATAATATTATGCCTAGATTCTGGATGTCTACATATAATATATGCACATCCACGTGGCACCAGTAAGAAAATGGTGGGGTCTCAGTAAATAAAAAAAACTTACGATATTATTATAAAAACGAAAAAAGTAATAATAAAAAAATCTGATGTCCACGTATCACACGTGCGGATAGGATAAACTCAGGTATTTCCGTAAAATACTAGGGCATATATGTCCGTTGACCGGTCATGGCACACTTTTGGAAGATTTTCAAAAAGGGTACATTTTTGGAAGATTTTGTGAAATCAATCACACTTCCGGTAAAGATCCCCTAGTAACCACACTGGGAAATATTTAAGCTCGGGAGAATACTGTATAGACACGGATGTCAGTCGTTCTCCTCCTCCTTTATTGTCCAAAATTAAGCTTAGCGCCTTGTCGTTGGTATGATGTAACTCCAATCTCTCAAGACAAGGAGAATATGAACTAAATGGTATGGATTTTAACCTCAAGCAGCCACTAATGGTCACCTTTTTTAAGGATGGGAAGGAGTTGAAAGAATGATGAGGAGCCCAATCTTCCAAATTTGACATATCTATAAGCCTCAACTCAACTAACGAAGGGAACACAATTTTGATTTCTTCTTCTTTTTCTATTACTCTCCTCCGTTGGTAATACAAATTATGATCCAAAGAATCCACTAAAAACATTCCTTCCATCTCAAGAATTTTAAGACTAGGGAGCATACCCAGCGGTGGTAACTGCTCGAAAGCGTAGCAATCGTCCAAATATAATTCCACCATATTCGGAAGAAAACCCATCCACCGTACAAACCTTAAACCCCTGAAACTAGATATTGTCAACATATTTAAATTAAGGTGAGGCGATGACCTTCTAACACTATTATATCATTCACCCCTGTCGATAAACTCATCATCATTATTATAAGGACAAACCCAAGTTAGATGCAAATCCTCAATGTGCTGCTTGTCCTTAAACTTTGTTCTTTCTGCGCCTTCTTTTCCAGCTCTCACCTTCTCGAGATTATTTATATGGATAATCTTTGATTTGCGTTTAATAAAATATATAATCATGTTGGCTTCACGAAACTATATTGTACTAATATTACTTAACCGGATTTTCACAACGTTAAGCACAGAAAAAACTACACAAGATAAATTAAACTACGTACTATACAAGATTTGAGAACTTGTATCCAGAGAACTTGTTTATATATACTGCACTTAAACGTGGCGATTGAGAAATTTACTTTACAAGTAATACCTAAAATTAATTGTTTCCTAATGGAAGTGAAACTAAAAATAGGTTATTCTTAATTTGAGAAGGTGCAAGTTTTCTTGCTAAGAGGCAGGGGCGGGGCCATTCCATGGTAGTTGCCCAGTCTGGGCTGGCTCCAAAGTAAAGTCGAATTTTTTACCTATTTTCGGATAAATTTTTGATGAGAGCGTTTTCTGATGGGAGCATGGGGGACAAACCATATATTGACATGTGTTTGTCCATTAATTGCTTCCAAACAATTATGTTTCCAAAATATCAAAGAAATATATTTTTGGAGAGAATATTGGTTATCTTAATTGGTGATATTTTATCTTTGATATTTTAGGAAACATAATTTGTTAAAACAATTAATGAGAAAGACACATGTTAACATATGGTTTGTACCCCATGCCCCCATCAGAAAACGTCCCCATCAAAAATTTACTCTCTATTTTCCCTCCCACTTAAAAAGAAAGTTTCTCTTAATTTTTTTTCTTCTTTTGAGTATCATTTTGGATGCAGCGGTAAACAAAACAAAATATGATTTTTTTTATCAGCCTCGATTGGTTTTCACTTTTGATACTTGCTGATCTACCTCATCACTCTTGAAGTTTTTACTTTTTATACTTGTGAGCATCCTAATTCTTACCGACTAATGGAAACAAAATAAAATATGGATGAAAAATGTTGACATAATTATGCATTCTAGGAAACAAAAAGAATAAAAGGAAAAGAATTTGGGATATATATCCTTTTGCCATTTGGTGGGCAATGTGGATTGAAAGAAATGCGAGGCTATTCAATGGAAAATACAATTCAGTTGAAGCTATCATCGATAACGTGAAGGCTCTTATTTTTAACTGGTGCGTGTGTACTGATATTTTCAGTTGGTTTTCTTTGAATACAGTTTCTGCATAATTGGGATGTTGTAATGCATTAATGTATTTTGCTCTACTATAATTGAGCACTGTTTTATATTTCTTTTGATCAGTATACCATCGTCTTGGTGGTAATACGATCTTTTTCAATATATCGCCCTTTTTGAGTAAAAAAAAATAGAGCAGTTGAGAAATGCATCCAAAACCCATATGTAGCTCATGTCCTTGATATTATCCTCCTACTACAATAGAATTGATGCAGTTGAGAAATGCATCAAATATTAGAAAATAATAAGTGCAGGGAATTTAAGAAGGGATCTTGCAGTATTTATGACCATGAAACTATGTGGGGTCAAAATATCGCACAAGGCATAACCAAACCTCGCCCCAGACAAGACAAGCCTAAACACGAAACTACTATGATAATCAAAGACCAAGGCGAAGAATGTAAGCGCGACAGTAAAGAGTGAACACGAAGAAACAATTACGCGATGAAGACAGAGCAGAGATTTTGCATGTGAACAATGGTTGTATTATACTGATATATTTGCCTATATAAGAGTTCAAAATAAGAGAGAGAAGGGAGAGAAATCAGTAAGTATAAGAACACTAGAGAAATCATCTAGAGAACTAAGTGATTATCTTTTAGAGCTTAGTCCTTATTTTACATCTTTCCATTATTTGTTTGTAAGTTCATCTTGAGGATCATTGTAAGAGCTTCATACATTCAATATAAAGTGTTTGTGAAGATCATTTTAGCATCAAAGTGGTGAATAATATCATTAATGTTTGAGTTGATATACATGACTTAAGCTTTGTGTTATTATCATTACAACAGATGTAGTTGTGGGATTTTCCGCAACTACATTTTGGCGCTAGAAACAGGGAGGATTTATCCTCACATGCTAGTTATCGACTAGAAAATATCATTTTTTCAAAGATCATTTGATACCATCATTACCATCATTTTCTGTCCATCATGAAAACCTCCAGTTGATTGTTTGAAGTCACTGATGCCTTGAAAATATACACCACTTTCATCCTGATATCCACCAAAAAATCTCGACAAGCATACCACCATATCACCTGGAAAATTCTTGCCGAAAAACCTTTTGCTCTTCAAAAAAAAAAAAAAACTGCGCGATATTCTGTCAGACATCTTCCTTAAGATTCTTTCTCAGTAAACAAAAACCAAACCAAAATTCGTCTACTTACACTCCTCACAGACAGAATGGTGCGAACCGCTTAAAGAGCAGTACACGTCATTGCTACACGAAGGAGTAACATAGTGGTAAATAGAAAGGGAACAAGAGGTGAAGTGAAACTTCAGCTGCTGGAGAGAAAAGAGGCTTAGAGAGAGAACACCGTAATCGCAGCCTACTCTCCATTATAGAAACGGACCAGCAGAACAATGATGTTGTTGCTCAAGACCCAACACAACAAAATAACAACGGAGAAAGAATCGTTTACGAAGAAGGTGTTGTGCACACAACCCGATACCAAACACCGGAGGAGGAGGACCAATCAACGCAAAATCGTGTGGTAAAAACCCAAACAATGAGGACCACTTGACTATCCAACAGTTAAGAGAACGTCTCGCGCGAAACAGGCAAATTGAAAGAGAACTGAGGCAAGGGATCGAACGAAGTAGCGCGAGAGATGTGGAGCTAGCAGAAGAGCGAGCAAACTTGGCACGACAAAATACCTTGTTAACAGAAGAAAATAGTCGGTTGAATGAGGATATACAAGCACGAACTCATACTGGAGAAACGGAAACTCGGACAAGTAGGAGTTCTTCAAGGCGAATGAGCGAACGCCATGACAAAACTAGAGAAATGCAAAACAACCGTGTAGAATACGAACGAGAAGTGCGCGAAAGAGAGAACGAAACCGAAAATGCACGCGACATAGAAAGAAGGTTGCGAGAGCGACTAGAAATAAGAAGGAATCGAGGAAGGAGAGGAAGCCCAAAACAAGAAATACAGAGATATGATGGCAGAAGAGGAAGTAGCTCAGAGCGAAAGCCAGAGGTACAAAAGAGATACGAGTTTGGAACGAGATACTAGAGGGGCAATAGACAGAAACATGATAGAACAAAGAGGATTAGGAGCTTAGCGGAGCCGAGACCAAGGGAGATGGAGCAGGTTAACGCGAATCAAGCTATACTCCAACGGCTCGAAGAACTCAAAGCAACAATGAAAAATAATAACAAAAGAGGAGGAGGAAAAATGAAGTTAGCATAAGCCATAGAGGAAGCAGAGCGATCGCCATTTTCACAAGAAATACTACAAACACCCATTCCTGCTAAATGCACTTTACCCACGTTTTCTAGCATCTTCGATGGGACGGGATATGCGGTGCATCACGTGAAAGCCTATAATCTCACACTAATGCCATGGGCCCAACATCAAGCGGTATTATGCAAGTATTTTCCCGCTAGTCTGGAAGGGAAGGCTTCATCATGGTTTGACTATCTAGGCGAAGGGTCGGTGACTTCGTTTGCAAAACTGCAAAGGTTGTTCTAAGGGAACTACATAACCAGCAGTCGGGCAAAAACAGGCATTAAAAACGCGTGCGAGCTAAGGAAAGCGCATAGAAAAAGCCTGCGAAGTCTGACCACACGATGGAGGACCATGTGTACCGAATCAGCGGGCGAAGTACTGAATGGTTTTAGAGAGAATATGGGGATATGCTTCATTATTACAGTTACCCGACAAGAAGGTACGACAATCAAGTTGAGCGAAGGCCATACTACCCGCCATTCGAAGATGTGAAACTTCCCAGGCTAAACACACCCATAGACAAAATCTGGGAGGCAGTAGTGCTAACTGAAGAAATACCGCTGCCAAAGAATATCGAACAAGAACCCCACCAGGAGAAAGGAGTGGAATTTTGTGTGTATCACCGGTTTCACATCCACAACACCGCACGCTGCAGAAAGGAAAGCTGAACCACTTCCTAGAGACAAATGAATTACTAAGAGCACTACCATCCCACCAACCAGTAGTCATACATCGCATTGAGATTTGACATAATTCTAGACAGATAAATTCCATTATCCACTCTGCTAAAGAGATCAACAACTTTCATGATAATGTCCTAAGTCGAGTATAAAAAAGAGATCGCAATGGCGAAGAAATACACCTGGTAACATATTAGGAAATAGGGCTATTCTTAGCCTAGAATTATAGTTATTATTTGGAATACCTTGAGACCCAAGTTGGGTCTTTGTATAAATATCTTGTGTGTTAATGAGAATAACACAGACTTAACCAAAAATTAACATGGCATCACGAGCCTGGTTAAAACCCTAAACCTAAAAATTTTGTTTCAAATTCTACACGATGGGAGAAGATATAACAGAACCATCAGGAACCAAAGGAAAGAATGTAGAATATGATTTGCGAGAAGAAGAATCCTGTACCATCCGGGATCAAGTGATGGTCCGTATTATTATTACTCCAATTGTTTTAAAAGGAACCAATTATGATGAGTGGGCTAGAGCCATTAGAAGATCGTTGATAGCCAATGAAAGTTTGGCTTTGTTGATGGCACCATTAAAGAACCCGCAGATCCCGATCGCTTGGAAGAATGGATTTCGGTCCAATCAATGCTCGTTTCTGGATTAGCAACACACTAGAATCTTCAATCGATCGACGCTAGGAGATTACGATGATGCAAGTCTTCTCTGGACACACTTAAAGAAAAGATTTTGTGTTGTCGGTGGAACACGAATCATGTCAACCAAAGCTTCTCTCGAGTGATTGCAAACAAGGAAAAAGCGAGAGTGTAGCTGTCTATTATGGGAGATTGAACAAAATATGGGATGAGCTGGTGACATATATGAAGATACCACATTGCAAGTGTGGTCTTTGCACTGCAATATTGCGACTCGTGTGAGTACTTTGCGAGAAGAAGATTTTCTTCATTATTTTTTGATCGGTCCGGATATCGTATGCGATTCAAGACGTGAACAGTTGTTGGCAAGAGAACCTCTACCATCTATCGATGCAGCTTATCAAACTATTGTGAATTACGAACGATCATGAACAAGTGATGTAGTATTTTCGAAAGAAGTACAAGACAATGTTATGGCATTTAAAGTTGAACTGATCAATGAGCAACCACCAATACATATGATCCTGCCAAGTATTGTAAACACTTTGTAATAGACAAGGACACTGGATGAGGGTTGTTATCGGCTAATTGGATACCCCGAATGGTGGGGAGATAGACCTCGGAGTGGCGAGAGGTTATGGCGAGAGGAGGCGGGACAGTGGTAGAGGTAGAGGTGGTTACTGGTTCCGCATACGGCGAGGTGGTAGAGGACATGGAAGCAACATTCCATTTCGTGCACATAACCTGAATATACCAAAGCAGCTCAAAGAATCGGGTGGTGTGACATCCGCAGATGGAACGGGTTTGACTCGGAGTGACGGCACTCATCTTCAACAAGTACTTGAGTTTTTGAGCTCAAACAAATCAAAAATTCAACTACAAGGTAAACAACATCGGGCTTCTGGATTATAGATACATGAGCTACGAATCATGTCACATGTAATATAGATGACATGATAGAAGTAAAAGATATTAAGGCATGCTCGGTAGGTTTGCCGGATGGAAAGTATGCGAACTCGAAAAAATTGGAACCGTGATTCTTCCCGGTGGTTTGAAACTTGATAATGTGCTTTATGTACCTCAGATAACTTGCAACTTAATCTCGGTCATACAGATGATCGATGAGATAGCTTGTGTTGTGCAATGTACTAACAGTTTATGTCTTATACAGGACCGGTTGACGAGGAAGGTGATTGGAGTGGGTGAGAGACAAGGTGGACTATATAGTTTTCGTGGTGTGCCTCCCCCAAAGTACTTGTTGTTAGTGAGAACTCATATGAGCTATGGCATCAAAGAATGGGACATCCATCGGAGAAAGTTTTACAAAAGCTACCAGTTGTGAGTAGGTTATTTCGAAATAATAATGATGCTTGTGATATTTGCCCACGAGCAAAACATCGTAGAAGTAGTTTTCCTGTTAGTTTAAGTAAATCCAGTTGTATATTTGAGTTAGTTCATCTGGATTTATGGGGTCCTTACAAGACACCTTCTTCTTGTGGAGCTCATTATTTTCTGACAATAGTAGATGATTTTTCAAGAGGTGTGTGGATTTATTTAATCAAAAGTAAAACTGAAGTTGAATTGGTATTTCTTAATTTCATTGCTCTTGTGAAACGTCGGTTTGGTAAAGAAATCAAAATTGTTAGAAGTGATAATAGAAATGCAATTTAATACATTGCGTGGATATTTTAAAACTAGCGGGATAGTCTTTGAGACATCATGTGTTGGTACGCCCCAACAAAATGGGAGGGTTGAGAGAAAACACCAGCATATAATGAATGTGGCAAGAGCCTTGAGATTTCAAGCAAATTTACCAATACGTTTTGGGGAGAGTGTGCATTAATCTGCAGAGATACTTGATTAATCGTACACCAACACCTATTCTTAACAACAAAACTCCATATGAAATTATGTTTGGGAAGTTGCCTCCATATGATCATTTGAAAGTGTTTGGGTGTTTGTGTTATGTGCATAATCAAAGTAGTAAAGGGGATAAGTTTGCAAGCGAGAGGAAGGAGATGTGTATTTCTTGGTTATCCTTTTGGTAAAAAGGCATGGCAAGTTTATGATTTAGACACAAAACAATTTTTAGTGTCAAGGGATGTGGAGTTTTATGAACATCGGTTTCCTTATATGACAAGTATTACTTGGAAATAGCATCGAGATTGTTCCATCAAATAATGATGTTTGTTGGAGTAATGATGAAGATAGAGAAGAAGAACAGGTTGTCTAGAGATGTTATGGAAACTCATCAAGACGAGCAGCAAAGAACAAAGCAAAATGCGATGAATCATTGTCTCGAGACCGATTGTGAAACTAAAGAATTACAAGGAAAGGATCAAGAACAACCCGAGGAGAATGGTGCTAATAGCAATGACACAACAAAATTGAAGGTGTGGTACGGAATAATAGTAGTGAGATGGGTAAAGGAAAACGTCGGAAAATTCCTTCTAGCAGACTCAAGGGTTTCGTGACGCACACAAAGATGAGAAAATAGTCCACCTTCCACTCATCCTACACAATCATCACCTCGGTACACCTTATCCTTTGACATATTATGTTAGTTGTGATCGTTTTTAGCTTCATAGAAAATATCTTGCAGCTATCACCTGCTGAAATGAGCCTAAGAGCTTCAAAGAAGCTATGAAGCATCCAGGATGGCAAAAAGCCATGGCAAGAAGAAATAAGAGCTCTGGAGGAACAAGGAACATGGGAATTAAAAGAATTACCACCTGTAAGAAGGCATTGGGAAGCAAATGGATTTACACAGAAAAACGTGATGAAAATGGAAATTTGGTACGTCCGAAAGCAAGACTAGTAATATTTGGGAATCATCAAGTTGAAGGATTGGATTACAATGAGACATTTGCACCAATGGCAAAGATGACAACAGTTCAGACTTTTCTAGTTTGTTGCAAACAATTAAAAATTGGGAAGTGCATCGATGGATGTGCATAATGCCTTTCTTCATGGAGATTTGGAGGAAGGAGTGTATATGAAGATACCACGGGATTTGCCAAGGGAAATCCTAATATGGTGTGTAGAATGAAGAAATCATTATATGGCCTAAAACAGGCTCCTAGGTGTTGGTTTGCAAAATTATCAGCAGCTTTGAAGAATTACGGCTTTAAACAGTCATACTCAGATTATTCTCTCTTTACCATGACAAAGGGGAAGATGCAGCTTAATGTTTTGGTGTATGTTGATGATTTGATTGTAGCAGGAAATGATCTGGTTGCACTTCATAATTTTAAAACATACTTGGGACAATGCTTCAAGATGAAAGATTTGGGGAAGTTGAAATATTTTCTAGGATTGGAGGTGGCTCGTAGTAAACAGGGTTTCTACATATGTCAGAGGAAGTATACATTGGATATTATCATGGAAATCACATTATTGGGAGCAAAACCTGCAGAGTTTCCAATGGAGACAAATCATCGTCTAGCTTTGGCGAAAGGTAAAATACTAGATGATGTGGAAAAATATAGAAGATTGGTTGGTCGTTTGATTTATTTGTCAGTCACTAGACCAGATCTTGCTTACTCAGTGCATATCTTGTCACAATTTATGCAACAACCAAGAATAGAGCATTGGGAAGCAACTCTTCGTGTGGTTAGATATTTGAAGAAGAATCCTGGACAAGGAATTCCGTTGCGCTCTGATAGTAGTCTCAGTTTAAAAGGATGGTGTGACTCAGATTGGGCAAGTTGTCCATTAACTAGACGTTCATTGACAGGATGGTTTGTTCTTCTCGGGTTTTCACCTGTGTCTTGGAAGACTAAGAAGCAACATACGGTTTCTCGGTCCTCTACCGAGGCGAATCACGAATCTATGGCGGCATTACATGTGAATTAAAGTGGTTGAAACAATTACTTGGTGATTTAGGAGTACATCATACACATGGGATGAATCTCTTTTGTGATAGTCAATCAAAGATTATATATTGCTCGGAATCCAAAGTATTTCATGAACGAACAAAACATATAGAAGTGGACTGTCATCTTGTCAGAGATGCTATAATAAGGAAGATTATATCACCATCTTACACTCCTACAACAGTGGTAGGCCTGGAAATGTGTTTATGCTTTAGCCTACAGTGATAACCGCAAGTGCACTGCGTCTATCGGAGACGCGGCAAGTGCACGGTCGATCCCACAAGGACTTGTGGTGCTCTGATTTATCTAAAGCTTGGCTTCACTAAGTTTCAGATGATATTGTGACAAACAGGGGGTTTTGTGCCGATACGGCTAAGTTGTAGTGACTCTAAACTAAGGCAGTGACTAGATTGTAAAGCACTAGAGTTGCGAATCCACCACCTAATCTCGGCTAAATCGAGTTCAATGGTTGATAATGTTCTCGTCCCTTGTAATGGCAGGTCCATTCATCCAGTGGTCTCAATGGATGGCTTCTATCAACTAAAGCAATTAACTAATCCCTAGTATTAGTTGTCTTGTCATAGTACAACTAATCACGGATCAAGTTTCACTACTTAGATGATTCAACCTATCTTAAAATGGGTATTCTAATCACAATTAAGGTATCTCTCCCAAGCACTAATTGTCTTCTCGGGCACAACTAGTCCGAGGATTAATAGCATTCAATGAAGCATAAATTGCACACATTTTACATAGAAATAACCTGACTACAAAGCATACATGGCATACTTTGTGAAAGTAAAATGCAAAAGTGTTATGATTATATATACCCTACACAATAAAGCACAACAAGAACAGATATCAAAATATGAGCAAATCTTAGCAAAAGATTATGGGTTTCATCTCAACCCTAGCCAATTTATTTAGAACATGATTAAGATACAAAATAAACTACAAATTAACCTAATTGGTGCTCACGCTAGCCTGGCATGAGTTTCTACACACCAACAGTTCAACCTTTTATACATGCAAACCCCAAAACCTTAACTCTCTCAAAAATCGAAATTAAAAATAAAATAAACTCTCACCCATACTCTCTGATCGTCTCTCCTCTTGTCTAATCGCTCTGCAACTCCATGCTTCGACTGTGGTGATGAAAGCCCTAGCTCTAGTTTTTCTCTAAGTTAGCTTCTAGGGTTGGAGAAGCTAAGAAAGAGAAAACCTAGACCTAGAGAGGGGTGCGACTGTTGATAGAGAAGCTGTTGCGGCTGACAGAGATGGAGTGGTGGTGCGGCTAGTGTCAGGAGGTGATGGAGGTGGTGATGATGGTCTCTGAATCGGGTAAGGGAGGAGAAGGTGAGGGTAAGGGATTTGCAGAGAAGAAAGAGAAGATGGAGAAGAGAAATGAAGTGATCGAATAGGGTATAGGGTTATGGGTAGTTTTGCTGTGAAGCAGGTGTAGCGACGGATGATGGAAATGTCAGTAGCGAGCGTTGGATTTAGCCGAGAAGATCCGAACGGCTCGGGGAGAGTTGAGTTGTTTTGGTGTTGAGCGGAGACATCAAGAGATGATGAGGAAGTCGGAGCGAGCGTAGGATGTGGCGAGTGAAGATCTTAACGGCTCGGGATGAGCGGGTTCGGATCCGGGTCGTGGGTAGCTCTAGCCCATGTCTTCCTTGTTGGGTTGCAACCGATTCGCGCGTGGGCTTTGGGTATCCGCTCCATAGATGCTCGTCTCCAATTCTTCGCTCTTGGCTCTCGCATTCTCCGAGCTTTATTTATTACCTAAAAACATAAAATTAATTAATACAAATATTTATTCTTGAAAACAAAGAAAACACAGAATGGGATAATATCTCGATTTCTAAGCGCAAAAGATGAGTAAAATGCCAATAAAAAGGTGTATAAATATGCACTATTTGGCACTCATCAAATACCCCCAAACCCGAATTTTACTTGTCCTCAAGTGAAACAAAATGAAGAAATCCTAACTATACCCCCGTCGCAGTCTCTCGAATGCATTTAGCGTATGCACTAAGCCTTTAAACCCCTAGGTGTCCCTAGTGGACGAGTTGTAGTCTCGTGAGGGTTTACCAGAGGTGTACCCACAAAACCTTCTCCAACTTCGAGTGTAAAAGAGTCTCAAGCCTCCAAGAAGCTATGAGGACATAGAGTTTCTGCGTGCTAGTAACAAGAAGTTAGAACTATCAAGAACGCATTCTCATCCTTAAGTGCTTTGAGCGAGAAGTAACCATACCATATGAAAGAATTCGGATTCGATTGTGATCATAAGCCTCGACTTCGCCTCACCATTAGGGTTTTATGATAATTGCACTCAAAAAGATCGCTTTTTTAGTCTCTCATGTGTGCAGCAGGAATAAAGAGAGAAATCCCACACACGTTGTAGGTAAGAAGGATAACCTTCCGAAATAATTTCTCGGAGACTCCACAAAAGTGTGGACAAAAAGAATCTTTTTCTGATGATCTCTAAGAAAGGAAATCAACCATTAGCAAGGGTGGGAGTACTCACTTACCTTCTCACCCGATCGGCAATTAATATCACTCTCTCATAAGAAACCATAGAAACGTCTTCAATCTTCTGTCTTCGGTCTTCAACTGTTGATGACTTAACTTCTTAACTTTAAAAAAACTTGATGATTTTTTTTTTTTTTTTTTTTTTTTTTAAGTTACAATAAAACGATAAAACTCAATTTTTCACAAACTTCATTAATTCTCATCCTATTTTCTTTTCTTTTCTTTATTGCATATAAACCTTGGACTATATCAACTTTTCTTTCAATATTCCACGATCTTGCTCCGTTTGTTGACGATGATGTGTTTCTATGGGTCTCGTTGATTGAGAGAGAGAGTGATGCTAACTACAAATCGATATTTAGAAGGAGTTTTCATCTTTAGACGCGTCACCCTCATGATTGACAAAAACTAGCACTCAAGAGATCAAAAGTAGTCTTTGAAAATGGTGCGAAGTGGGGTAGCTCACCATTCCTACCCGAATTGACGTATGGTGACACACACTCTAACAACTTTTCTAGAAAGTTGCAAAAAAATTGAAGGTTGGTGCCTCACTTGATGTAAAATGGGTAGTCTCCACTATGGGTGATCACAATTCTACTACCGAATATCTAAACAACACCTAATTCGCCCTCCCATGGTTAAATCCAACTTTAACGCTCTAATCAACTAAGAAACCCGATTGCATTTTCCAAAGACTTCCAAATTCTGTTATTTCGGTCAGACTCTCTATGTAAACATAGCTAGAAGCATGCTAGTGACTCTAAAATCTCTAAAAGTTGGAGGTTTTTTACAAAAAGAGTTTTTTTTTTTTTTTTTTTTTTTTTTTTTTAAAAGATTAAAAAGACTAAAAACTCTATATGCAAATGCACCCCCAAACCTAAATCAAACATTGTCCTCAATGTGTCAACAGATAGGAAAAATTTAAACAGTCACATACCAAGAGAACTATGCTGAGTAGAGAAAAGGGTAGAGATTACCGGATGTCGGCAGAAGCAAGGTTAGAGCTTCATTAATCAAGGCTAGAATCCAACATTCTCAGCGGAGATCATATCGGATTAGCACAAAATATGCACAAGAAGACTCAACCGTTTCAAGAAAAGAAAAATTTAACAAGTCCTACTGGATTATATACAATGAAAATTTACCATACACTAACAATCTAAAGAGTTGAGGATCAACCCAATAGAAAATATATACAAACATCAGCAGCCTTACACAAATATAACATGAGAGTGCAAGTAAGACTGCAAATGGGAATGATTTTCCCCCAAACCTAAACTTGTGAACGGATGCGGTTTTGAGCACAAAATCTTGCAATTTTAAAGGTACATCATGCAAAAGGTCTAACTCAAAATGAGTTTTGCTAAACAAAAGTGCAACATACACATTCCAACCGTGGCTCCTTAAGAGTGTTATACTTTGATGCAAAATAGTCCAAGAGGACTTGGGAAGCACAAAGCTCTAGGCCTAAGTTAGGCATTTTCAGAAAAGTTGGTTTTGCAATTTTGTTACAAACTACACCTAGGTTTGGTGGAGGAGTCTCAATTTGTGACTTAGGAGAGAAATCAGGTACATCTAAGTTGTTTTCATTTATAAAATCATTTGCACCGTCACATACTATCCTAAGGTCAAAAGAGGGTAAATCATGTTCACCTGCATAGAACAATTCATCAATCTCTAGGTCATACTCATCATCATTCTCATTCATAACATAACCATGAGAGATATCATGCTGTAACCTAGGCATGGAGTTAGGCACATGCATTGAATCATCCGTGTCAACAGACAATTCAGCTATTCCTAGGTCACAAACAGGTGGTATAGCATGCTCAATTCCACAGGACAATTGCACAGGTTCCACATCAACATCACATGTATGAATATCAGAAGAAACATCATTCATAGGGTTCAACGGAAGAGACACTTAATGTCTCAACCTAAAGATTCTACTACATTTTCAAAATACACATGCTCTTCATATTCATCATCATCATCATCATAGCAAAAATTCATCTCTCCATTCAAAATTGTAGTATTTTTAGTGTACTCATCTACCTCTAGATTAGGTTCATATTCAGTGTTAGTTGCATGAGTAAGACTAGAAACACTATTTTCAACATTATTTTGTAACTCAATCGGGTTCCTTTGAAGAATCACAAATGAGTTGTTCTATTGAAGGAGAGTCTTCACTAGTGGGTATGCATTCCTCATATGGATATTCACTGTGTGGTTGTGCATGAGGTTCACTAGAGAAGGGAAATTCAGACATGTTGCTATATGGATGGTCATGCATTGCATTCATTTCAAGCCTAGCATTTTGCTCCATGAGTGTTTTCATTATTGATTGCAAACTAGGAGTTGGGGGAGTATAAAATTGTTCATCTCCCCACTGTGGTGAATGATGCATGTGTGCAGGTTGATTATGGTCCCAATAGTTGCCAGCATAGTCACTTCTAGACAATTCGTTCATTGGATTATCATGGTTTTCCCTAGACTGTCTAAAATCATGCAAAATATAACAGTTCTCAGCAGGGTGGTCTAAGCTACCACATAAGGTACATGCATAAATTTCATATTGTCTAGGGAAATTAGATTCGACAGATCGCTCATGTAATTGCCTTTCTAAAGCAGATAATCGAGCTTCTAATTGATCTAAAAGTGATGACTGGGTGTGAGAAAAGTGTTCATTTTCAACCTGTGGTGGATGATGCATGTGCTCATAATGATTAGGGTATGTGAGGTCAGGGCCCTGAGTAGGCTCATAATAATTCCTAAAATCACTATGGCATGTGGGGAGTTCATACTGTGGAGCATGCCCGTAAGCAAGCTCTCTAATGGATTTGTTCGTATCCCCAGTTGCAGACCAAAATCCTGACATGGTCTAGCAACTCAAATAGCCTAGCATGTATCAAGCATGTTAACCAATGAAGTCTCCAAACAGGGAAGCTAAGCCCAAGTGATGCAAATGCAAAGCCCAAAGGTTATGCAAATCCCAGTTGTTGTGGGCTCAGTTTTGGTTTTAATGGGTTTTGGTTTAATTGGGCTGGTTTGGTTTAAGTGGGATTTGGTTTATTTGGGATTAGTTGGGTTTTTTGGTTTGAGTGGGCTTTGGATATGTTGCAGAGCCCAGGTTGGGTGAAAAATGCAAATTCCAGTGGCTATGCAAAGGCCCAGTTGTTGGACGGCCCAGTTATGTGGGTTTCAGTTGGTATACAAAGCCCAGTTCACAGTGGCCTTCAGTTTGGCTTATGTGGGCTCAATTTGGTTTATATGGGTTGTTTGCACTTTGGATGTGTAAAGCCCAGATGATGTTTAAACAACCTAGCAGTGTGCTTATGTGGGCTGAAATTGTTGCAGAAGCAGAGCCCAGTTTAGGTCTCAGACTTTAGTGAAACTGGCTCTAGCCCAGTTGCTTTGGTACAAGGTTCTGTTGGTGCTAGGGATTGGCAGAGATTGGCAAGTTCAAGTACTGGCTGTGTGCACAGCCTGTTGAGGCACAGGTTGCAATTGAGCACAGCGCAGGCTTGAGTGCAACTTAAGCTTAGCAAGCTGGTGCAAATTGGCAAAGAATTACAATACACAGTACCACAAAATCTCAAAAGAAATGACAACTAATTTGTCAAACTTAAACACAGCACAAGAAACTTATGAGCAAATTTCTCGGATAGTCGGTGACTACACAAAGACAAACTTAGGATGGTTGTGCGGTGAACAAAGAAAGTTAAAAGTTGTGTGGTGCACTCAATTGAGGTTGTGCTCACTCAATGGTGAAGCATGTGCCGGGGGTAGTGTGTTTGAAAAACAATCTCAATGCTAATGCCACTCAAACTCTGCTACTTAACATTCATTCAATCACCACAGAATCATACAACTTGCAGAAGCTTTTCAATCAATTGTCAAAGATCAGGTACACAGGAGTGTAAAAACTAGCAAGGTATATAAAAATCATACAACATGCTCAGGTTAATCAACAGACAAGTCAAGCTTGCACTTTACACATACCACAAGATCATACACAGATTGCAAAAATTGATGCTAACAGCTTCATGACAACCTGGGTCGATTGACCTCGGTTGTTAGAGATCAAAATCACAAAGTTGTCAAATTAGCTCGGATGTAAGCATGGACTTTACGAGATGTGGCAAGTGAGTCACTCATGATCAATGGCTCGAAGAGTTTGTGGCATCAACTCGGTCGGTTGATGTCAACAAATCTGAGTTGATGTCAAACTCACAGCTCAGGGGATGTTTATGCACCACAAAATACAGGCTTACAAATGTTCAGATGCACGAGAATTGGCTAATGGTTGACGAGAGTCAAGGGGCTAGCAAGGAATTACAGGCTCATGCACAATTGGCTAGGTCCGATGGGTTGCGGAGTCAGCTCGGGGTTGATAACAATCTTGGCAGATGAGAACTAACACAAAGTCTCAAGTAAGGTTTCAGCCAACTAGGCTATCCAAGTGGTGGCTTACAGCTTGCAGCTTCAGGGGCTAGCAAGGTAGCAGATGGCTCAACAGATCTGTGGGTTCAAGTCACTGCAGCTACAGGGGCTTGCAGCTAAGCACAGATGTAAAAGAATATGCTCAGGCAATACAAGGTTCAACAAGGTTCAGGCACAAGGCGAACAAATAAGCATATCATATTCTTCATTCATTCATTCAAGGTTAGAAATACATTACCACCGGTCACAATACTTTGGTTTAGGCAATTCCACCACTGGTTTTGCTGCTCCTTTGCTTATCTTCCTTGGGTTTGCTTCAGCTTCTCAAGTACCTGGTATCTCAACAAGGAGTTTTAGTTTCCAAACTTGAATAGTTAAAGCAAGAAAATTCAAGTGCTACTAAAATTTCAAAATCAAGATTTTTGCAAAGCAACAGATGAGTAAGCTCAATGTACAGATGTGACAATGTACTGAGATGCAAATGACAGCAAGTATACAAGGCTAAGAATGAAACTCAGTGATGATTCAAGGCAACAGAAGACAACACATATGATGTAAAGCAATTATGTACAGGGCAGGGTTGAAAAACAGTAAAATTAAGCTTTAAAGAACAAACAACACACTACCATGTGATGCAGACCAACTAACATGTGATGCAGACCAACTAACAAGATGATGCAAGATGATTGAACAACTAAGCTAACCCAAATACAACAACCAAAATATAAGACAATGATGCGGGTGACTTAATAGAAACAAGATGCGGCTATGTGATGAACTCGAAAGATGGAAATTGCAGCTAAGTTACAAATGCAGGGCAAGATAATTACACTAAGTTATGCTAAAACATGTGTTAAAAAGTAAAGTTATACTAATACAGGGTTGAAAATAACAATAAAAGGTGGGTATATACGGGAGAAAGGTAAATCGGTTAAGCAAGGCCAATAATCGAGGGGCACATGCCAAGTCCCCGACAACGGCGCCAAAAACTTGGTAGGCACGGAAATGTGTTTATGTTTTAGCTACGGTGATAACCGCAAGTGCACGGCGTCTATCGGAGACGCGGCAGTCGGTCGATCCCACAAGGACTTGTGGTGCTCTAAGGTTGATCAAAAGCTTGGCTTCACTAAGTTTCAGATGATATTGTGACAAACAGGGGGTTTTGTGTCGATACGGCTAAGTTGTAGTGACTCTAAACTAAGGCAGTGACTAGATTGTAAAGCACTAGAGTTGCGAATCCACCACCTAATCTCAGCTAAATCAGTTCAATGGTTGATAATGTTCTCGTCCCTTGTAATGGCAGGTCTGCCATTCATCCAGTCTCAATGGATGGCTTCTATCAACTAAAGCAATTAACTAATCCCTAGTATTAGTTGTCTTGTCATAGTACAACTAATCACAGATCAAGTTTCACTACTTAGATGATTCAACCTATCTTAAAATGGGTATTCTAATCACAATTAAGGTATCTCTCCCAAGCACTAATTGTCTTCTCAGGGCACAACTAGTCTGAGGATTAATAGCATTCAATGAAGCATAAATTGCACACATTTTACATAGAAATAACCTGACTACAAAGCATACATGGCATACTTTGTGAAAGTAAAATGCAAAAGTGTTATGATTATATATACCCTACACAATAAAGCACAACAAGAACAGATATCAAAATATGAGCAAATCTTAGCAAAAGATTATGGGTTTCATCTCAACCCTAGCCAATTTATTTAGAACATGATTAAGATACAAAATAAACTACAAATTAACCTAATTGGTGCTCTGGCTAGCCCAGGCATGAGTTTCTACACACCAACAGTTCAACCTTTTATACATGCAAACCCCAAAACCCTAACTCTCTCAAAAATCGAAATTAAAAATAAAATAAACTCTCACCCATACTCTCTGATCGTCTCTCCTCTTGTCTAATCGCTCTGTAACTCCATGCTTCGACTGTGGTGATGAAAACCATAGCTCTAGTTTTTCTCTAAGTTAGCTTCTAGGGTTGGAGAAGCTAAGAAAGAGAAAACCTAGACCTAGAGAGGGTGCGGTTGTTGATAGAGAAGGCTTGCGCCCGGGACGAGAGATGGAGTGGTGGTGCGGCTAGTGTCGGGAGGTGATGGAGGTGGTGATGATGGTCTCGAATCGGGTAAGGGAGGAGAAGGTGAGGGTAAGGGATTTGCGAGAGAAGAAAGAGAAGATGGAGAAGAGAAATGAAGTGATCGAATAGGGTATAGGGTTATGGGTAGTTTCTTTGTGAAGCGAGTGTAGCGACGGATGATGGAAATGTTTAGCGAGCGTTGGATTTAGGCTGGAGAAGATCCGAACGGCTCAGGGAGAGTTGAGTTGTTTTGGTGTTGAGCGGAGACATCAAGAGATGATGAGGAAGTCGGAGCGAGCGTAGGATGTGGCGAGTGAAGATCTTAACGGCTCGGGATGAGCGGGTTCGGATCCGGGTCGTGGGTAGCTCTAGCCCATGTCTTCCTTGTTGGGTTGCAACTGATTCGCGCGTGGGCTTTGGGTATCTGCTCCATAGATGCTCGTCTCCAATTCTTCTGCTCTTGGCTCCTCAGATTCTCCGAGCTTTATTTATTACCTAAAAACATAAAATTAATTAATACAAATATTTATTCTTGAAAACAAAGAAAACACAGAATCTGGGATAATATCTGATTTCTAAGCGCAAAAGATGAGTAAAATGCCAATAAAAAGGTGTATAAATATGCACTATTTGGAACTCATCAAACAGTGCAATTGGCAGATATCTTTACAAAATCCTTGGGGAAAGCTCAGTTTCAGTTTCTTTTGTCCAAGATGGGCATTTGTGACCTCCATGCTCCATCTTGAGGGAGGGTATTAGGAAATAGGGCTATTCTTAGCCTAGAATTATAGTTATATTTGGAATACCTTGAGACCCAAGTTGGGTCTTTGTATAAATATCTTGTGTGTTAATGAGAATAACACAGACTTAACCAAAACTTAACATAACAAAAGGTCGATTTCTTGAAGAATGGAAAAGCTGCTGATCTCCTTCACAACAGATGACATACCAGTGGGAGGAGGGATGCATTCTGACCCATTGGTGGTCACTATGACCATGCAGCCACACTCTAGATAGGAAGAGGACGACGCGGAGAAAAAGTGACCCTGGGCAATAAAAAAATCCTGGTAGACACCGGAAGCTCAGTTGACATTTTGTTCTATCACGCGTTCAAAACCATAGGAATACAAAGTGACTCAGAATTAATCCCCTTCACATATATAATCTACGGGTTCAACAGTGTCGCATCAAGACCAAAGGGCGAGATTACCATGGTTATTCCCGCGGGAACTTTAGAAACTGTAGTTATATTTTGCATAGTGAATGTGGAGTCGCCTTACAACGCCATCATCGGGAGACCTTGGATTCATGGAGTAATGGCAATCGCGTCGACCTACCATAGGCGAATCCGATTCCCCATGCCATCTGGCATATGCGAAATTATGGGAGACTGTACCAGCGCGAAGAGGTGTAATGAAATGGATGTGAAGCAATATGAGGGTAAGGCGAAGTTAAAGGAAAAACAAAGATAAAATGTGAAGGACGATAAACGGGCGGAGAGATTGATGATCAATATGATAGAGGCAGAAGAGATAGACCATGCAAAAGAAAAAGAAGGTTAGCATAAAGACCCTAAGCGAAACATAAAGAAGGAGAGTCAGGCTGGATGTGTTAAGATAAGCGCGAACCCGAATCTGCGAAAACATAAAAGGATATCAAAGCATGGTGCGATAAGAGCACTTCGCAGGAATATTCAGTCACGAGGTTCACCTCCTAAGGGGATGATGAAGCAAGGAGAAGTAGCGGAGCCCGAACACTCTCGGAAGACGAGACATCACATCCTCTTCAGAATCGCATAATGCACTCGTAATCGCAAATCGATTTGCTCAAAACATGAAGGGATGCATTATTCGACTTAAAGAGAAAACAAGATTTAACGGTCTACTTAATGTGGTTACTGGGTCGGTAAACTTTTTCTTTAATCATGTTAATTTAAGTTTATTTCCTTTGCCATCTTATTGCTTAACTTTAATCTCCTTTGATCTCCTTTGTTTCCTTCTAAGAAAAAAAAGGGATTTCTGGCGTTAAAACTAGACCTATCAAAAACTTTCGATAGGGTTGAATGGACTTTTATTGAGAAAGCCCTCTTAGCTTTTGGCTTCTCGGAAATCTGGACAAAACTCACTCTGAAATGCATATCGACAACCTCTTTTTTAATTCTTCTAAACGGTTCTCCGGGACCCACTTTCAACACTTCGAGAGGTTTAAGACAAGGTGATCCATTATCTCCATATCTTTTCTTAATATGCATGGAATTTCTATCTAGACTCCTCGAAAAAGCTATTGTAGACAAGAGAATCACTGGATTTCAAATCAACAAAAATGCTCCCAATATATCACACCTATTTTTCGCGGATGACTGCTTTTTATTTACAAAAGCGGATTTGGGGGAAGCGAAAAGTCTTTTGGAAATCTTGTAATTATTTGGGAACATCACACGCCAGATGATTAATCTTCAAAAATCCAGCGTCTACTTCAGCCCACGAATACATCCGAAACATGGGAATATTATAGCAAAAATCTTAAAAGTCCCGTTGATGACCAAAAAACGACAGATACCTGGGTACTCCGCTTTTCTTTGATAAAAATCGAAAAACCAATTTTGAGCCTCTTCTACAGCGGTATTATTCAACTTTACAAGGCTGGAAATCAAAACTGTTATCTCAAGCGGGTAGGACTGTCTTGATAAAATCTATCCTTCAATCCTACCCAACCTATCAAATGCAAGTTCTTGCTTTTCCAAAAGAAACTCTTGATCAACTCGACAGGATTCAGAGAAAAATCTGGTGGAAAAAAGGTGGGAAAAAAGAAAAGGAGGATTTATAAAAGCTTGGAAAAGTATATGCAAGCCCATTTCTCAAGGTGGTTTAGGAATTAAAAACCCCCATCATTTCAATTTAGCTCTTCTCACTAAACTTGCCAGTAGATAGGTAACTGAACAAGACCAATTATGGGTCAAACTCCTAAAAGCAAAATGTTTCCCAATTTTTCATCCTCTAGAAAAGTGCAGATCATCGAATCTGTCTTGGATTTGGACCAGCATCCAAAGAGGTTTACAGTTAATAAAAGGAAATTTTGTTTGGCAAGTCAAAAACGGAGCTTCGATGAAAATTTGGGAAGACAGATGGGTTCCTAACGCAGATATAATCCATAAAGTCCCCAACCCTCAAGATCAGACACCAACAAGAGTTCAAGAGTTAATAACGGGTCAGAATAAGTGGGATCAAGAAAAGCTAAACGAATTTTTTTACCCAGAGGACGGGAAAAAATCCAAGCTATAAATCCAAGGAAACAAGATCAAAACATCATTAGATGGAGGCACCATCACTCGGGAAAATTCACGACCATGAATGTTTATATAACTTTCTAGGCAATCTGGACCAGGACAATAACGTCAGCCTAGATTTCCCGTGGAATAAGATTTTGAGAATTCAAGTAATTCCAAGAATAAAACTTTTCATCTGGAAACTATTACAAAAAGTACTTCCAACATCTGCTAGACTAGGTGCTCATAATAAGGACATCGACACGATTTTCCAGTTATGTAATAAGCAAGCGCAAGAAACAGATCTTCATCTCTTCTGCGAGTGCCCGTTTGCAAGAGCCGTTTGGTTTGGTCTCTCCCTAAATAATATAACTTCAAGTTACACTTCCAACACATTTATTTCTTGGATTAAATGGTGGATTACAGAAACTAACTTGAGCCATATTCAGGTAAAATTTCCACCATACTTTGGTTCATATGGAAACATAAATGCTCAGTAGTTTTTGAGAAAATAAACCCATACCCAATCAATTTAATAGGGCATTCAATAGTTTCTTACATTCTTCCCCGTCAAATACCCTTCAAAGTAATATGAAAACTCAAAAGAAAATCTCAACCAATTACTCTTGGTCCAACCTAAATTCAGATTGGATAATCTCCATTGATGTTTCCTTTAAGAAAGAGGATTTGTCGATGGGATATGCTTCCATTCTATATTCAGCTGATGAAGAGACTTTCATGCACCTATCTGCATGTTCGGAGTGGGCAACGTCAACTTTCCACGTAGAAGAAAAATCCTTATTAAAGGCTGTTACGTGGTTAAAAGAAAATATTTTATCAAACGTGGTCATAGTAACTGACTGTAAAGCGTTGGCAGACATCTTAAACAAGGTAAGCAGGACAATCTTGGGCGATCTACCTCAAGCTAAAGTGAAATATATTAAGGGGAAGAATAACTCAGCAGCGGACTACATTGTAAAGGAAACAAGGATTAAAAAGCTACAACACATGTCAGATAACCTGCGACAAAAAGTTCATAAATCTAACATAGATTCTAATGTTTTTGATAAAAATGATCTTGTAAATCTTTTGTGCTATATTTGCTAGTTAATATATGATCTTTTTCCATAAAAAAAAAAAAAAAAAGTTCACCGTCACAAACTTTTTTATTTTCACATCACATATAAGAGGTATACATTCGACTCCTAAAAAAAGAACAAGAAATCATACTAGTTCATTTTGAGACTTTCCGGTGTGTCAATTTCCGGTATTAGCACGAAGGATTCAAAACTCGACCGCGTTTGAGAGACAACCAACTCGGGGACAGGGTAATATCGAAATTTCCATCTCGAGAGAAAACACAAAAAGCGAGAAGAGAGTAAAGAGGTCGCGATCCGTGTGCTTTTTACCCAGCTAATAGTAACCAAACCTCCAATCCAACGGTTATAATACCAACAGAAAACGGTCATACGGATCACTACCCCATCCAACGGTTGGTAACATCATTTCTTTCTCAAAGTGAAAAACACAAAAAGGAAAAACAAGAGAAAACACAATCCGAGTACTTCTTACTCCGCCAATAGAAAACCAGCATCTCTAATCTAACGGTGAATTCACAAACTAAAACCATTCATCCGGATCACCATTCCATCTAACGGTACAAACACCATCTCAAAAGTTTGACAAAGTCCAAATTAAATCTATAAATAACCACCACCACCCACCACCATCTCTCACAAATCAAAGAAAGAAAAAAAAAATCCAGAGAGAGAAATTTCAGTTTCAATTTCTGAGTGAGAAATAATGTCAGGAAGAGGAAAAGGAGGAAAGGGTTTGGGAAAGGGAGGAGCAAAGAGGCACAGGAAGGTTCTGAGAGACAACATCCAAGGTATTACCAAGCCAGCCATCAGAAGATTAGCAAGAAGAGGTGGTGTGAAACGTATCAGTGGGCTGATCTACGAAGAAACTCGTGGTGTTCTTAAGATCTTTCTTGAGAATGTGATTCGTGATGCTGTTACTTACACTGAACATGCTAGGAGGAAGACTGTTACTGCTATGGATGTGGTTTATGCTTTGAAGCGACAGGGAAGAACTCTTTACGGTTTCGGAGGTTAGGGTTTGGTTTGCTTTTGAAATTGGGGTTTTCTGTAAAGGTATTAGTATTAGGGTTTCGGTAATTTTTGGGTTTCAAGTAGTATGTTAATTAAGTAATTGAAGCTGTTATAAGCTTCCTTTTGGGTTGTAATAGTTTCTAAATGAATGCAAAATTTCAGTTTCTGGGTAAATTTTATCTGCTATTTATTTAAATTTCTGAGCTTAATCTTGATGTTCTTTCTGGTACCCTAATTTCATGTTCATATTTGAGTGCAATTGAAATCTTAAGAATAATAATCGGTTTGAACATCATAATCTGATGATAAGTAGTAGAATGTTTACACAATCTAATTAGTTTTTTCTTTTTTGACAATCTTTAAGAGATTCAATTGATTTTGAGCCATCAGTAAGAACACTTAAATTTAATTTCCAGAGATTTGTTTGTCAAAATTTCTCTTATTGCTGAAATTACAACCTTGATGTTGAATTGTGTACCTTTTCCTTGATTTTATTATCTTATCAATTATCAATCTCAGATGCTCTCAGGCCATCACCTCTAAGATCTGCGAAGTTGAATTTAGCACAAGCCGGAGTATAGCTTTGGAACTCAAGCTTTAGCAACCAAGGCGTACTAGGCTGCGAGTTGTGAGGGTAAGGCTTTTTAACCCAGTCCAAGGTCGAGTGGCTCCGACCCTTGACCAGTTTAACCTGGACGGGAAATAGAATCCAATAACCACCGCCATCCTCATCTCTCACAAAGTTAGGGTTTGTGAAGTGAACTTTCAGGCCGGCCGGACCTTCAAAAATCTGGTAAGAACCTTTTCTTTTCATTCACTCATTCAAAGATGCTTTCAGTTTTCAGTAAAACATTGTGCAACAAAACTATAAAATCATCAGCATCTTTTAATGAACATTCTATATCTTTTACCAGTGAAATCTTTGTGCCCATGTAAAACCGTATCACAACAATGGCTGTCTCTAATATCTGATCCATATTTTGAGACAAAGTATAATCGTCAGAGCTGTCGTCTTAGGATGCCTGCACTGTTTATGAAGAAAATGTTGACAAGTGAATCACAATTTGAAACTTTGGTCATGGATGAACGAAACGGTATTGATTACGTTCCCTTCAGTAATCCAATTGCTGTTAACCATAAGAAGCATATAAAATTTGAGCAGTCTTGCAATGGTCTTGTTATTTGTGAAGTTTTAGATGAATCTTATCACCCAACTTATGTCATATACAATCCCTCCACGAAGCATTGCAAAACTCTTCCATCACCTCCATTCAGAGAAGCTCCTGTCATCGGTATAGAAAGTAGTAGAAATATTTGTGTGCCTCAGGTCCCAAGTGTCACTATAGCTTTTGATCCTGCAAATTCAAGTTACTATCAAGTTGTGGGTGTCTGCAGAGTAGATATCAGGATAGATGTGCTTCATGTTGAAATCTACTCTTCCAAGACAGACTCTCGGAGAGATGCAGGAGATCCCTTTCCTTTCCCCTCAGAATCTCTGGATTTCTTTTTTCTTCTATGTTTTGGCTGCTTCAAGCATGAGAGAGTGCTTCGACATATTGAAATCCATGTACGTGAACACCCGGATTAACATCATACATTTCCTTAAAACTCTGATTATTAAGGTCAAAGGACATCACCTTGTCCTTCGATATCCATATTATTAACCTTGATGAATCTTCGCCTTCCTCAATAGTCAATAAGCAGCACATCCAACTGAGAACGATGGAAGAATTGAGCGCTTTTTAGTAGAATGACAGGATCAATGTAATACTTGACATTCCATCCCGAATGGTCCATTTGCATCTCCCAAATGTCAAAACGGGGAATGTCATCCTTGAGCAGCAGCATAAGATGCATATGTCCCCTGCACTCAGCGAAGTATACTATATCCTTACTATAATCTCCTCCAGAATAGGACTGCACTGGCGTTGCAACTGTCTTCATTAACTCACAATCAATATCAAAATAATGAAGAGTTCCGCTCCACTGGTCAATCCAGTGCACTTATGGAGGGGAAATATGCATCTTATGGAGAAGCGCAAGGACGACATGCCCCGTTTTGACATTTGGGAGATGCAAATGGAATTCCAAGTATTACGTTGATCTTACTCCATTAACAACTGTATACCCCGGCATTCTACTAGGCAGAGCAGCCAAAAAAAAAAAAAACAAAGAAGAAAGCAATCCAGAGATTCTGAGAGTGAAAAATGTCCGGTAGAGCCTAGAGGAAAGGTTGGGAATTTCTTTTAGTTTGTAAATCGAAGCTGTCATTTCTCGTAGTAATGATTTAGAAAATGACGAGAAATTGAAGATTTTTTTTTGGTTACATTACATTGTTTGGTGAAATTGATTTGATCTGTTAACTTTGTTTTTGTTTTGAAGTTCTATGTTGAGTCGAGTTTTGATCATCAAAATCTCTCTTGTTGTTTCTGCCTAAGAATTTATTATCTTACGAATCGCAAATGCTTTCAGCTCATACCTAAGACCTGCAAAGTTGAATTTTGCACAAAACAAGATGTGAGAAACGAGAATCACTATGAGGAGTGAAAAACAAGCGTTTATACATGAAAAACTTTAAAATGCAGCAATTGCGGAGCATTATCATTGAGAAAATGAAGTGAATCCGAAGATTCCACTGAGACAAGGATCTCCCTCTGAATGAGAAACAGGAAACAGCATAAATTCATGAGACGGCCTTCATTATTAGGGACTGCCCTTATGCAAGAGCTGTATATGGTTCAGTGCAGGATACAGATTTGAGGATACTTTAATACAAGATCCAAAGGAGTGGATCTTATCCTGATTTATAAATGCTACAAGCTCTACAACAACCAGAATGGCAACCATTAGCAAAGATGTTGTGTTGTTTTTAACAACAAGCTGTCATCCCCTCAGCAACTTCTCCATCTGATACACAATTTTCTTACTAGCTCTGATTCCGTGACTAGAACTGCTGAACAAACTAGTTTGAACCCTGTCAAGTGGTCTCCGCCTGACAGAAAATTTATAAAATTTATTACGGATGCATCTTATTGGCACATTACCAAGACTGGAGGATATGGACTAATCTTCAGAAATTTTGCAGGTACACACTTAGTCTCGAATTGTACAACCTTCAATGGAGAAATGGGATCTGAACATATGGAGTGCCTAGCTCCCTTGGAGTCTGTAAAGCTGGCAATGCAGTTGGAATACAAACAGCCGATGATATCTCACAGTCTGCGCCTTTACAGCGGCTCCCCAAGGTTACAAGGTTGGTCAACAGTATTCTTACTACCGCTTGAAATCATATTTTTGTAGGTACATCATTTTCTGATGCTCATTTTTCTTTCCATGTACTACAAGGTCCAGAGCAAAATGCATTGGGGAATTTGCTCGCTCTGTTTCTTCTTGTAAGTATTACTCTCGGCGTAACACTGGATTGGATGTGGCTCATCGGAAAAGGCTGGTGATTTTTCACTCGGAAGTCAAATTGTAAATAAACACACAGTGATGATTACGGAACCTCGATGCATATCAATCTTTAGGAACCAAATCGTTTCAGTTCTTTTTTCATTGATTTTGGTTTACATTTTGATTATAGTTTGATACTACTTTTTTCATTTTTTTTTCTTTTACTTTTGCTTTGAACTGGAAAGAAAGCATTTGTAAATAAAATAAAATTTTATCAATGTAAACTGAGTTGCATTGTGTAATTGAATCTTATTTGAATGTGCCAAACTTGTTATAGGAACCAATCCAATCTGACCTTATGCATCGGTAGTCCGGTGGCCTAATCTGGTAGTAAAATCCTATGTTCGTATGAGGAGACGTTTGGGTTCCACAAGCTGAGTTGTGTGCTTGTGTCTTGTGTGACTTGATAGTATTAAGGTTTGATAATAGTCCCACATTGGACGATACGACTATGAGAAGTATGTATATATTACGTTAGGTTGGAAAGCTGAATGCCAACCGGCTGTGAATTGGATGCTCAGACTCATAGTCCTATATGGGCTATCAGCCAAAAAAAAAATTGATGAAGCGTTGAAACGCTTGAGCGCTCGCTGCTATTACAAGCAACAACATAGCCCTATATGGGCTATCAGCTACCCTCAAACAAAATGGTTAAAGTTAGGGCCTCTCCATTCACAGCCGGTTGGTTTTTGTTTTTGCTCTCCTCTATGCATTTGTCTACAGTTGCAGCTGATTTGGTTGCAGCTGGCATGGAAATGCAGCAAATGGGAATAGTATTATACTTGCCCTCTTTCTTTCTTTCCTTTTCATCTTGTGACCCAACTCATAAACTTCCTTTTCATCTTGTGACCCAACTCATAAACAACTGGAGCGCCTGACCACCAAACATTTGCTAATCCAAAACCTTGACCTTGCAATGGCTATACTTCTAGTACACGTGCTGACATTGTCGATATTCCCCGGGTTCTTATCTGAAGATACAGGGAAACATAGCTTAGGTTCCTGGTAATCTCTCCTTCCAGTCTCAGAAGGCATTTTATCAAGAAAGGTCGTCCTGGGTGCAACACTGTCTCGTTTCTTGCTCATCCCATGTTTCTATTTTACGGCCAAGTATGGAAGCAAGGCTGGATGATCTTTTTGACATCATTCTTAGGATTAAGCAACGGATATCTCACGCTCTGCGTCTTTACAATGGCACCCCAAGGCTACAAGGTTGGTTAATCATATAATCACTTGATCAGAAGCACATCTCGTATCAGTTTTAATGTCTTTCGGATGCTCATTGTACGTTGTCTCCGTTTACAGGGTCCAGAGCAAAAAACGCTGTGGAATTTGTTTGCACTTTTACTGCTTATAGGGGTTACTCTTGGTATAGCATTAAATTGGATGTGGCTCATTGGTAAAGGCTGGTGAATGTTATTTCGTTTGAATCCCTTGATGTTGTTTTTACTTATGACGACAAACACCAAACTGAACGAATCCGATAGTGATCCCACAACCTACTTGTACTTGATATGTACTGAGAAATTTTTTTCCGGCTGATAAAAGAATTGGTTCGAGAGTTGAATTTGGATGTTTTTCTCTTTTGAAGTAGCATCAGACTGGTTTACAGTTTTCGTCCTCAAAGACTTGTGAAGATCTTTCCGCATGTCTTGTGTGACTTGATGATAGTATTAAGGTGTGATATGCGCTTAAAAATAGTCCCACATTTGGGGATACGATTGTGAGAACTATATTTATATCAAGCTTGGTAAAGGGGCGGCATGAAATGGTAGAGGGGCGGCAAGTGTGATAGCAATGTCCCTCTTATTGGTTAGGGGGTGTCCTATAGGGGGTGTAGATTGACTAGATTACCCTTTTCACCTTAAATTAACCAAAATCAAATCAATTTTTTTAAACCTAATGAATCAGAAAAATCAAATCATTTTTTTTTTTCATCTTCTTCTTCATCTTCTCTTCTCCTCCATCAACCCTAACCTCCATTAAAACCGAAAATTTCATCGTCTTCGATTAATCGGCGATTTGAAAAATGTTTGGAAAAACCCAGTTAGGGTTTAGTTTATCGTGTTGGATTTAAGTTAATTTTGTATCAAAAATTAGGGTTTTGTATGAAAATTGAAATTGAAATTTCTGGGTTTATGTGAGTTACGGTTGGTAATAACTCAATTACGAACCGTAACTGGAGATTTGAAGAACATACGGTTGGTAATAGTTCAATTACCAACCGTATGTTCTTATATCTGAGAATTTTCTTCAGTTACGGTTGGTTTCGAGCATTTAATTACCAACCGTGAATCGAAGTTACTGATTGGTATCGAGCATTTAGTTACCAACCGTAACTGGTAATACGATTGGATCTTCCCCAAATTTAACCAGTTACGGTTGATATTCGATTACTTACGAACCGTAACTAAGCAAAATTGCAACCGTAAGATCTTCTGAAAATTCAAAAGTTTTGATTTTCTTATGTAATTTAGATAATTTTGAGCGAGAAAAAGCTAATTGGAACTAATTTAGAAGTATATCGGGTCACTAGAATCACTCATTTTAGTTGAATAAATCAAAATCTAGGGTTTCACAAATATCACATAAGTTTTCTTTTTCTTCTCCTCTAATTTTTTTTTTTATAACTCTAAAAATCTGATTTTAGAGTTATAATAAGTGAAAATTAATTATCAACACTAATCTTGATTATCATTACTAATCTTGATTATTAACAATAAGGGCTAATTAGTCATTTCCAAATTTTTTATTGATAAAGGGCACTTAAATTTCCTTGTAATGACCTTTTTTGTCTTATTAGATTGCCGCCCCTCTACCATTTCATGCCGCCCCTTTACCAAGCTTAATTTATATAGTATTAGGATTCGAATGCCGTACGCCAATCGGCTGTGAATTGGATGCTCAAAACTCATACCCCTATATGGGCTATCAGCTAAACAAAAGTTTATGAAAATTTGGCAGTCTTGCGATTGCACTAGCATAGCCCCATATGGGCTATCAGCTACCACAAAATTCTCAAACAGAAACTACGAGCCTCTCCGTTCACAGTTGATTGGTTTTGCTTTTTATCCAGGTATTTATTTCAATTTGACAAATGAAGGAACCTATTAATGACCAAATGGTTAAACATGGTAACAGAGTTGGTGAAGTGTAAGTAGACATTGACAGAGCATGATGAAGACCCCCATTTACCATCAAACTATCTGCTGGTGCAAACATTTAATAACATCTTCTGCTTCTTCTTAATCTATAAACCAAATCAACAGTGCAGCAAAATCCTGTCATTACAATAATTTATCTCTCTCTTTTGATTTGTTAATTCTTCCTTGTTTTCCTTGGAGATTAGAATTTGGAGTATATCAACAATCTTCTCTCTACTTATCTGGTTTGTGATTTGTTTTTTTTTTGTTTGTTTGTTTCAAGAATTGCATGCAATATGATTGGCTTTCATTTTTCTTGATGATATGATTTTTTTTTTCTTCTTAATTTTTTTCTCATCTGCATTCTAAGTACACATTGTTTTATAAGTCAATTTTGATTATGTTGATGGTAGGAACTCAAAGGAAGGAACAACCATATGGCTGGAGTAATGGCCAAACCAGAGGCACAAGGACGGAGGATGGCAAGTATAATATGCTGGCTTCTAGGAATTGGGTGCCTTCTTGCTTGGAACAGTATGTTGACCATACAAGATTACTATCAATACTTGTTCCCGGTATCGTTTTCTACCTTTTGCTTTTACTTGTATGCCTTCTTTTCTAGTATAATCAATCCACCCACTGTTTCATTTCAGTAAAAATGACCAAGACTACAAGTTTCGTATTAGAATTTCTCCCAACTCACATTTCTGGAAGACTATGAGCTGCATTTTTATGACAATTGATACCAAAATGAAATAGGATCCAATTTCTATGAAATCTCTCCTGAATTTCCATGTTTCATCTTTCAATGTCCAAAATCTGTACTTACATGACAGTGATGAAGAAGTTAAAGAACCTAATGCCTATGTGCTTTAGAGGTATGCCACAAAAAATTAAAGCTAAAGGAGGAGGCAGATCAACTAGCTACTGAACTTGCAGTGTTTTCTTTCATTGATGTAGGATTACCATTCGGCCAGAGTGCTCCCGATTGTTTATTTTCCTGTTGTTCTAACAACTACTGCTATATTAGCATACTACGAAGCAACACTGAACACAAGAAAACGAATTATTTCTGGATTTTTACTTCTATTTATGAGTAACGCTGCAATTATCATTGTAAGTAGTCACCTCCTGGTCCTCCTCCCACAAGTCATTGATTAATCAAGCTGTTTCATTGCTCCTTTTGCACATCTGTGGATATTTCTGCTTTAAATTCTTATCTTTCTTTGTTCTTCCGTTGGCGTCATAGTTGGACCTAGCAACATCTGGGGGTGGGGGGCTTGCAAGGTTCATTGGTCTCTGCTTAATTGTGGTGGTTGTTGCAATTGCGGAGGGGACTCTTGAAGGCGGGTTGTTCGGGGATCTTTCCTTCATGTGTCCAGAGTTCATGCAGGTAATTGTTTTCTTTCTTGGTTGAATTTCTCTATTTTCTCTTCTCTCTCACTGGTTGTTAGTACTGAATCACATTCTGACATTTGGTGGTATGTTTGTTCTTGAAACGAATGCAGATTTTTTTGAGTGGGATGGCTGCATCGGGGCTTCTAACGTCATCTTTGAGGTTAATAACAAAAGCAGCCTTTGAAAATACCAAGAGTGGTCTTCGCAATGGGGCAAGTAAGTGGCACACTACTAGTAACATCTGGATTTTCCTTGGTACGTTGTGGATTTCTTATGTAATTATCTGTTGCAGTGGTGTTCCTCTCAATCGCCACATCTTTTATGCTGTTATGTGTTTTCCTCTATGCATTCGTCTTTGCGAAACTACCAATTGTAAAGTACTATAGGTCCAAGGCTGCTTCGGAAGGGTCAAAAACAGTCGCAGCTGATTTGGCTGCAGCTGGCATGGAAATGCAGCAAATCGGAATAGTATTATACTTACCATCTTTCGTTCTTTCCATTTTATCTTACTTATGTGGCTGAACAATAAGATTTTGGAGTTTTTCAATTTCAGGCTGATATGGAGGGTGGCCATAAACAACTGGAACGCCTGAGCACCAAACAGTTGTTGGTTCAAAACATTGACCTAACGGTGGCTGTAATTCTGACATATGTACTGACATTGTCGATTTTCCCCGGGTTCATATCTGAAGACACAGGGAAACACAGCTTGGGCTCCTGGTAAGCTCTCAGTCTATCAACTAGAAGAGACAGTCCTGAATTTTCCTAATCTGTCATTCAATATGGTCATCTAATTTGTTGCTGTTTTGTTTTTTAATTTGTTCAGGTATGCGGTTATTTTGATTACAGTGTTTAATCTTCTAGATCTCATTGGAAGATATCTTCCAGTCTCGGAAACCATACTATCAAGAAAAGGCCTTGTGGTTGCAGCAATGTGTCGTTTCTTACTCATCCCATGCTTCTACTTTACGGCGAGATATGGAAGCCAAGGTTGGATGATATTTCTAACAGGGTTCTTAGGATTAAGTAACGGATATCTCACAGTTTGCGTCTTTGCAGTGTTACCTCAAGGTTACAAGGTTGGTGAATCATACATACTTACTACCTGTCACTTGAACAGAAATTACTATTCTCTTTTCGGTTTGAATGCAGTTTCTCATGCTCATTGTTCTCTCCATTTACAGGGTCCAGAGCAAAATGCGTTGGGAAATCTGTTTGCACTCTTCCTGCTTATAGGCATTACTCTTGGTGCAACACTTGATTGGATGTGGCTCATTGGTAAAGGCTGGTGATTTTTATACTTGTTGCTGTTGTTTTTACTTACGATGCCAAAAACCAAACTGGACAATGTTCCACCAACAACCTACCGTGTGTTGTACTAAGACTTTTCTTTAAAAAGTCGATTCTCAATGTGAACTATTTTGTTGTCTTCTCAAGTCATTCGAGTGTCTGTCGCATAATCAATAAGAAAATGAAATGAGATTTGAAGGGTTTGATTTTTCTGAAGCTCAGATGCATAAGGAAAAGACTGAGGGGTAATGCAATTCTCAAGCGTTACAGCTTTACGGAACTGAAGAAAAGTTGGCAGGATAGATGGGCCGCACAGGCAAAACGGCTAGTTGAGGACTTCACTTTACCTTGTTGCTGCACAATGTGTGCGAATGATGGGAAACTTTTCCCAAAAATCCTCCACCTCCGCACAAACCAGACCTCTTTACCTTTCATTCATTCTGTATTTTTGTGCACTGCACTCTTTCTGCAAGGTTTTGCTACCTTGCATAAGAGGGTTATAAGCCCATCACTATTTTTTACGGCACCTAACCGGCTCACCAGTCACCGTAAAGTAGTCAAAGTTCTAGCCGGATAGGATTTCCGAAAATTCGTCTTCTAGAACGAAATAAAGAAGATAAGTAATTGTTAAAGAGGAAGGATCCAATCACACTTTTATTATCATACTATCTCACACGTTGGGTGTCATTTTTACGAATTAAAACCAAACCGTAACGGATTTGAAGCTAATATTTTGAGGATATGTTCCTCTTAGCAAGTTCTACATGCCTACCAAAAATGAGCGTATTCCGAGACGTATAACATCATCATCTACTACTTTGAAAATGAGCCGTTGAAAATCTACGGCTCAATTTCGACGGCCAGAAACCCGTAGATTTTCGACGTATAACCTCACGATCTACCGGTCTCAATTTCGACGGCCAGAAACCCGTAGATTTTCAACGGCTCATTTTCAAAGTAGTAGATGATGATGTTATACGTCTCGGAATACGCCATTTTGTAGGTGTAGAACTTGCTAAGAGGAAATATATCCTCAAAATATTAGCTTCAAACTGCTACGTTTGGTTTTAATTCGTAAAAATGACACCCAACGTGTGAGATAGTGTGATAATAAAAGTGTGAGGGGATCCCTCCTCATTGTTAAAAATAGTTTTTGTACACTAGAGATTTCACAAACTTATTGGCAATGGCGGTCACACTAACCAAATTCCCATTTTGTAAAGTGGGGGTACATATTCGACTCATCATACATCATGATGGAAAAGTGATAAATATGCTTTGCCCAAGGAAACACCAACCGAGAACGTGAAAGTAATGAATACCGAGCAGGGAAAGTATCATTTTTTTTTATTTTTGAAACAGAGGGAGGTTAACTCAGCCCAGCGTACTGTTGCATCTATCTAGCATGTGTTTAATGTGTCGAGCAATTAAATATTCAACCACGAGTAGTATAGTGAGATCTCTTTTCCTGGTGGGGTTTTTACATGCATTTATGCACACCACTAAAGTGTCCCTCTCAATCAGTCATGCACTCAGAGATAGAGATGGACACACTAATCAAAGAATGAATGTTTTCTACTTATTCTTTTAGTGGAAGGTGTCGTTGCCCTTCTTTCATTTGCCCTTCTTTCATTTGTCGTTCCATCACTTTTATTCCTGGCATTTTTAGGGGCGACCCCAAACGAATTAGGGGCGACACTAAAAGACAAAAAAGGTCACCCAAACGTAAATCTAAGCTACCCCTTATCTTTGATTTTTCGAAATGACCAATATGCCCTTATATAATCGGTAGCCAACACAATAATCGGTAGGTTAAATTGAAAATATACCTACCGATTGTTGTGTAAATACTTCGGCTAATAATCCCTTATATAATCTGTAGCTTATCCAACTTGTAAGACTACCGATTATAAGGAGCCCCGTATTCAGCCTTGGCCAAATTCCATAGGTTTTGAGGGGTGCAGAGCCAACCATAACCACTTGGCTTGAGATGTGGATGTAGCCATAATCGGAAGCCTAATAGGTTACATACACTACCGATTATAAGTTGCCCCAAAATGAGCTTTTTCTAAAATCATTCACGTAATGAATTTTGAAATCTACCATAATCGGTAGGGTATATTATTATATAACCAACCGATTATAACGAGTCCCAGATCCAACCTTTGCCATATTTCATAGGTTTTGAGTGTACACGAAACACCCATAACCATGTGGTTTGTTAAGTTGGATGTAGCCATAATCGTAAGCCAAAAGGTTCCATAACCTCTCCGATTATATAGTTGCCCCAAAATGAGTTTTTTCTAAAATCCTTCTTGTGATGAATTTTGAAATCTACCATAATCAGTAGAGTTAACAACTTAACAACCTCACTGATTATAAGGAGCCCCAGATCGAACCCTTGCCAAATTCCATAGGTTTGGAGTGTCTGAGAGCCGAGGCATAACCATGTGGTTCGTGATTTGGATGTAGCCATAATCGTAAGCCAAATAGGTTCCACAACCTCTGGAGATTATAGGTTGCCCCAAATTTAGTTTTTTCTAAAATCCTTCATGTGATGAATTTTGAAATCTACTATAATCGGTAGTCTACTCAACTTAATAACCTATCGATTGTAAGGATCCCCAGATCGAGCCCTTGCCAAATTCCATAGGTTTTGAGTGTACAGAGCCAGGCATAACCATGTGGTTCGTGATTTGGATGTATCCATAATCGGACGTCAAGCAGGTTACATAACCTACCAATTATAGGTTGCCCCAAAATCAAATTTTGAAAGCTACCATAATCGGTAGATATTCTAACTCAAATACCTACCGATTAGCTTTGGCATTTCAAACCAAATTTCGAAATAGCCGTTGGAGTTTTTGGGAAAAAGAAAAGAGCCGTTGGAACCTAAACCTATATAAAGAAACTCATATCTATCACCCCAATTGCACCAAACTCTTTCCTCTCTTGATTCTAATTTTGAAAACCAAAAACATAGATATTGCTTTTGCAAAGAAGAAGATTGTGTTATTTATAGAGCGTGGGTTGTCAGAATCGCTCATGATCGTGTTCACAAGCTCCACAAATGGGAATCAAGAGCGATTATGAAACCGTATTCTAATGGTATTTGAGGCGTTAGATGGTAATCGAATTCGAAGATCATCCAATGACATTAAGATGAGAAAGAAGGCGGTCGACAAGGAGATTCACAAACTTGAAGATGAAGAACGATTTTTTAGGGACGCTTTTTCTTGGTGGACGTATGAAAAACGAGTAAGTATCTTTATAACTCCGACTCACATTAACATAAGTTAGTAATAACTTGTTACTCATTCGTAATTTCAGAGAAATCTTGCTGATCATCGGTATATGGACCTCTACGGGAAACGATTTGAACATGAAGGATGTTACAAGATCAAGAGGGACAATTTACTGTGGTGTTTGGACGTTATGATCTTTTTTAATACTTTTATGGTCAATTAGGAGTATGGATTTAGGTGCTTTTGACGAAATTGTAAGGTTAAAGTCGTTTGAACTTTATGTAATGGATGTAATCGGAGGATTATTAATATAAAAACGTTTCGATTATAAACAAACGGAAGCGTATTTTGTTAAACAAACAACCGATTAATATATTCGGTTACCTTATGTGTCAACTTTGTTTCCGATTATGGTGTTATTTGGTTCCGAAACATAAGTTCTTTCCACGAAAAATAATCGGATATTAAAAAAACTAAACCTATTGATTCATTTAATTCGGAAGTCAAGGTGAAAATTTACCTTCCGATTATGGTGTTGTTTGGTTCCAGAAACCATAGTTGTTTTTTGGTAGAATAATCGGAAATTAACAAAACCTAAAACTACCGATTAATAATATGCGGAAGTCAAGGTGCACAATTACCTCCCTATTATGGTGTTGTTTGGTTCCAGAAAACAATTTTTTTTTACATAGAATAGTCGGAAGGAACATAACAAATAAACCTACTGATTATTATTATTCGAAAGTGAAGGTGCACAATTCCCTTCCGATTGTGGTGTTGTTTGGATACAGAAGACAATTTTTCTTTACACATGATAATCGGGAGGAAAAGTATATTAGCAATCTTCCGATTCTGACAAAATATTTTGCAAAATCCCCAGAATCGGTAGGTTAATAACGTATAATGTTACCGATTCGACTAAAAATGCAACATCCCAGAATCGGTAGGTTCATATATAAACTTATCTTCCGATTGTGTTCCAAAATTCAACACTTTCATGTCTCTTCATGTGATTCGCTTGCGAGTCATCGTTAAATGCATAAACATAGCAACATAACCATTCATAATCGATAAACATAACGTAACAACTAATAATCCGACACAAACTTTGAAACTGACATAATCCAACATAAACAAAATTATCCATAAAGTTAACGAAAAACATCGAGAGTTTACAACATCGAAAGTTTACTTGTTCCTTTTTGCTTGGATTTTGCGACATTTACCACCTCTACGACTTGGACCAACATCCTCATTGGTTTCATCAACTTGAGTGCTTGATGGCGCTTGAGTTCTTTTGGTCACCTTGGTTGTAGGTTTCTTTTGCACTTTTTCCCAGGCTGAGATGCATACTCCTCATTGTCAACGTTATCAATCAACTCTTGGTGTTTTTATCTTCTCAAGTAGCACGAGGCTCTCCGGACTTTATGCAATCGGTGCACCATTTGGACAAACACTTGAACCTGCTCATCTGTTTTAATGCATAGCATACCGTCAAACGGTTATTACTCTATTTTGACCCATAATATTAAACTAAATTAACAAAACAATACGTACCAATCTATCAAAACCTGCAGGCTTCTCTTTGAGGATACTCTTGTACGAAGCTGGCTTTGCTTTAAGATCACGGATTACACGAATATGAGAAACATTGCGGTACCAATCCATATAGTTGGGAGCATTTTCAAAACCTTGTTTGGCTACCCTTCCTTGGTTGATCAAGTAATGCGCCCTTCTATCCCAATGGAATTTACGGGATGGTGAACCCTTGTGAACCACCGTGATAGAATCTTTATCCAGGACTCGCGAGTGCTCCGGATCAAAGTGAAATTGCCATGGATTTCCTCCTTTGGTATACCTTGTACAAAACCGTGTTGTCGCATCACCCTTGAGGCATTGTACATCACATATCTGTAAGTGCCACAACGGTCCAAAATAAAGTGCCAAATCGGATAGGCCCGCGATATGTCCAGCAATTTCAGTCTTCCTTGTATGGATCAAAGCATACGTCTTGGGCATTAAGTGAGTCCAAAATCCCCCTCAAACGAATCAGCTCTTGCTCCTTCGTCCCCAGAATGGTTGTCATCGAAGACGTACTTTCTTCCTATAGGGTCACCTTTCTCCCACGCCCTAAGTTTTCAATGGCCAATCCCAAGATAGGGAAGTAGTCGTAGATCCATGTCTATATTGTCATTTTTGCAAGTATTAGGAAATTGATTCTTCAATAGTATAAAATAAAAAAATAACCAAGTATGTGGAGTTAATAAACAATACTTGTAGTAGACTCACGTTCCTACCACTTGGCTAATTCCAAGCCTCGACGCCTTTCTCAACTCTTCCATCAACCACGCATGGCATGCCGTGCCCCAAGAGTACTCATGCACTTTATCGAGAGGATCCGAAGTTGTAAAAGGTTGGCGTCGACCCGATTGCCACTGGTATTGGGGAAAATGACACATCCCAATACACATAGGAGATATGCGGTGGCCGCGTGGTTGACTTGCTCGTCAGTTAAAGTTCCTTTCTCTTCTTTATCCTTGGTGCCCTTGAACATATCCATCGGAGTACCCATGTTGAAGCTGTCTAGTTCTATACTTCATGCATCTTTTGAACTCGATTGTTGATGTTTCTTCATCCCAACCCAAACACTTCTTAGTCGGATCATAAAGATTTCTCCATTCCAACCGCTTTTTAGTGAACTCAAATTTCTAACACCCTTGCCATGGACGGGAGTTTAAGAATCGCTCAACATCATCCGGGGTTATCGTCATCTCCCCAAACGGCATATGGAAGGTGTCGGTCTCGGGATAAAGTCTCTCCACAAACGCAGATATAGCCACCTTGGTCATGTTCCAACATTGAGTTCTCATGACATCGACCAACCCCGAATTTGCAATAATGGTCTTGAACCTTTCACATTCACCCTCCAAAGGCCAATCTAGCATTTTTGTTGGTGCGGCGGTCGCTTTGAGTAAACGAACCGCATCGGAATGATACTATTAAACACATGACAAGTTAAAAAATAAAATTAGAATTACCTAAAACTATAACCCTTAAAAGTATTACGAAGAAAAACATAATAGGTTAATAAAATGGATACGATCATTACCTCGCCTCATATATTTCTCTGGCCCAGGATTCTTTGTATCCAAATAACAATTCTCCTCCATCCTCCGACACCCAAAGGATTACACCTTGGAATATCTTTCACCTTGGTTCATCCGGGACAAGGTGTTTCGCTTTCTTTGAGGAGGATTTTTCTTTTCGGCTTCTCCTTCTTCTTGAGCACCACTAGGTTGTCCTACTTACGGTTGTGATGGTGGAGCACTTGGTTGAACGACTTCTTGAATCGGTTGTGATTGAGAGGCACTTGGTTGAACACCTTCTTGGATTGGTTGTGATTGAGAGGCACTTGGTTGAACACCTTCTTGAACCGGTTCTTATTGAGGGCACTAGGTTGAAACTGACTTCTTGGCTTGCTTGTTGAGTTCCATCTTGAGCACTTGAAGCGGCGTTAGCGATCTAGCTCTCCTTGCACTAGGCACATCGGTCCGACGCCTATCCTTCCTTGCGCTAGCCGAGACAATTGCATCTTGGATGTTTTTACCTCGCTTTATCCCTAAACAACAAAAGAAAGTACAACAGGTTATTAATCTATATATTCGGTTGGTTGATTTAACCAATTGCCTCCGATTACTCTCAATCGTAAATATCAGTTCACCTAAAGCTACCGAATACGTATAATCGGAAACTTGCTTTAAAATTTTGGTGTTCGAATATGTTTATCTACACACAATAATCGGAAGCTAAATTTCAACATAACCCTCCGAATACTAATAATCGAAAGTCATAAAAACTCCACCCTTCCGAATGCATCACAATCGGAAGCCTCACAAAACTAATTTCTACCGATTATGCATCACTTTGAGTCCAGAAATTACTCAAGTGGTTCAGCCTTAACAATCGGAAGGAAATTACAAAATATAGCACCCGATTATTGGGTCTCTAATACTTGTTCTTCACTAGTATATTCGGAAGGAAAAAAACAAAATTAGCTTAGATTATGATCGATTATTGGGTCTCTAATACTTGTTCTTCACTAGTATATTCGGAAGGAAAAAAACACAATTAGCTTCCGATTATGATCGATTTAGGCCTCAGTAATGAAAAACGTTCTATAATCGGTAAGCAACCTAAATATTTAACACCCGAATATGACAAATGTTCTCGTGAAATGAAGAATTCGGCCACAATCGGAAGTTTAAAACAATACCTAACCTACCGAATCTATAACCGAAAACCCTAAAAAAAAAAAAAACATGGATTCGTCGAATTGAAGCAATATAAACCTAATTAATGGTTGAATCTTACCTAATCAGTGCCATTTCAAGTTGCCTGAGAGTTTGGCTATCAGTATCGCCTACATTAGGGACTTCATCTTCTCCGTGTTCTTCGGGTTCGTGAGTTAAAACCTCTTTATTACGGGCATGCAATCCAATATTCGGATCCTCACCGCGCACTACGTTTTTGGTTCGAGCTTTCTTACGTTCCTTTTCTTTTATCTTTATAGAGAATAATCGACGATGATTCGATTCGACGATTAACGATATATAGTGCGGAGAGGGGGAGAGTTTTCCTCTCTATAATCGGAAGGAAAGAGGAGAAGAGGAGTTGAAGTGGAAGTTGAAAAGAAAATGAATTTAGGTTGAATTTGGTTTTATCTGTCAAACGGTTATTAATCGGTAGGTAATACCACCTAATTAGCTACCGATTGTTGAGTAGCCCAAAATCGGTAGAGGGGGTTACTTATAACCTACCGATTATTTGAAGCCCCAAATTGAACCTTTGCCAAATTCCATAGTTTCGAAGGTACATGGCCGACCATAACCACTTGGCTTGAGCTGTGGATGTAGCCATAATCGGAAGCTAAATAGATTACCCAACCTCCCGATTAATTTATAGGTTGCCCCAAAATGAGTTTTTTCTAAAATCCTTCGTTGTAGGAAATTTGAAATCTACCATATTCGGTAGGAATGTTTACTTTTACCATCCCGATTATGGGAAGCCCTCAATCGTTAGCTTAGACATTTTTTTATTCGTCCGATTATATAGGAGCCCCAAATTTCACCATTGCAAAATTCTTAAGATTTCTTATTTGTATACTTTAACAATCGTTAGTCTCGTGAGGTTATTGTTCCTACCGATTGTTATAGAAGCCAGATGCGCGTTTGGCACAAAATCGATATTAATCGGTAGTATAATATCGTTACTAAGCTTCCGATTGCTTTATAATAATCGGACACAAAATAGTTTCCGATTATGTAAGGGCATTAACGTATTCTCCGCGTTTTTGGACATCCCTTAACGGTGTATATGGGTTGGGAATAAAAAAGTCCCCCCTAATTCGTTTGGGGTCGCCCCTAAAAATGCCAGGCCTTTATTCGTCATCTGAGACAATGAACCCTGGGTAAGGTTGAGAGATTCTGATAAAAAAAAAAAAAAAACTGAGATGATGGGTAATAAGCACAGATAATTCTTACATGCACCATTTTATTACAGGAATAGTAGTAAGCAAATACAGCATCAACTTGGCACAAGTGATCAAACTGAAAGAACCTATTTACAGAAATTGAACACCCAACCCCAGCAATCAATATACAAAAGGACTTGACTGATAACCAATTCACACACACCAAACCTAAAGTGAAAAACTCACAATAAAACAAGATAAAACTGAAAAGAACCCCAAGAGACAATTAGATGCTAAGAAGATCAGTTGGCAATAATGGCAACAATGGTGATGGTGACTGATCTTTAACACTCCTCCTTAACAACAGCAATTTTTCCTCATAGATTTCAACAGCAATTTGGTGATGTTTCTGCTGTTGGTTTGGGTAACTCGGTGAGAAACTGTACAACTTCTTTCATTGTTGGTCGCTCAATACTCTGTTCTTCCACACAACGCATTGCAACATAGAACACATGCATTATTTCATTTAAGGGAACTGAAGGAAGTCTTGGATCAAGAATCTTTAAGACTCCCTCTGTTTCTGAATCTGTCGTTTTTCTGACCCATTGAACAATACCAACTCCATCTCCAAAATCACCAACTGGTTTTCTGCCACTCAGTAGTTCTAATAAAACTACTCCGAAACTGTATACGTCACTCTTCTCATCAATTTTTAATGTGTACGCATATTCTGCAAATTCAATACAAAACACAATTCAAATTCAGATGCAAAAGCAAATTTCTAACAGATGCACAATGAAGTTGTTTTCAGTGAAAGAAGGTAAAACTCAATTTCGATTCAAAAATGACCAAAATCTGATAAAATAGAAATCTCATTTTGAGAATTATAGACCCTGCACAAAAATCATGTTTGAAATCTCAAGACCCGTTTAATATCTACAAAATGTATGTACTGAATTCTCTAATCTTACCTGGTGCGATATACCCATAAGAGCCGGCAATAGCAGACATGTATTCAGAAGTACCAGAATCTTGAAGAAATTTAGCAAGTCCAAAATCAGCGACACGGGCATCAAAGTTGGAATCGAGAAGATTGTTCGATTTCACATCCCGGTGAAGAATCGGAGGAGAACAGTCATGGTGCAGATAACACAACCCTCTTGCAGCTTCAACTGCAATTTTATACCTAGTATCCCAATGCAAATGACCTCCATTTTCGCCATGAAGAACTTCACCTAAACTTCCATTAGGCATATGTACTCATAAACCAAAAGATTTGTCTCATGGTTGGAACAAAATCCTAATAACCTCACGATATTGCGATGTCTAATCCTACCCAAAATCTGAATCTCTGCATTAAACCCACGGTCACGAGAAGACCCTGACCTACTCACTACAGAAAGTCTTTTCACAGATACTTGCTCACCATTAGGCATTCCTCCTTTGTACACAATTCCAGCACCTCCTTTCCCAATTATATTATCTTCTTTCAAAACATCTAATATATCGTCGCAAGTAAAGTCCAACCTTTGAAATTCCATAAATCTCCATGAACGAGATTCCCTTGCTTTCTTCAAAGACCTGGCTTTAATAATAGCAGCAACAGCAAATGCAATAAAACAAAGAAGCAACCCCGTCACAAGAAACAATTTCATAGTAACTGAAAGTGGACCTTTCGAATTCGCTTGGCCAGTACTATTTGAAACCCGGATTTACAAGCATCCAAAAATGGACCACAGAGATTAGGATTATCCTTGAATGATGTTGAATTGAAGTAACGAAACTGACCAATTCCAGGAACTAAACCCGAAAGATTATTATATGAAAAATCAACTGAAACTAAACTCTGCATACTAGACATACTCACAGGAATATTGCCCAGTAACTGGTTTCTAGATACATTCAAGTAATACAAAGTTTTCAAGCTAGTAATTTCACCTGAAAGCTTATTCCGACTAAGATCAACGAATGTTAACAACTTACATTGACTGATATCCGGTGTGATAGAGCCTGCGAAGTTATTGTTACTGAAATCCATCTTTAAGAGCTGCTGTAATTTCCCAATTTCAGAAGGAATTTCACCAGAAAATTTATTCCCATCTAGTAGTAACCTCTGAACACCAGTAATTTTCCCAATTGAAGGTGGCAAACTCCCAGTTAACTGATTATTAGATAAACTAATTTGTCCAAGATTCACAGAACTCGAAAACATTTCTGGAAATTTTCCGGTAAGTGTATTATTATGTAACTCGACTTGAGTTAGATTTGGTAATCCAAAGAGCCCGTCAGGAATTGAACCATTAAGAAAATTCTCCCCCATTCGCATCCGAATCAATGATTCACATCTCCCAAGAGACTTGGGAATCGATCCAAATAACAAATTCTCAAAAGCGAAGAGATATTCTAGCCGATTACCAGAACACAGATTGGGTGGAAGATTTCCAGTGAGTTTATTTGAAGAAAGATCAAGAAGGAGTAATTTCCCATTTAATCCAAGACTTTGAGGAACTTTTCCACTAAGATTGTTCTCCCATAGCTGCAAAATTTCCAACTCGGGTAAATCTCCAATAAATTCTGGGATTGCACCATATAATTTGTTTCTAAACAGATTCAGCAGAATGAGATTCTTGAGTTCAGCAAATGCTTGTGGAATCTCCCCAGAGAGAATATTTGTAGATAGATCCACCACTCATAAGCTTTTTAGCTGCCCCAACAGTGTTAATCCACCTGAAAACCCATTCATTTGAAGCAATAATGCTTCAAGTTTCTGAAGCTTCCCAAATTCTGGTGGGATTTTGCCAGATAATCCACAGGCAGCTATATCTAATGTAACTAAATCAGTAAGATTCCCAATTGAAGATGGTATTCCTCCTTCATAAATATTGTAATAACCAAGATACAGGTGTTTTAATTTTGGTAAGTTTCCAATCTCTGGTGGTATCACACCAGTAAGTGAGTTTCCTGAAACTGCTAAGTACTCCATAAATTCCCATCTTCCATATTCTGATGGGATTTTACCTTCAAAGTAGTTCCCGCCCAGATGAAGATGTTTGAGATTTTTAATTTCTGAAACTCCAACTGGTAACACCCCAGACATGTTGTTGTTATAAAAATCAAGTGTTTCCAAGTACTGCAAACCAGAAAGCTCAGAAGGAAAACTTCCACTGAAAATGTTGTTGGATAGATTTAAATGTTTAAGACCAGAAATTTGAGAGATTTCCATTGGTATCGGACCAGAAAATTTGTTACCAGCAACAGTAAGATTTATAAGGTTTGTGAGGAACCCAATGTCTGGTGATAAAACCCCAGTGAGATTATAGTCGGAAATGTCTAATGAGATTACCCTGTGATGAGTAGAATCACATGATATACCAGTCCATGTACAGTGTTCTCTAGAAATATTCCAGCTTGATAATGAGTTCTCTGGGTCTTCTGAAATTGCTGTTTTTAATGAAAGTAAAGCTTGGAATTCTGTTACATGGGTTTGTTTTGCTGTAATTTGGTTGATGATGATGATGTAGAAGTGAAGTAGAACTTGAAGATGATGAAGAAGAATTAACCGCATTTTTCTTTTCTGGGTTTAGAAAGGGTAGAGTATTCAGTGCAGAGAGAGGGGGATGATATGCAGTTTTTTTGAAGTTTGAAGAGTGAAGAATTTTATAGAACAATTTTGGTTGCGCATCTTTGTTGGTTTTTTTGTCTTTACCCCCATATTATATGTCAAACTCTAATCAGCCCCAAAAGTCACTTTTTCCATCTATTTGATTCTGGAACACCATTCCATTCACAAAGTGGTAGTGGAACACCGAACACTATTCCATTCTTAAGATAACTGAGAAGTGGATCAAGCATCTTACCTTCACAAATAGCTGTGACGGAGACCTTGTCAAATTCTTCTCCTGGTGAAATAACTTTCTCTCCAGTTGATAACCATGCTCCATCGATGTAGGCGAAGATGTATTCAGAAGTCAACAACTTTAAGTAAATCTTTCTCGCAGAATCTTGATAGATAAAGTTCACCAGTGACGCCCGTGGTAAGTACTCTCTTAGCTATTTCACTAACTGTTTTCTTAACAGTCAACTTCAAGTTCTCTTCCAAATGCCTCAATCCAATAGCTTGACAAAGTCCAACCAAGAATGTAGTAGTAGACATCAACTTTAAAATGTCAACTGCTTCAGCTGGAATCCATTAAGCCCAGAGAATTAACATCTTCATTATGTTGTTCTGCATTTCGCACATGATTAGCTAAAAATTGCATTTCAGAACAGTACGAAGCCATCGCAATTTCGGCACCTTTGAAACCATAGTCCAAACTTGGAACTCTACCACCTAATAGATTTGAAAGTAACCCATTGTTGTAAAATCATTGACAAGTTCAAAGTCTCTTTCTTAGAGCATTGTTACTTTCTCCAGTACCATCCTGATTGACAAATAGCAAATTTTTATGATTATGAAACTGAATTCAAGATATGTGTTTATCAGTAGTAGATTGACTGCTTAATGGAAATTACCTTGCCAAATGGAGATACCAACTATAGGCTCCTTTTCGCTCGAATTTGCTGCAGCATCAACAATTAGTGATGTTCAACCAAATTTACAGTATATATTGGCAAATGATATCATAAATGATTAAAAAAATAATCTCAAAGAGAGTACCTGCAATTCATACGAATCAAAGGAACCAGACTCTTTCCTTCCACAACATCCATCTCCACCTCCATACCCCCTTCTCATGATTTACCTGGCATCATTCATTCCAAACACAGTTACATAATGCGTTCAATACTTAAATTAAACCTAAAACCCAAATTGTGAAAAATCAAAAACCTAAATGCGAGAGAAAGAGAGAAGAGAAAAGATACCTACAGCCCAGAAATTAGGACTTGAAATCGAGTTCCTGTGAAACCAAACGAGAAGAATTTGAGATCCCAACTTCGGCGAGAGCGAGTAAAGTGAGTTTGGTTAATTAGATGGGCGAGTTTGAGCTAGTGGAAAGGCTAACTTGGTTTTGGACGGAAAACCAAACTTCTTGGGCCGGGTGACAATTTTTTTTTCTTCTAATGACTAATATGCCCTCAGTTTAAACTAATGATTTTGTTTATAGTTGGTGTTTGAAAGAAAAAAAAGAACCTGTTTTTGTTTCTAGGGGAGTAGAAGAAGAAGATTTTGAGAAAATTTCTCAAAATGAGTGATTCCAACGAGAGTTACAAGGTAGGTGATTCTTAATTTTCAAAATCCGACAACGTATTCAATGATCCCATTATGGCTGATTTTTTAGATAATCAAGATTTTTTATTCAACCCAATCTTCTTAGAGCAAGGGCTATGGAGTGAGGATTCTCATTCAATATGAATGAGCCTCACTCATTGATTTTTGTTAAAGGGAGAGCAAAAAGCGATCCGAGGAGTGCAAAAATCATAGTCGACTCACAAACTAGGACCCATTCAATATATTTTTCTAGCTCGGAAAAAATTACCCTACTTAAATACACCCAAACACAACAGCAAACTCGCCCCCATCCCTTGAACTACTACACCACCTCCGACAACCAAAAATGACCAGAACTTCAAGCCAAACCTGCACCACCAACAACCGTCATCGACAAGCCCTTCCTACCATCACCCGAAGCCAACAATCTCTATTGCAATTTTAACAACATAAAGATCAAATTTGAGAAAATCAAGATCCTTCATAAGAATTATGACTTTCATGTAGGTTTCTATTGATTCCGTGCTCGTATTGAAAGTTTGAAACCGTAAAAATGAAAAAATAGGATGGATAACTACATTCAAACCCTAAAAATGAAAAACAGGTACCGAAACCCTAATACTCAAAAAAAAAAAAAAAAAAAAAAGTTAGCAAATGTTTTCGAAGTTCAAAGAAAACCGATTTTGATATTGAGACTTAATTGCATTTGACATTTTTTTTTATAGAAGTCTTTTTAATCCTACGACAATTTATCATTGTTATTATACAAGAACAGAGAGGAAAAATCATCATTGGATGGATTAGTTTCATAAATTTAAAATACCTGGTTAGTTTTTGGAACGAGAGTAATATATATATGGATTGTCCCAGTGTGAGATTATTAGACAAATTGTCGACCAATCTTAATCAACGCGAGTATTCGTGAGCTTTAAGGGAAACAAGTGATATCCAATTAAGTTTAAGAGTTTGTAGCCAAAAGGTTTTCATTAAGTAGAAGATAGTTTGAAAAGGAATTACGTGAGTTTTAAGGGATCCAGATTGAACAATGGATGCTTTTCGTATATATAAACAAGAATATAAGAAACAAAATGACTAGAAGCTGGTCTTTCTCTTTGAGCCACCCATGTTTCTTACCATAAATATAAATAGGACCAGTGGAGATGACGGTGGTGGAGTTTAGCAGGATGGGGAGGGAGTTTTTGGAGGATGGCGGTGAGTTTGTGGTCATTGAGTTTATTGAGTAAGGATATTTTTGTCCGAGTTAGAAAAATATATTGAATGGGTCCTAGTTTGCGAGTCGACTACGATTTTTGCGCTCCTCGGATCACTTTTTGCTCTCCCTCTAACATAAATCCATTCATTTTGCTCTAATTTGATGCTGCTATGGGCAGTGATCGAGTACTCTTTAACCCAGAATCACTGACGCACTCATTGAGACGAGTGAGGGGTGGAAAGTCTCCACCGACCGGCTAATCTTCATCCGCCCAAGAAAACGTCCGAAAATGTGCCGCTACGGTTCATAAACGGTGAAGTTCAGCCTCTTCAACAAAAAGAAAGAGAAACGGCTGAAGTTCAGCCTCTTCAACGAAAAAGAAAGGAAAAAGAGAGGGAAGATGAACAGGGAAGAAGGGTTTTGGCACTGTTTATTGTTTTTTTAATAATAAAGAAAGGGAAACGGTTGAAGTTCTGCCTCTTGGTGTTTTTTAATAAAAAAAGAAGAAGAAGGAAACAACTGATCTTCAGTCGCTTAGTGTATAATTTTCCATCCCCACGGTCACCAATTCACTCTTTCGCTCGTATTTCACTCGTTTGGGCAGTGAATGAGTGTTAAAAAAACAAATGCTCAACATAGTGAGGTATCTCACTTAACTCAATTATAATTTTTTGCTTCTAATCGCACTTAGTGCGCAAAAAAAGTTTGACTTTTGGTATTCTGAAAAACCTAAAATTCCAGTCCTAACCATATATACGGCTAGGAATCCAAGGATTCCTAGCCATAACCATGGCTTACGACCGGAACATGATGAACTCCTAATGGTCATGGACATCTTCCATGGCTAGGTACATGCGAACATTAAATGCTATTTAATGTTGTCTGTTATGGTTGAATTATCTGGACGTAGAATGATTTACGGATGGCTTATCTGCCCGTAGACTGAATTAGGGCTTGGTTACCTAGTCGTGAATCAATTCACCTAGCCATATTTTGGATTTAGAAATTCTTATGGCTATGAAAGATAACCGCATGACCGGTCATTGGTTTTTTGACCGGTCGACCTAGTCTATGTAGCTTTTTTCAAAAAATTTCTTCGACTAATGTTGTGTTATATTTTTATTTTTTTAGTTCCACCTTCTACCCTACACTACAACCGAAGATCAATCCAGAACTGTTCAAGTTTTGAATGAGGATATGAGTTATCACGATGCCAAAAACTTTAAATGAGAAGATATATACGATGCAAAAGTGGGCTCGAAAATAAGGGTTGAAAAAAAATGTGCATCATAGTCCAGAATAATCAAGTTAGAATGACCAACTTTCAAATGGTTTGTAAGTGTGGTGGGAAGTACAAGATTCACCAAATGAAGGGTTTTGAGTGTCCAGAGGAAAAGGGGACTGCATCATACAAAGAAGAGCGAATGCCCTTTTAAGCTTCAATTTAGATTCAACAAGGACAAAAAAGTGTAGTTTATGAGTGAAGTTGTCTCGGCTTATCAGAACCACCCAATTCCAGAGAGTTTGATCAACCATCCTTATCTGACAAGGCTCAACCCCAAAGAAAATGATCTAGTAGATGTTGAGTCAAAAACGCGCAATACCTATTGATATCCTTAGTAGTGTGAAGGTCTTAAACAAAAATAACTCATTTACCTCGGTAACCATTTGTAGCGCAAGATAAAAATATAGAAATGAGGTATGGTAAGATAAATAACTTATGCAACAATTATTGTATTTGTTTGAGAATGCGAATTACAAGGTAGCTTATGACCAAAATGAGGATAAGGAAGTGGAATATCTTTTCATCGCTCATCCTAATTCGTTACATTGGCAAGATGCTTCACAAATTATTTTTATGAATCACACATATAAAATGAACAAGTATAAGATACTGATATTAAACTTTTTTGGGCAAACATCTACTAAGTCGCAAGTCTCCATTTAGTGTTGGGGAAAGACAAGACCAAGGAAAGTTATATGTGGGAATTGAAAAAGGTAAAGTTGTTGTACCAAGAAGATAATACTCCTAAGGTGTTGATTACGGATAAAAGAGTAGATTCATCTCAATGTCGATTCAACAGCAAGCTAAACGGGCGAGATGATGAACTTATTGTAGTTTTTGAAGGTATGAAAAAGTACTTTAAGCGTGATCTTGATAGAATCAAAGGGGATTTTGAATTGACCTAGAAATATCGCATGAAATTAATTTGGAGCGCACTTTATCCTATTGCCTCAACTATCAATGGATTTTTCGCATAATTTTGCTCGGTCAATCAAGAATCACTAACTTGTGAAAAATATTATTGTTTCTGGGTAAAAACGGTTTACAGTAGAAAGGATAAAATAATGGAGTAGGCTGATGCTAGTAACAGAAAATTCTCAAACGGGCTGTGATTTGGCACCTGGCTACTTCAGCAATAAGTACCGGAACCAAGTGAAGCGAGGGTACTCATATTGTAAGGGTTAAATACCGCACAGTCGATAAATCACGTGAAGAAACTGAATTAGAAAGGAGCGAAGGGGAGCCACACGTAGCATATCTCAAATGACGATATCAATGACGTCACAAAGTCATCATCAAAGTGTGAGAGTTGTGCGAAGACTAAGAGCACGCGCGAGAAAGCACAATGTAAACGCCCAAGACATCGCATGGTAGATCCGAAAATAGGGGCTTTATTAGCTGTCCTCCACTATGTAAAATCCCTATATATAGGACCAGTCACCCTTGTAGTAAAAGGAGGAGATCTTTTTGAGAGTTGAGATAGTATTTTAGGAGAGAGAAAGTTATTTTCTTCCCAAGTTAAGGTTTTATCTTCTTTGTATTGATTTCTATACTTAATAAAAATCTCTTTAAGTGTTCTTCACAATGATTTCATGACTATATAGATTGTTTAAGGGGTGTAGTAGTAGGATTTTCAACTACTACATTTTGGCGCTAGAATACAGCTCGGGAATGGGATCACACCTGTTTGTGAAAATTTTAAGTTGAGTTTCTTTTTCAAAACTTTCTTTTAAGAAGGGTTTCTTATTGTTCTAGTTTTTGAAAGATTTTAATCGTTTTTGTGAAAATAAAACATGTGGGATGATAAACACATTTTTGTGTCTAATTTGATCTCAATACTATATATTGTTGGCACTCGATTTGTACTTATTATGGTGTTTTATGTGTGTGTAGGTATTTTTGGGGAATAAACATTTTTGGAAAATTCGGCTCGAAAAATTATGCGGAGCACCCCGAAGGACATTTGCTATGCGGACTCTTACTTTGGATAAGGGGCACCTCAATTGATAAGGAGCACCTCAGTTAGACACTGCTATTCGCACCCCAGCTGTTGGATAAGGGGCAACCCTTTCTTCTTCATTTGAATTTGTTTTTTGGCGGGAAATTGGTTCTTGAAAACCCGAGAGTTTGCACTGAAGATATCAACGAGTTCCAAGGAGATTAAATAGCTGGAGTTGGCATCAAGTATCCTGTTTTGACTAAACAGTGTTGTTAATGTTGTCAGAATCGATCAACTAGGGCCGATTCATTGCTTTTGGATAAAACAGAGTTACATGAGTAACCCGAGTTTTCTATGTGTGATTAAGAGGTTTGCATGTGCGTTCTACGAGTTTAACCACTTCTGGGATGATGAATGAACATGTTTGGAGTGTTTTGACACGAGAAAACAGCGTGAGAAGATAAATCAGGAACAAAAATATCTCGAGAATATTTTCATTTACTGCCGAGTAATGAAAGAATTTTTGGAGTGATTGAGCGAGATTTCTTGGTACTGTTAGCTATATAAAGGGTTCTGCTGTAGCATAGAAAGGAGACGGAGTGCTTGGGGAGAGTTTAGAGCAACCACATAGGAGATTGATCGAGTTGCAGAGAACACACTTCACAGCTGTGAAGAACACGAAGAACAAAAGACTACCGTGAGGCAATCGTTCATTGTCAAGAACATAAGACGCACAAGGAGCAAAGTATTTGCTACGGTGACAACGATAGTGAATTGCGGGTCGTATTTCTACAAAGGACACATATTTGTTATCGTTCTTTTTATAATGATTCGGTTTGTAACAAATATAATTGTTACAAACCCAATTTTTCATTATTTCTCCCTTATTCATCATTTGTAAACCATTTTTGGGCATAAATAAATTATTTGAGAGGGTTTTCAACATGATGAGCAAATAAAATACCCAAAGGATCGAGGCAACGGAGGAAACTATTCACTCATGCTTGATTGGTAATTTCTTTTATAATTTCTTTAATTATTTATTTTATTTAATTCACTAGGATCAACATAAAGATAAAATTTGTTTTCTTAATTAGTTGTGAATCAATTCGATGTGTTATGCTTAGAATCATTTCTTTGATAATTCATGCTTAGGGATTACAATTTAATGTTTGGACACCATATATATTAATAGTGAATTAATGAGAAAAAGAGCTTAACAATAATTCTTGAAATATCATTATAAACCAATCAATTAGGAGGAATAGTGGAATCCGGAGCCTTGGTCTATTTTTAAATCTTGAAATCACTTTTTATATTAAGTTTTGTTTGTTTTTAAGTTTTATAAGTCTAAAATCTTTTGCTTTCACAAGTCTCAACGAATCTTTTTACTACAACTCAATTGAAAATTACATCAATTTTTGGCGCCGCCGACGCGGACTTGTCTTTAGGCTAGAGTTTTTAGATTTATTTTTTTAGGTTTTTATTTATTTGTTCTACTTTACGTTTTTGGGTTTTTGTCTTTTTACTACAGATTTTGGAATTTGGAGCGAAAGAAAAATTTGCCAAAACTTTTGGTGAATACTTAAAGATTTGGAGTTAAAGACAAATCGAAAGGAGCGAAAGAAGAAGATTTTTTTTTATTATTTAAAAAAAGAGAGAAAAAAAAAAGAGAAGCATTTTTATTTTTTAGACTTTCCTTTTCTTTTGCACTTTTACTTTTTGGACTTGGACATTTGGACATTCTTTTATTTTTAAACCCTACGGAAGGGTAGTATTAAATATTAAACTGTTTGCAGAGAAGGACGGTGATTACGATATCACCTCGTCCCCTTGGGTTCGTACATGACATAGGATCGTGGCCCGAGTCGACTACAACGGTTCATCCCCCGTCTGGAACGGGAGGTAAGTTTGTCGAAACACTCGCGAATCCCCTGTCAGCGAGTTACTGTATTCCTTCGTTTGCATATATGTGGAGGAACTGAATACGGCTGCTTTAATTTCCTAGTAAAGGGCAAGGCCTGGCCATACAAGATAAGGGTTCGGATTTCATCACCGTTCTCTTCTTGCCCGCCTTAGGAAACAATACTTAACGCGAACCTAAGCTTTAAAATTTGGAATAGGGTAACGAGCTTAATAGGAAAGTCATTCGAAAAATATTGGTTACTCTTTTAAGCATACTTCGAAGTTCATGATGGTTTCGTGAGTTGAATGCGTGACTGCGCCGCCTTGTAATGCGGTGAAGCCTTGGGTATCAAAGCTCCACGCAGCTTCCCTCGCCTATTCAACTTACTTAAACTCGGATTGATTCCAAGAGGGGTTTGCTTAGATTGTAACGAATTCCCTTTCGAAGGATTAGAAGCTGGTCTAGAAAACAATCTAAGTGGAGCCATCATGCTTTTTGTTTGCTAGAAATCATTAGGTTTGCTGTGGTGGAGTCAGCCTTGTTTGTGTTTGCATAGAACTTCCCTTCCTTTTAGGATTTTTCTTTTTTTCTTTTATTTTTATAGTGTATGCCCGAGGTCATTAGAGAACGGGCTTGGAAAAGAAACACTCTAGGTAGTTTGATTAGTGACAAACCTAGTAGTTCTTCTTGTGAAGGCGGGGAAATCTAAGACTCTTCTTTTGAGAGCCCTGATTGTTATTTTCAATGATGTTGTAGTAATATGTTCGTTGAGACTTGTGAAGACTGTGCTTTTAGATTTAAATTTTAAGACTAAGCAAATTAAAACAGAGTATATTAGAGAGACCGGGGTTCAGGATTTCACCATTCACCAAAATTCATGTGATTTAATGTTAATGTTTATCATGCAATTCTAGACACTATAACTCCAATCAAAAGAAATTGTGATTCTAATCATTGCCTAAATTAGATTTTCAAAACATCAATTGTTAATCGCAAGAATGAAGTATCAAAAGCCCTAAACTAAGCATACTTCATCAAGAGAAAACACAACTAATTAATAAAAATCATTTACTCAATTTTCATTCGGTGCAAATAATCATAAAAGAATTGCATAAGTAAATTTAAATAAATTTTACCACATAACTTTTGGAAGAATGGCTTCCTCCATCGCCCCGGAGGATGGGTTTAGCTCTTCATCATGGAAACACGCTCAAAAGTTGATTTCATTGCTCAGATAGGTGTTACAAAGATGAAATATAGAGAAAATGATTAAAACCGGGTGTTTGCAACGCTTATAATTGTTGCAAAACATCATTACGAAGATCGATATAAAGAAAGTGTCGTTGTAGTCGTAGCGTATAAGACTGTTGACGCACTGTCGCAATCACTGTAGCATGAACGACAGATGGGTGTGCGTCTTATGTTCTTCGTGTTCTTCACAGCAACAACAATGGTGTTTCTATGTAACTCGATTCTCCGGCTCTGTTGAGGCTCCGTCACTCTCCCAGACTCTCTGTCCTTATTCTATGACATCCCAGCGCTATTTATAATCACCCCAGGTCCAAGAAATCTTTGTAATAACTCGATATAATCTCCAAAGCTAATTACGGGAAATATTTCCCTGTTTTCTCTTCTCGCACGAATATCCTCAGCTGTCACATGCAGAATCCTTCCAACTCGTTTCTCCCTCAACTCTGAAGTAGTTAGACACGCTGTGTACACACGAGATTCTCCCAAAAATAGCTCAAAATATCTCGAGCCCTGTTTTCCATAAAACCACGTAACTTCCCTATTTTGTTGCAAATCAATACGAATCTTCTCCTTTTATTCTTTTAAGACTATTACCAACCCTGTTTGACTTAAACAGGTGTATCCCAATCAATCTCGTCCATTAAGTTTCTCTCAAACACCTCCAAAACTCGATCCAAAGTTCTGCTTCTTCACCAAGCTACTATTTCCCCGCCAAAACTTGATTTTTGAAACGATGAAGATGGTGTCCCCTAACCGAATCAAAAGCGAATAGCAGTGCCCGACTGAGGTGCCCCTTATCCAAACCGAGAAGTCCGAATAACACGTGTCCTCCGGGGTGCCTTTACCAACTTTTCGAGCCGATTTTTCCAAAAATGTTTATTGCCCTAAAATACCTACAAACACATAAAACACCACAATAAGTGCAAAATCGAGTACCAACAATGCAGAAAATTGAGGACAACTTAGACACAAAAATGTGTCTATCAAGCCCCGATTTTGGAAACTTCAGTTTTGAGAATCTGTCTCTTCGTGAGGAAAGTACACCTAGTACTTCAGATGTGCCAGCGATGGCAACTTTGAAAGATTACATGTTCCCAACTAGGACCAACCGAGCTTCGTGCATTAAATTGCCAGCCAATACTGATACGTATTGATCTCTATACCTTGGTAACTATTACTATAAAGGCGGAATTCAGAATAATTATAGACGAGAAACTTAGAAAACGGAACACAAGTAATAATTCGAAGAAAATATCTTCTTTAGATTATGAACAAGAAAACAATTACAATTCTCTTTGTTACGCTCACAATCTTCTCTAAATAGTGGATTAACCTTAAACCTGTTTGCTAAGCTTGCAAAAGTATTGTCGTAAGCTTTCTCTAGGTTTTCTACATGCCTAGTATCTCAGTAGGGTGCGTCAATAACAAGAACACACTAACTAGATGTGTTTAGTTATGAGCTAAACATCTCTATTTATAGGCTTTGGTTTGGTTTCCCAAACCTCTTAGGAATCTATTTCCTTTTGTAGGACTAATTCCTTTTCTAGGTATATTACCTAAACTAAGAATACTGCTTAAAACAATACTCCTTCCTAAACTAGGAATTTATCCTAAACAAGGAATCCTTCCTAATGTAGCATTATATCCTCAATTCGTCTTGAGGATCACTAGTTCCCAGGGAAAGGAAGATACACATGTATCATGCTCCCCCTTAAGAACTTGAACTCCTGTGAAAGTTATATTTCTAGTTTAGGGAACTCGTGAGTTCCTTTCACCCTGCTGAACCATCTCTCCTTGCCGGGAACTTGACCTTGACATCTACTTAGGAAAGTCTCATTCTCTTCCTGGCGTATCTCTGTCGCTCTTCGCTCCATAATGCAATCTTCTTCGAGTGATTCTTTTCTATCAAACCACAAGTCTTCCACATGTGGCAAGATCATCTTTTCATCTCCATCATCATCTAGTAATGGTGGTTCAAACATACTTAACCTTCTTAGGTCTTCTTCTTGTTGTTTGGTAATGTATTCCAAACTAACTCTACTCGGCTTCTCGCCAAGAGAACGGATCACAAGGAGAATGAAATTTGTGCTAGCATTCACCAACCGCTTAACCTGAGTGGCTGTAATCAAACTTGCTCCCTCAAGAGGAGAGTCAATAGCTCGTATTAAAAAAACTTTCCCATCTTTGGTAAAGGTATACTTCTGCTCCCTCCTATGTAAAACCGCATCTCGATCCCACAAGTAAGGACTTCCAAGTACAACTTGACAAACATCCAAAGGAACCACGTCGCATGTAACCTCGTCAATGTATGACTTATCAAAAGCAAACTTGAACGTGCATTGTTATGCAACCTGTAGCCCACCTTCCTTTTGAAGCCACCCTAAAGGATAGGGTTTCGGATGTTTGAAAGTCTTCAAACCCAACTTCTGTACCAAAGAATGTGAAAGTAAATTCTTCTGACTTCCCGGGTCAATAACAACATCTATTAGTGTTGTCTTAACTCGCATCTTAACCGTGAAGAGTTGTTCCCTAGGATCGTCCTCCATAAGTTCTTCTACGCCTCCCGCCATTAGAGAGAGCTTTTGATTAGGTTCTCATTAGTCCTTTGACTTCTTTTGGAACTTGTGCGACTAGTGTTGCCATCATGGCTTCTTTCTTCAAAGAACCCTTTTGGTTTTAGATTAGGATACTTTATCCAACACTTGTCAACAACATCCCTGTTTGTTTGCAATGAGTGCAAACTAAACCAACTTTGTCACTTGACTTCCCTTCTTCTTTGCTCCTTTCATCTCTTTTAGCGACGAAACTTCCAGACTTCCCCTTAACGTTTCCCTCGACATCGGTTTTCTTCAGCCTGCCTTCGATGGCATTGGCTTTTTATGCTTGCTTCGGATATAGTATCCACCGAAAACATCTTCAACTCCTTCCGTATATACTCATGGAACCCGAAAATATATTTCATGTAGATAACATAATCTCCCAAGTCTAAGTCCAAAATCATAGCTTGATTCTCAAATTCAAGTATATTCTTGTACGGTTTGGTTGTAAGTCTGTTGCAAGTTGTACCACTTGAACCATCTCTCCTCAAGGTAGCCAACCTGGATAAAATCAAGTTTCCTTACAAGCGCCTTGAATCTTTTCCACGACAATACTCCTTTACCTAGGTTTTGTCTTTGATAAGCTTTCCACCAGGTTAGAGCATGCTTTTGTAGCTTCAATGCCAAAGAAAGCAGTCTTTTCCTTTGAACCATATTCAAAGAAAGAGAAATACGTCTCTAGACGTTCAATCCAATCATCTAATTTTTTTACATCGACACTCCCATCGTAAAGTGGAATATCAACACGAAAATTAATTTTCAGATTCTTACCATGAGGTTTAGTTGTTGTAGGACTTTTAAGAAACTCTTTCTCCTTTTCTTCATCCTCATCTTCTTCCTCTTCTTCTTCTTCTTCTTCTTCTTCTTCTCGAATTGTCTTCTTCGTAATCATCTTTTTCGAAGCTTCAAAGTGAAGGTGTAACCTTTTTCTTTGTCTTCTTCTTAGGTGTATGAGAACGGATACATTCACTCAATTCCTGAAGGGTAACTTGAATAGACTTCATGTCTGTTTGCAACGTAGCCACCTTTTCTTCCATAGTTTGTGGTTCGCCTTCCTTAGGATCATCATCTGACTTTGTCATCCTTGATCCCCTTGTTTTCTTAAGGTCTTCCAACTTCTTGAGTACCTCACCAAGCTTTATGTAGATAGACCTAGTGAAAACCATAAACCACAGGGATTTACCCTAGAAACTAACCTTGCTCTGACACCAACTTGATACGTATTGATCTCTATACCTTGGTAACTATTACTATAAAGGCGGAATTCAGAATAATAATAGACGAGAAACTTAGAAAATGGAACACAAGTAATAATTCGAAGAAAATATCTTCTCTTAGATTATGAACAAGAAAACGATTACAATTTTCTCTTTGTTACGCTCACAATCTTCTAAACAGTGGATTAACCTTAAACCTGTTTGTTAAGCTTGCAAAAGTATTGTCGTAAGCTTTCTCTAGGTTTTCTGTGCCTAGTATCTGTAGGTGCGTCAATAACAAGAACACACTAACTAGATGTGTTTAGTTATGAGCTAAACATCTCTATTTATAGGCTTTGGTTTGGTTTCCCAAACCTCTTAGGAATCCATTTCCTTTTGTAGGACTAATTTCTTTTCTAGGTATATTACCTAAACTAAGAATACTGCTCAAAACAATACTCCTTCCTAAACTAGGAATTTATCCTAAACAAGGAATCCTTCCTAATGTAGCATTCTATCCTCAATCTGCCTTGAGGATCACTAGTTCCTGGGGAAAGGAAGATACACATGTATCAAATACAGCTAATTTCGAGATAAAACCTAGTATTCTTCAGATGATCCCTATATTCTTAGGAAAGGATGACGAGAACCCTTATTTTCATATTAGGGACTTTGAGGAAATTTGTGGGACAGTTAGAATAAAAGACATTACTGATGAAGTTTTGAAACTTAAGATGTTCCCCTTGTCCTTGAAGGATAAAGCCAAGACCTGGCTAAACAACCTACCATCTGAATCCATTGAAACATGGCAGGAGCTTATTGTTTGCTTTCTATATGAAATTCTACCCAAGCATAAACTGCAGCTTATTAGGCGTAAAAATTAGTGCTAGTGTGCAACAAGAGGGAGAGTCTCTTTATAGGTTTTTTTAGAGAGATTCAATGATCTCCTATCCCAGTGTCCTCACCATGGATTTGATAAGATGAAACTCGTAGAGATTATTTATGATGGTTTAGACTATTCGACCAAAGCCATGGTCGAGTCTATGTGCGCCGGTGAGTTCACTAATAAAACTGTGCCGAGGATGCCTTTACCTTCTTAGGAGTTGTTGCTTTGAGAAATCCCAACAAATGGGAGTATTGTGTTGAACCCCTAAAAGACTCTTGGTTAATAGAAGTAGCACCAATATGGTAGATACGAGTTTTGCGTCAGATGCGAAGTTTGCTGCTTTGTCTAGAAGGTTAGAAGCTTTGGAAATGGGTCCGTCTAAAAATAGGTCCCTTGTTGAACCTAATAGAACCTCTCAAGTCTCTAGTTGTGGAATAGAGCCCGATAACTCATTTTGGGAAGGTCAGGTTAGTGTAGAGCAAGCTCATGCTATCTATAACAATGCTAGGTTAGAGAACCGTCAGAAGTTTGACCCATACTCAGAGACCTATAATCCTGGTTGGAGAAACCATCCTAATTTTTCTTGGTCTAATGGCCAGAATCAAGGTCAGACTAGTAATTCTCAGCCTCCCCCAGGTTTTGGTTATGCTAAGAACTCTTCGGATAAAAAGATCACAAGTTTAGAGGATACTCTCGCCTCGTTTATTAAAAGCTCTGAAAAGATCAACCAAATGGTTGCGCAAGGGATAGAAGAAAGTAAGAGTATAGTTTATGCTAACTCTCGGGATATTTCCGAGTTAAAAACCCGTGTTAGTCGATAAATGAGTCTTTGAGGGAAAAGTTAAGTTTCCTAGTCAAACTCAGCCCAATCCTAGAGGATTTCATCAAGTAGGTGAAGGACCATCCCATCATGTGAATGCTATTAAAACCCTTAGGAGTGGTAGAGTGATAGACAACAAGGTTGCCACGTCTGATAGTGAACATGCTGTAGTTCACCCTTCCAAACCAGAAACCGAGGAGACTGATAAAGTCTCTAAAGAGACCAATGAGGGTCATATTGAGACAGGCTTTGTTCCCAGAGCCCCGTTCTCCCAGCTGCTAGTTCCAACTAATAGGGAGTCCAACTTTAATGATATATTGGAGGTTTTTAAGCAGGTAACTATCAACCTTCCATTATTAGATGCAATTAAACAGATTCCCGCTTATGCCAAGTTTCTTAAGGATATGTGTACGTGAAAGCGGAAGCTTAGTGTCCAGAAGAAAGACTTTCTAGCTAGTCACGTCTATTATTCAGAATACCGCTACTCCTAAGTATAAAGACCCAGGGTCCCCTACTATTTCTTGCACAATAGGTAAATACCGTGTTGAGAAAGCTTTGCTTGACTTAGGAGCCAGTGTGAACTTACTCCCATACCATGTGTACCTCAAGCTAGGACTTGGTGAGATGAAACCTACCCAGATGACACTCCAGTTTAGCTGATAGGTCCGTTAAAATTCCTCGTGGTGTAATCGAGGATGTTCTTATAGAGGTCGACAAGTTTATATATCTAGTGGATTTTGTTATCCTAGATACCCAACCTGTCCCCGACCCGAGAACCAAATACCAAAGATTTTAGGTCGCCTGTTTTTAGCTACATCCAATGCGATCATTAACTCATCGAAATGGTATTATGAACTTGTCTTTTGGTAATATGACTATTGAGCGGAATATTTTTAATATTAGTAAGCTACCCTCTGAACTAGATGACTCGAACATAGAAGAGGTGATCATGATAGGAACATTAGTCGAGGAGTCATTACCAAACACTTTGTTAGAAGATCCATTAGAGAAATGCCTAGCTCACTTTGGGATTGATTTCGACGATGATAATGTGATTAATGAGGTGAATGCTTTGTTAGATTCAACCCCTTTGTTATACACTAGTAATGGATGGAAACCTAAGTTCGAGCCACTACCAATTTCTAAGTCTACCCTAGTTCCTTCGTTAGAAGAGCCTCCTAAGTTGGACCTAAAACCATTGCCAGATACCCTGAAGTATGTGTTTTTAGGCCCTTCTGAGACTTTACCTGTGATTGTTGCTTCCGACTTGGATAATGATCAGGAAAGTAGGCTAGTAACCGTCCTTCAGAACAATAAGGAAGCTTTAGGGTGGACCATAGCAGACATTAATGGTATAAGTCCTACTGTTTGTATGCATAAGATTTATTTAGAAGAAGATACCAAACCTTCTAGGGAGATACAACGACGACTAAACCCCAATATGAAAGAAGTAGTTCGAACAGAGATCCTTAAGTTGTTAGATGCAGGCATTATCTACCCTATTTCAGACAGCAAGTGGGTCAGCCCCGTTCAGGTTGTTCCCTAGAAATCCTGACATTCACGTAGTCCGTAATGATAATAATGAGTTAATCCCAACCCGAGTGACCACGGGTTGGCGTGTTTGTATTGACTATAGGAAATTGAACAAGGTCACTAGGAAGGACCACTTTCCCCTTCCCTTCATCGACCGGATGCTAGAGAGATTAGCAGGACATAGTCATTCACGCTTTTTAGATGGCTACTCTGCTATAATCGGATCGTTATTTCCCAGGAAGACCAGGAGAAAACCACTTTTACCCGTCCCTTTGGTATCTTTGCGTATAAACGCATGCCTTTCGGGCTATGTAACGCCCTCACGACTTTTCGAGCGTTGCATGATGAGCATATTTTCAGATACGGTAGAACGGTTCTTAGAGGTCTTTATGGATGATTTTTCAGTGTTCGGTTCATCTTTCAATGAGTGCTTGCATCATTTGTCATTAGTGTTGACTATGTAAGGAAAAGAGTCTAGTGCTTAATTGGGAGAAATGTCATTTCATGGTTCGATCAGGAATTTTTTTAGGTCATATCGTATCTTCTAAGGGTATAGAGGTAGATAAAGCCAAATTTGACCTTATCAAGACTTTACAGGTCCCAAAACCGTAAGAGATATTAGGTCATTCTTAGGGCATGCAGGTTTTTATCGTCGATTCATTAAGGATTTTAGCTTGATTTCTAGACCTCTTTGCAATTTGCTTGCAAAAGATGTTAAGTTTGTCTTTGATGATGCTTGTTTAGAGGATTTTGAGAAGCTTAAGACTTTACTTACTACCGCCCCATAGTCCGAGGCACCCAACCGGAACCTACCCTTTGAGATCATGTGCGATGCTTGATTATGCTATTGGTGTTGTGCTAGGTCAGCGAGAAAATAAATTACTTCATGTGATTTACTATGCTAGAAAAACTCTGAATGATGCCCAGTTGAACTATACCACTACGGAGAAGGAACCGTTAGCCATTGTGTTTGCCTTAAACAAGTTTAGACCCTATCTATTAGGTTCTAAGGTCATAATCTTCACCTATCATGCTTTGCTTTGAAGTATCTTCTTTCCAAGAAGGATACTAAACCTAGATTGATTAGATGGATCCTCTTGTTACGGGAATTTTCCTTAGACATTAGAGACAAAAAGGTGCGAGAAAATGTGGTAGCAGACCACTTGTCTAGGCTTGTTGTGGATACCCCGATGATTCTCCTCCTGTTAGGGATAGTTTTCCTGGTGAACAAGCTGTTCTTTGTTACCCAATTACCTTGGTATGCGAATATAGTGAACTATCTTGTCTTCGGGTCGAATGCCCCAACATTGGGGTAAACAAGATTGTTCTAGGTTTTTAGCCGAGGTTAAGCACTTCTTTGGGATGATCCTTATTTGTTTAAGTATTGTCCGGACTGATTATTAGGAGATGTATACCCGAGAGTGACCAGTCCAGTGTTATTTCCTTTGTCATGATCATGCTTGTGGGGGTCACTTTAGTGCTAAAAAGACTACCGCTAAGATATTGCAAGTGTGGATTCTATTGGCCTTCGTTGTTTAAAGACTCCTCGATTCTTGTGTTACTTGTGGACGTTGCAGAAATTAGGAACCATTTCCCGTAGGAACATGACGCCCTTGAACCCTATTTTAGTTGTCGAGGTCTTTGATGTGTGGGGTATTGACTTTATGGGTCTGTTTCCTAATTCTTTTGGTAACCTATACATCCTTGTCGCTGTAGAATATGTCTCTAATTGGATTGAGGCGGTTGCGTGTAAAACCAATGACCATATGGTTGTGATTGAGTTCTTGAAAAATAATATACTTACACGTTTTGGTACACCGAGCCATAATTAGTGACGGAGGGTCGCACTTTTGTAATAGACCTTTTAAGCTTTTGATGAAGAAATATGGTATTACACATAAGGTAGCCACCCCATATCATCCACAGACTAGTGGTCGGGTAGAGGTTTCCAATAGGGAGAATGAACGTATATTAGAGAAAACAGTTAATCCTAGTCGGAAAGACCGGTCGTCTAGGCTTCTTACGATGCCTTATGGGCTTACCGTCTGCGTTTAAGACCCCTATTGGAATGTCGCCTTATCGGCTTGTGTATGGCAAGGCATGTCATTTACCCGTTGAGTTAAAACATAGAGCTTATTGGGGTTATTGGCGGCTAAATTTTCACTTGACAAGGCAGAGCCCAGAGGAAACTCCGGCTCAATGAGTTGGAAAAGATTCGTATAGATGCTTACGATAGTGCTAAGGAGTATAAGAACAAAATGAAACTTGTGCATGATATATATATTTTAAGGAAGTCATTTTCTCCAGGTCAAAAAGTTCTTCTGAGTATGATACCCGCTTGCATCTTTTCCCCGGGAAGTTCGTTCTCGGTGGATGGGTCCTTTTATTGTTCGCACTTGTCTTTCCTCATGGAGTGTTGAGATCGAGACACCTGGATGGTGGTAGTTCTTTGAAGGTTAACGGTCGGAGATTGAAACCCTTTTAAAGCCCTTTCCTACAGTGTGATGTTGAGGAGGTCCCTCTGCGGAGGACCCCGTTTACCCTTGATTGACCATCGAGGCGATTGTATGTTGTATATTAGTTTTGATTTCTCTCTTCACCCACTACTATCTTTCCAGGCTTCTCTCTTCTCTGATTCCTCATGTTACTTTACTTTTTGGTATTGCTCTTTCATTAGAAACATTGAGGACAATGTTAGATTTAAGTTTGGGGTGGGGAAGAAACTTTTTGTTAGCTTTTAGGCTATGATAAATAAACTCGAGCCTAGAAATTTATGTTTATTAAGGTCGGCACTAACCAATCTAAGTGGATGGAAACATGTTGGTTGTAGGAGTTGAGGAACCAATCGATTAGATGGAAACGTCTAGAAGAGTCTATTCATAAAAGCACATAGCTCGGGTGTTAGAAAAGAAAACATGGTAGTTTCGCCATATCCTCGTGATGGAAACATCGAAAGAATCCTGATCACTTCTTTTTCTTTTTCTTTTTACCATTGCTAGGGTGAAATAAAGTGACTGAGATATATAAAAAAAAAAAAAAACCAGACCACTAGACCAACCGGAATAAATACAATAAATTCGACCACTGGTACCCTTGTATATGCCAGCTGAGTTGACCTAGAGTTAGGATTATCGACCACTGGTTCCCTTGTATATGCCAGTGTGTTGATATTAGTCCAGACTAGTATCTCAGTCCATTAGGATAGGTTCACCTTAGTCAACGTCATCCACGTTTTTCTCTACATCCAACTTCTTAATCTATCCATGTGATTGGTTGACTCCGATTTATGATGTCTAGAAACTATCTGAGTAGAGCTCTGTCACTTTATATGAATTTTAGTATGCTTGAGTGCAAACTCGTGTACATCAATTGGAATTTCGCATCAGGGTACTTCCCCTGTAGTCAATATGTATGCCAACCAAGGAGATTCTTTAGTGCCTTCCAAGGTTCTGCGTAGATATCTAGGGTCTGGAGTAAAGGTTTTGTGGGTACACCTCTGTAAACCCTCCGAGACATCACTCCGCCGCTAGGGCCACCTAGCGGTTTAACGACTTCTTTGCACGTGCTAAGTGTAGTCATTTTATTTTCTAGAATAAATTTGCTCGAGGACTAGCAAATAATAAGTTTGGGGGTATTTGATAGACACATTTTTGTGTCTAATTTGATCTCAGTACTATATATTGTTGGCACTCGATTTTGTACTTATTATGGTGTTTTATGTGTGTGTAGGTATTTTTGGGGAATAAACATTTTTGGAAAATTCGGCTCGAAAAATTATGCGGAGCACCCCGGAGGACATTTTCTATGCGGACTCTTACTTTGGATAAGGGGCACCTCAGTTGGACACTGCTATTCGCACCCCAGCTGTTGGATAAGGGGCAACCCTTTCTTCTTCATTTGAATTTGTTTTTTGCGGGAAATTGGTTCTTGAAAACCCGAGAGTTTGCACTGAAGATTTCAACGAGTTCCAAGGAGATTAAATAGCTGGAGTTGGCATCAAGTATCCTGTTTTGACTAAACAGGGTTGTTAATGTTGTCAGAATCGATCAACTAGGGCCGAATCATTGCTTTTGGATAAAACAGAGTTACACGAGTAGCCCGAGTTTTCTATGTGTGATTAAGAGGTTTGCATGTGCCTTCTACGAGTTTATCCACTTCTGGGATGATGAATGAACGTGTTTGGAGTGTTTTGACACGAGAAAACAGCGTGAGAAGATAAATCAGGAAAAAAAATATCTCGAGAATATTTTCATTTACTTCCGAGTAATGAAAGAATTTTTGGAGTGATTGAGCGAGATTTCTTGGTGCTGTTAGCTATATAAAGGGTTCTGCTGTAGCATAGAAAGGAGACGGAGTGATTGGGGAGAGTTTAGAGCAACCACATAGGAGATTGATCGAGTTGCAGAGAACACACTTCTGCTGCTGCTGTGAAGAACACGAAGAACAAAAGACTACCAGAGGCAGTCGTTCATTGCTGAAGAACATAAGACGCACAAGGAGCAGTCGTATTTGCTACAGTGACAACGACAGTGAATTGCGGGTCGTATTTCTACAGTGACACATATTTGTTATCGTTCTTTGTAACAGTTCGGTTTGTAACAAATATAATTGTTACAAACCCGGTTTTTCATTATTTCTCCCTTATTCATCATTTGTAAACCATTTTTGGGCATAAATAAATTCTTTGAGAGGGTTTTCAACATGATGAGCGGCTAAAATACCCAGTGACTGAGGCAACAGAGGAAACCATTCACTCATGCTTGATTGGTAATTTCTTTTATAATTTCTTTAATTATTTATTTTATTTAATTCACTAGGATCAACATAAAGATAAAATTGGTTTTCTTAATTAGTTGTGAATCAATTCGATGTGTTATGCTTAGAATCATTTCTTTGATAATTCATGCTTAGGGATTACAATTTAATGTTTGGACACCATATAGATTAATAGTGAATTAATGAGAAAAAGAGCTTAACAATAATTCTTGAAATATCATTATAAACCAATCAATTAGGAGGAATAGTGGAATCCGGAGCCTTGGTCTATTTTTAAATCTTGAAATCACTTTTTATATTAAGTTTTGTTTGTTTTTAAGTTTTATAAGTCTAAAATCTTTTGCTTTCACAAGTCTCAACGAATCTTTTTACTACAACTCAATTGAAAATTAAATCATGGGATCACCCATTAAAACCACAATTTTCAATTAGGAAAGAAGTTCTATAGAATACATACCCTTTTGAAAAGCTCAGTTTACAGATTGGAAAGATTTCCATAGAGATAGTGAGAGAAGTTATCCATAGATTTTAAGATGAGGTTGTCTGCACATAAAAGAAACAAGAACCAGTTGATGCAAGAAGAAGAGCGAGCAAGCATGCATACAATACACGGAGCGAGTAGATCCATAGGAATAGTAAAGAATATCGGAGTAAAAGAAGGGAGTAAACGTCTACAGTGCAATATGATAACAAAGTCAGGTATATATATTATGGATTTTAGTGTAGGACTCACAGGACAAATCCACAAGCGTGATTACGAAGGAAGGAAGATCTCGACGGTCGAAAAGATATGACCCTTGCACGAATGGCAAAAACAGAATATCATGTTTGAAGCAGATGACATACCACAAAGAAGCTGGGGGCGAACAGATCCATTGGTAGTAACTGTACCTGCGAAAAGAATGATGAAGGACGAAGGTGCAAAAACTTAGAGGAATGGGAGATCGAAAAACTTTGATAGATACGGAGCTCACCCACATCTTGTTCTATCACACGTTCAAGGAGATGGGATACAACGACACAGATTTACTACCAACTACATACAACATACATGGTTTTAACAAAGTTATAACAAAACCAAAAGGGGAGGTGATTATAAGTACGCCGCTAGGAGAAATAGAGGTGAAGGTAACACTATGTGTGGTGGATGTGGAATCAACGTATAATATGATATTGGGAAGACCATGGCTACACGGCATAAAAGGAGTGGCATCAACCTTGCACCGATGTCTACGCTTCCCAATGCCGAGCGGAATAGGAGAGATTGTAGACGACTCAGAAAGATCCAGTGCCTGCAACCAGCTAGATGTGAGGAATTATGAAGGCAGAGCTAAAAAGAGAAAAGATAACTGGAGAAATGCGAAGCAATCAAGAAAGGAGGAAGAATTAAAGGTGTATATGATACGAGCGAAAGAAGGAAGAGGCATACCTAGCGAAGTCCCAGACGAGGAAGGTGCACCAGTGAGAGAAATAAAAGAACCATCCCCGTTAAGCGAACCTAAGGCAAACTTTGTTGCAGCAGAGCCAACCAAAGAAGTAAACATAGTAACTGAAGAGGAGCTCAAGATGATAAGGGTTGGGACAGGGATGGATGCAGAAGAAGAAGAGCAAACAATAAACCTTCCGCAAAAATACAATGATGCCTTCGCATGGGACATGGATGAAATGCCAGGTATATATCCTAATATCGCATATCACAAGTTAGACATTAGGAAGGACGTGCGACTGTTCAAGCAAAGAATAAGGAAAATATCAACCACATACCATCCGCAAATAGAAGCGGAGTTACAAAAAATGCTAGACGCAGGAATAATTCGACCAGCAAAATACCCGGAGTGGATAGCAAACATGGTGGTGGTACCGAAAAAGAACAAAGGGATAAGAATCTGTATCGACTTCAGCGACTTGAATAAAGCATGTCCAAAATACAGCTATCCGTTACCAGATAAACCACAGATGGTAGAGGCTGTCTCAGGATATAAAAGATTGTCACTTATGGACGGGTATAAAGGCTACAATCAAATTCCATTAGCAGAAGAAGATCAAAAACACACGGCTTTCTTCGCACCGAGAGGATTATACTGCTACACTAAAATGCCTTTTGGATTGAAGAATGCAAGAGCTACGTATCAGAGAATGGTGGAAAAGGTATTCGCGGAGTGGATTCATAAAACCTTAGAGGTGTATGTTGATGACATGCTTGTAAAAAGTAAGGAGATAGAAAATCATGTAACTCATTTGGAAGAAATATTTGTGCGAATGCGGCGTGCAAAATTAAAATAAACCTGCGAAATGTATCTTCGAGTGGCATCGTCGGGAAATTCCTAGGATATATTGTATCAGAGAAAGGAATACAAGTAGATCTAGAGAAAGTGCAAGCAGTTCGTGACATGCCAACACCAGCGACATTAAAAGATGTGCAAAAATTGAATGGACTTTTAGTATCGTTGGGACGGTTTATCTCGCGCTCTTTAGATAAACGCAAGCAATTCTTTAGCATTCTAAAGAAAGGAGCCAAATTCGAATGGACAACTGAATGTGAAAAGGCGTTACAAAGCATAAAGAATTACCTAATGAACGTGTCTATTTTGCAGAAAGCTGAACCAGGAGAAGAGCTATTATTATACTTGGCTTCGACACCACATGCAGAAGTGCTGTTCTACTTCGCTTAGATTGAGGAATTGAGAAACCGATTTATTACATAAGTAAAACATACAATGCAGCAGAAAAGAATTATGCGAAGATTGAGAGACTCATTCTCGCACTGGTATATGTAGCTCAAAAGCTTCGCACGTATTTTCAAGCCCACGAAATCAGAGTCCTTACAAAGGTACCAATTGAATCTGTGATGAAGAATTCAAAACGGTCTGGGAGAATAGAAAGATGGAACGCACAGGTGGGAGAGTTCGAAATCAAATATGAGATACTATCATCACCAAAATCACAAGTTATTGCAGACTTTCTAGTAGAGTTTCCCTTGGAGGAATATGAGAGTGTAGAAGACATGATGGAGATAGACGAAGAACAAGGGAACCCACAAAATCTATTAAGAGGACGAAATTCGAAAAGGTGGGAGATATTAGTTGATGGATCCGTAAAGGAGAAGGAAATGAAATATGGATAGTAATTATATCACCATCTGGGCAAGAATGGCATATTCATTCAGGCTGGAGTTCGCGTCAACAAACAATGAAACAAAGTACGAAGGAGTAATACATGCATTGCAATTGGCAGTAAAAATGGAGTTGGATGACGTCAAAATAACTAGTGACTCTCAACTAGTGATCAACCAGATATTGGGGATATACAACACAAATGAACCTTCATTACAGAAATACAAGCTGCTCGCGGAGGAGTTATCAGCAAAAATAAAAAACATGGAGTGGAGACACATATGCCGGAAAGACAACAGATTCGCAGACGCTCTGGCATTTCTCGCGTCAATGCTGGTTGATCCAACCGCACGATACATAAATATTACAACACTTTGCCTACCATCAATCAAAAAGGAAGGAGAAGTAGATGTAATGATAGTAGAAGTCGGGGAAGAAGAAAATAGTGATAACATAGCGATTTGAGATCGCAGCTCCATACATACTTGGAGAAGGGAAAAGTACCAAGGAACATATTGAAAGCACACAAGATAAAGAGCCGTGCGACAAATTACGAATGAGGGACGGAGTACTTTATCGAAGATCATTCCTTGGGCCTTCGCTCCGATGCTTGACGTGAAAAGAATGAATGGAAATACTGAAGGCAATACATTATGGAGACGCAGGGAATCATAGCGGAGGAAGGTCATTGGCGTACAAAACAAGGATACAAGGGTATTGTTGGCCTTACATGCATGAGGATGCGAAAGAAGTATCTAGACGGTGTGAAGAATGCCAAAGGCATGGAAACAGAATACATGCACCGGGTGCGAACTTAAGTTCGTCAACCAGTGTCTGGCCATTCGCAAGGTGGGGCTTAGATATCGTAGGACCATTCATACCAGGGTTAGGCCAAAGAAGATATTTGATTGTCGCAACAGACTATTTCACAAAATGGTTAGAGGCAAAGGCGGTTCAACATATACGCGATAAGTACATATTTACCTTCATATTTGAGAATATCATCTGCATATTTGGGATCCCCGTACAATTGGTGTCTGATAATGGAAAGCAGTTCGAGGGCGAGAACATAGAAATGCTGTTAAATGCCTTCAAAAATACAGATCGGAAAATCAACTCCATTATACCCACAAAGTAATGGACAGGCTGAGGCAACTAACAAGACGCTTGCGAATACGCTGAAGAAGAAGTTGAAAGGTCATAATAAAGGGTGGTGCGAGCAGATCCATAATGTCTTATGGGCATATCGAACAACACGAAGAGAAGCAACATGAATGTCACCATTCTGTTTGACATATGGAGTAGAAGCTGTATTACCAACCGAAGTAATTATACCAACGACAAAGAAAGAAGCTTGGGAGAAGAACCTAAACACAAGCCTGATACTAGCAAAATTGGATGAATTGGAGGAGGCTGCTTTGCAACACATGGAGAACTATCACAAAAGATTGGTAATGGAGTACAACAAGCGTGTCAAACCGAGGGAATTCCAACCAGGCGAGCTAGTATTAAGAGAAATACCGTCTTATCAAAAAGAAGGAAATGGAAAGCTGGAGAAGAAGTGGGATGGACCGTATATAATCAAGCGAATTGTGGGAAATGAAGCGTATGAGTTGATGGACAAGGATGAAAAAGATGTTGGGCGGAGACTCGACATCCATGGAATAGATTATACCTTAAAAAGTATTATCCGTATAATAATGCGTGCGAAATAAGAAGAGGGACAAGTTCATAATGTACACGAGAAGTTATAAATAGAAGGAAAGTATTCGTACTCTCAAATACAATGATCTATAACAATACAAACAGAATAAAGAGGCAACGATAAGACCTCATAAATAAGACCTCAATAGGGGGCAAATATATAAAAAAAAAAAAATTAAAACCTCTAACTAGGGAGGCTAGGTATCCTATTATGGCGTGCACCCTAGTTCGCACTTAAGCAAGAGGCAATATATATAAGCCCTAACATGCATCATAATTGGGAAACACCTAGTAATGCATGGCTTGGGCGAAAGCCATACCATTCACGGGACCTAAGCCATGGAAAGTGGGGGCGAAATAAAATCCTATCCGGTAGAGACTCCTTAGTCGAAAGACTAAGGCACTAAGTTCTCTATTAAGGAGAGTAAAAACTCGACCAAGGCGCCGCGGTACATGGTTGATCTAAGGGTGCCGGGGGCATCTGGAGCGTACCTCGCCGCTCTTAGCAAGTCTTGGCTATGGTACACTCGGTCCTCAAGAAACCCCACTTAGGGTGTGGTCTTGTAACCATAAGCCATATCGACTGAGGGATAAAAAACCGCAAACACAACTGATTATTGCATCACTTGATGGGAGGAGCCCACCCTAACCCGGTAGGGGTACGTCTCCTTGAAGGGGCAATCAGGGGGGAAGATAAGGACGACACCCTCCACTAGGGAGCTGAATTATGTCAAAGACATTAATGTCACAAGGCTTTTACTCATGGGAGTACTTAGGCTTGTGATATTAATGTATATTCACATATCCTGCAGAGGCAATAATACGAAGGATGATAAGATAGGGTCAATGGGTCAATACGCAAAAACGTAAAGACGTCATGCGATTCTATCGCATGGCCAAAATAATATCCTGAGGCAAAGATAAGCCCTATCAACAGGAGAGGCTGACTAAGACCTCTACTTAGGGAGGCTCAATAAGACCTCATAATAAAACACAAAGAGACCTAAGTAAATGCTCATGTCATAAAAACATTTGTTTTCTAACAAGGGCTGTATTCACATACATACTATTTGCGTGTTCGCATACATAATATCATGTATTTGCATAAGTTATATTTTACAATCGCATGAATAATATATTATATCCAGATAATTGATACCTTATATTCGCACGAGTAATATCTTATATTCGCATAACATATATCTTGCTGTTGCACAAGTATCATCCTCCTTAAATGGATTTTACGTTTTTGGCAAGTATTTCGTGAGAACGTTATTATCTAACATGCAAATAATAGAGGCAAGTATGGGAATTACATAAAGAAAGTATTCTTCGCATGATTAGAAAATAACCTTACATAGAAACGAATCAGGAAGAAAATGTTGTTCGCATACTCGAAAATAATCAGAGAAACAAAATTGTCTTTCTTTAAATGTGTGTAAAAACAAAAAGCGAGATCCAAACAAGTTCATAAGGATAGAAACGAAAGGAAGCTAAGAGTCACTCGAGGAATTTCATCATGCGAATCAATGGCTTCAGATCTCGGCGACGGGGAGGGGGGCTTGGAATAGAGGCCTTCGCAGAAGCTTTAGCATGGGGAATAGCTTGAGCTTCAGCATGAGGACTAGCTTCAGTATTCGGTGCATCAAAAATATTTCCCCCGGATCTGTTCCCCTCAGGTTGATCTTCAGGAGGAGGGATCTCCTCGTCACAACTGACATAATCATAGTCACTATCAGGCTGAGGAATAGCTTCATTGTCAGAAATGTAAAGAAGTTCCACTTCATCCAGAGAGGCAGCGATTCGGTGATGCATATCCATCAGCGAAAGCTTTAGCTTAAAGATGAGCTTCGCGCGCGACATCCTTTTGAGCATTTTTGACATAAATCCTCATCAATTGTTCAAGATAAATCTGTCTCCTCTCAGCCCTGTCACGAGAATATGAGAGTGTAGAGGTAAGATCCCTAACCTTCTTGTGATCTTTTGCCAAGTCAGACCTCAACTTGTGAACAAGGAGTTGGTTGGACTTCTCAGAAACTGCGAGAACAAAGAAGACTAGAGTTAGCTTAGAAACCACAAAATCGCATAAAAGAAGCAGCATTCGAAAGAAGCTAAAAATATAAGTTAAGGTAGTCAGCTTGGTACGACTACCTTCCATCCGAGAAAGGTAATATTGAGACTGGGCAAGACCACTACTTCTCATAACCTCCAAGTGTTTATCAAAATCATCACCTATCAAGCCTTCAAGACGAGAGCGAATCTTATTCTCATCTTTAGTAAGAGAGGCATGTTTCTTCTTCAAGATATCATGTGAGATTTCCAACCGAGTGTGATGTTCGTGATAGACACATTTTTGTGTCTAAATTGATCTCAATGCTTTATATTGTTGGCACTCGATTTTGTACTAATTTTGGCGTTTTATGTGTTTGTAGGTATTTTTGGGCAATAAACATTTTTGGAAAAAATCGGCTCGAAAAGTTGTCTAAAGCACTCGGAGGACACGTGTTATTCGGACTCTCAATGTAGGATAAGGGGCACCTCAATTACTAAGGGGCACCCAAAGGATATGCGCACCCAAGCAGCTGGCTAAGGGGCAACCTCATCTCCTTTGTTTGAAAAATAATTTTGGCGGGAAAAATAAGTTCTTTGACTGCAAAATTAGGGATGAAAATTTGAAGCGGTTTTAGGGAGATTCAATGGCTGATATTATTTGGGATGACTTGAATTAGCCAAACAGGCTTGGTAAAGGCCTTTGGTTCGATCCGGTTAGGTGAATACTCCAATTCAAAGTAAAACAGGGAAGTAAGAAAGAGGAAAATATTCACGGGATATCATGACTGGCCGAGAGTTTGTGATGTGCATTGCTCGAGTTTGGAGGACTTGGGAGACTTTATGGAGCGTGCAAGAAGGTTTTCTGCGTGTTTGAAGTGTGCAAACCACGAACAGACGCGAGAAAGAGATAAAAATGGAAATTATTTCCGTTTTTGGCAGCAAAGAATAAAGTCGATTAATGAAGATATTCTGGAGATTTTGGAACCCTGTCGTGTTTAAATAGGTTCTTTGGGAGCATATAGAAGGGGGACGGAGAGTTTGGGAGAGGTATAGAGCCTCAACAGATCCAGGAGAATCAAGTTGCGAGAGAATTGTTTTCTAACTGCTGCATGGTCAAGAACACGAAGAACAGACATGACCCCGCAGTCGTTCTTCAACGGTGTTAACGACTAGCATTTGTGGGTCGTAGTTTGGAGACAGACTTAAAAGAAACCGTAATGCGGTTTATCTTTATTGCTCTTCCTGTAATGTTGTTTGCAATTATAAACGTTGCAAACACCCGATTTTCATCATTTTCTCCTTCTCATCATTTGTAAACACCTTTTTGAGCAATGAAATCAACTTTTGAGCGTGTTTCCAACATGATGAGCTAAACCTAATCTCCGGGGCGAGGGAGGAAGCCATTCTTCCAAAAGTTATGTGGTAAAATTTATTTAAATTTATTTATGCAATTCTTTTATGATTATTTGCACCGAATGAAAATTGAGTAAATGAGTTTTATTAATTAGTTGTGTTTTCTCTTGATGAAGTATGCTTAGTTTAGGGCTTTTGATACTTCATGCTTGCGATTAACAATTGATGTTTTGAAAATCTAATTTAGGCAATGATTAGAATCACAATTTCTTTTGATTGGAGTTATATTGTCTAGATTTGCATGATAAACATTAACATTAAATCACATGAATTTTGGTGAATGGTGAAATCCTGAACCCCGATCTCTCTATCATAGTCAGTTTTAATTTGCTTAATCTTAAAATTTAAATCTAAAAGCACAGTCTTCACAAGTCTCAACGAACCTATTACTACAACATCATTGAAAATATCATCAACATTTGGCGCCGCCGACGCGGACTTGTGTATAGATTTGTTTTTAGGTTTTTATTTTTCTTTTTATTATTTTTTGTTCATTTTTACGCGTTTTGGTATTTCTGTTTGCTTTCAGATTTAGAGTGGAGCGAAAGAAAAAGAAAAAGTGCTGAAAAGAAAAGCAAAGCCAAAATAAGAAAGAAAAGAGAGATCCGAACGGAGTGAAGAAGAAAATTTTGTATATAGTGTAATTATTATTTTTATTTTTTTTAGAAACTGTAATTAGGTAATTATTTTTGTAATTTTTATTTTTGGACTTCTTAATTTTGGACTTTATTTTTTTGGACTTTTGGACATTTTTTTAAAACCCTAAGGAAGGGTTATTTAAATATAAACGCACGAGGAAGGACGGCGATTACGATATCGTCTCGGCCCCTCGGGTTCGTACACGACATAGGAGTCGTGGCCCGAGTCGACTTCAACGGTTCATCCCAAATCCGAACGGGAGGTAAGAATTCTAAACACCGCGAATCCCCACGGCGGGTTTCTTGGATGATTTTGTATGCATATATGTTGAGGTCTTGAATACGGCTGTTTTAATTTCCTAGTAAAGGGCAAGGACAGGCCATAAAAGATAAGAGTTCGGATTTCATCACCGTTTTCTTCTTGCCCGCCTTAGGAAAACGATACCAAAAGAGAACCTAAGCTTAAAATACTGACTAGAACGAGACCGATAGGGTAACGAGCTTAATAGGAAAGTCATTCGAAAAATATTGGTTACTCTTTAAGCATACTTCGAAGTTCATGATGGTTTCTGTGAGTTGAATGCGTGGATCGCGCCGCCTTGTAATGCGGTGAGGCCTTGGGTATCAAAGCTCCACGCGGCTTCCCTCGCCTCTATTCAACTTACTTAAACTCGATTGATTCCGAGAGGGTTTGCTCGAGTTGTAACGAATTCCCTTTCGAAGGATTAGAAGCTGGTCTAGAAACAATCTAAGTGGAGCCATCATGCTTTTTGTTTGCTAGAAATCAGTAGGTTTGTTGTGGTCGAGTCAGCCTTGTTTGTGTTTGTGTAGAATTCCCTTGCAGTTAGGACGTCAAACTGGTATTATAATAGCCATCACAATGAATATGATTATCCAATCGAACATTATGGACATCACTCTTTTTATGACCATAGTGTGAATAGTGGTTGGGAACGCCAACCTTTGGAAGGTTATGGGTCATACCATGGTGAGCCCAATTACTATCCACATGTGCATCGGTCATTCGAGCAAGAAGATATACTAATAGTTCTTCGTCTCTAGAGGATACAATCAAACTTTTGAAAAGTAGTCCTTATTATGATCCTTCATTCCTCTTCCTTCTCTAGAAGAGTCCCTCGGGGGTTTAGTGAGTCGACACAAAAGTTAATAATTTGAATCAACATGTAAGTTAGCCGAGGTAAATAACGTAGTTATGGACGAAAGGACTGCAACAACGATCAATCTTTAGAAGATATCCTCAATAGATTAACTCAAAACTTAGATCCAACACTAAGGGAAATTTATTTGGAGGAGACCCTTGAGAGGATAGGCGAGTCGACACGTAGAATTGAGTTAGAGACGAATGAAAGTATTGCTCGAAATAACTTGAATTTCCAATATAGTGTATCCAATAATACCTTTGAGAATGAAGATAGTTATTCACATAATCAAGATGATGAGGTTAGAATTGGTAACACTACTTGTTTAGATGAGGTTCAACCATTTTCATGTTATTATAATAATGATTATGATGAGGATAGTGTTGATGAAGAATTTGAAATAAATAGGCATAGTGATCGGGAATTTGCTACTCCAATTGAGCTTTATAATAATAGAGTTATTTAAGTTCGGATCTAATAATTTTAACAATTATTCACCTATTCAAAAGGAAGAGGATTTGACTAGAGATACTATTTTAGACGATGTAGTATTTCCTGTTTCTGAGAAGTCGATAATGGTTTAGAGGAATGGGTTTATCCCGAGAATACTTGTTTTAGAGTCCAAGGATTTAGAAACAATAGTCTTAGACGAAGAAGATGAACTCGTAGAGCTTTTAAATATGAGTGAGGATGCATCACCCGAGTATAACCTAGAAGAAGCAATTAACCATTTTGGGATTCCGATGATCTAGAAATTAGGGAAATTATAGCTAGTCTATCTAGATACACCCAAAACTCTAAGTTTGGGGGTGATTATCATTCACCTTGTGCCTTACCTTTATCTCTTACGAGAGATCCCTCACTTGGGACTTGACATATGTGCCTCAACCATTTTACAAGATTATCTTCATACACATTTTCCCCGAACCTAGTTGTGTCCATAAAGAAGTTCATTGTTAGAAACCCATCCTCTGGTTGATGTGGTTAACCCAGACTATGATACCACGATTGACTTTGTTTTCCCACCAAAACCTTCCTCCCAATTGTGGGAACGTATAAGTTTCGGATGTGTCAATTATTAAGTTTTGAGACTAAACCTAATTACTTTAAGATATTAGGGTCGACACATTTGCTTAAAGAAGACCACCAATCTTATTGTGGTCAGGCTTGTGTAAGTCAAAACCCGATTGACTTAGAGGATCCTCAATTATTCAGGTTATTATTATGTGCTTCTAAGTTTTTATTTGAGTTTTTCCAGACTCTAGAACCTGAACATTCGGATCTAACTCATGAGGAAACGCAACCCATGAAAATTTGTTATCTAGACCCTTTTATAAAGCCTGAACCCGAACCACGGCTAGATGTAGTGGTCTTAAAAATAGATAAGGGTGTGTTGGATATCTTCCTGGTCATTGCAGTCTCCTCTTCTTGTGGTTAGTACTTTTTGATCTAGATGACCCGATTATTAAAATTTCTTCTTTATGATTCTTCGAGGTGACTAATCTCTTCCAATGTCCGGTCAAGACTTTAAACTTAGCACTTCTTGGGAGGTAACCCATGCTCATGCAACACGGTAATATCTTTCCTTAACTCTTTTGCTTCAAATGGTAATAGTTTCTCCTTGTTCATGTTTTTCATTTCATCTTTAGAACATTGAGGACAATGTTAGATTTAAGTTTGGGGGTATGGGAGAAACTTTTTAGTTGCATTGATAAACTCGAGCCTATAAATTTATGCTTATTAAGTATGGCACTAACCAATCTATGTGGATGGAAGCATTTTGGTTGTAGGAGTTGAGGAACCAATCGATTAGATGGAAACATCTAAAGAGTCTATTCATAAAAGCACGAGCTCGGGTGTTAGAAATAACATGATAGTTTCACCATATCTCGTTGAGTCCTTTTCACTTCTGTTTTTATTTTGTTTGTTTTTAAACTATGTTTCTCTAAGTGATTAGGTGGGGCCCACGAATCAAGTTGTTACCAATGCTAGAGTGAAATAGAGTGATTGAGATATAAAAAAAAAAAAAAAATTTGAAAAAAAGTTAAAAAAAAAAAAAAAAAAAAAAAAAAAGAGAGAAAGTGAGACCGGACCATCTGACCAACCGGAATAAATTCAATAAAGTCGACCACTGGAACCCTTGTATATGCCAGTTGTGTTGACCTAGAGTTAGGATTATCGACCACTAGTTCCCTTGTATATGCCGGTGTGTTGATATTAGTCGAGGCCAGGTATCTCAGTCCATTAGGATAGGTTCATTTTGGCGGAGGCCTTGAACGGATATGGGAAACACTATTCACTTAATAAACATCAAAACCATCTATGTTTTTCTCTATATCCATCTTCTTGATCTATCCATGTGATTAGTTTTGACTCGATTATATTGATGTCCATAGTGAAACTATCGAGTAGAGCTACGTGACTTATATATGAATTTTAGTATGCTTGAGTGCAAACTCGTGTACAAAGAATTGGAATTTCGCATCGGGGTACTTCCTCCTGTAATCAATAAGTATGCCAAACAAGGAGATTCTTTAGTGCCTTCCAAGGTTACTGCGTAGATAGCTAGAGTCCTGGTGTAAAGTTTTGTGGGTACACCTCTGTGGTAAACCCTCCTGGAGACAACACTCCGCCACTAGGGCCACCTAGCGGTTTAACGGCTTCTTTGCACGTGCTAAGTGTAGTCATTTTATTTTCGAGAATAAATTTGCTCGAGGACTAGCAAATAATAAGTTTGGGGGTATTTGATAGACACATTTTTGTGTCTAAATTGATCTCAATGCTTTATATTGTTGGCACTCTATTTTGTACTAATTTTGGCATTTTATGTGTTTGTAGGTATTTTTGGGCAATAAACATTTTTGGAAAAAATCGGCTCGAAAAGTTGTCTAAAGCACTCGGAGGACACGTGTTATTCGGACTCTCAATGTAGGATAAGGGGCACCTCAATTACTAAGGGGCACCCAAAGGATATGCGCACCCAAGCAGCTGGCTAAGGGGCAACCTCATCTCCTTTGTTTGAAAAATAATTTTGGCGGGAAAAATAAGTTCTTTGACTTACAAAATTAGGGATGAAAATTTGAAGCGGTTTTAGGGAGATTCAATGGCCGATATTATTTGGGATGACTTGAATTAGCCAAACAGGCTTGGTAAAGGCCTTTGGTTCGATCCAGTTGGGCTGAATACTCCAATTCAAAGTAAAACAGGGAAGTAAGAAAGAGGAAAATATTCACGGGATATCATGACTGGCCGAGAGTTTGTGATGTGCATTGCTCGAGTTTGGAGGACTTGGGAGACTTTATGGAGCGTGCAAGAAGGTTTTCTGCGTGTTTGAAGTGTGCAAACCACGAACAGACGCGAGAAAGAGATAAAAATGGAAATTATTTCCGTTTTTGGCAGCAAAGATAAAGTCGATTAATGAAGATATTCTGGAGATTTTGGAACCCTGTCGTGTTTAAATAGGTTCTTTGGGAGAATATAGAAGGGGACGGAGAGTTTGGGAGAGGTATAGAGCCTCAACAGATCCTGAGAATCAAGTTGCGAAGAATTGTTTTCTCGCTGCCGCATGAGTGAAGAACACGAAGAACACGAGACACCCCGAACAGTCGTTCTTCAACAAGTGTTAACGACTAGCATTTGTGGGTCGTAGTTTGGAGACGAGACTTAAAAGAAATGAGGGCGGTTTATCTTTATTGCTCTCTGAATGTTGTTTGCAACAGATTATAAACGTTGCAAACACCCGATTTTCATCATTTTCTCCTTCTCATCATTTGTAAACACCTTTTTGAGCAATGAAATCAACTTTTGAGCGTGTTTCCAACATGATGAGCTAAACCTAATCTCCCAAGGCGAGGGAGGAAGCCATTCTTCCAAAAGTTATGTGGTAAAATTTATTTAAATTTATTTATGCAATTCTTTTATGATTATTTGCACCGAATGAAAATTGAGTAAATGAGTTTTATTAATTAGTTGTGTTTTCTCTTGATGAAGTATGCTTAGTTTAGGGCTTTTGATACTTCATGCTTGCGATTAACAATTGATGTTTTGAAAATCTAATTTAGGCAATGATTAGAATCACAATTTCTTTTGATTGGAGTTATATTGTCTAGATTTGCATGATAAACATTAACATTAAATCACATGAATTTTGGTGAATGGTGAAATCCACGAACCCGATCTCTCTATCATAGTCAGTTTTAATTTGCTTAATCTTAAAATTTAAATCTAAAAGCACAGTCTTCACAAGTCTCAACGAACCTATTACTACAACATCATTGAAAATATCATCAGTTCGCGAAGCTTCTTCATTTCGACAGTCATTTTCACTTTTCTATTTATAATCTTATCATTTTCCAAGGACACTCTCTTCATATCTTTGTCATATTGATTCCTTAGAGCGCGAAGAGATTCCTCTTGCTCAGTACAGGTTCGTCGAAGAGCGAGGTATTGCTGGGAGTTATTCGTTTTCTCCTCCAAAAGAGATTGATTCTCTCCCATGAGGGTGCGGTTTTTCTCTGATAAAGTTTGGTTACTTAAGTCAGTGTCATATAAAAGCCCAGAAATATGGGATATTTGGGAATTCAGGGAGTCGAACTGAGTACTATGGCCATGATTTTCATTCTTCAAATTATCAACTTGGTCAACTAAATATGAGCGATCGCTAAGCAATTGATTCAACTTATGCCGCAACTCTTTATTCTCCGCACAAGCATCCTCGGCTGAATATTGGAAATTGTACCTTTCCATGACTCGCTTTTGGTTTAAATCTAAATATTCGCAAAAGCAGAGGAAAAAAGGGAAAAAGAACATGCGAATAAATACATGCAGTAAAACTTAAGGGAGAAGCGAGATAAGGTAAAATCCCAAGACTAATAAGAAAAAGAAGAGAATACCTTTAAGCTCTTGGTTCTTTGTACGAAGTTTCTCAGCAAAGAGTTCACCAGCATGCGCATCAGCTTTCAATTTGGAATTCGGCTGAGTAAGCTCTTGAATGAGGGAACTAGACTCAGAAAATCCTTCGACTGGATAAAGCGGCGTCGAGATTCCATACAATCAAAGGCTGCGCTAATCGAGGATCCATCGTCGAGTGAAGATCTCACTCCTAGTAGACTTATACGGAGCGGGGCCGCCCAAAAGCAACAAGAGACTCGCACAAACGATGTTCGAGACGAGTCATTGGAAGATGAGCGTGCGAGTTATGCGATATCGAGAGAGGATTTACTCCCAAGTTCGTTGCATCGAGAGGCACATACCTCATGGCTGCAAATTTCGCTTGAGAGGGAATAGGCGTGCGAAGAGGAGGAGTGGTCAATACAGTGCTCATGGAGGAAATAGCAGCTGCAACATCCATAAGAGAAGAGACAGAGTAATCCACAAATATGGGGATAAACAAAGAGGTGGAAACGGGGATATCTAACATAGTTGCAACAACTTCTTTAGTAGAAGAAGTGATGGCCTGAGTCATTGAAGTTAGGTCCAGAGGAGCCGGAGTCACTATTGGAAGAGAAGAAATATGTGAAGAAGTTAAAAGCATAAGGTCCTTACGGGATTTTCGGCAAAAGAGGGAATGATGAACATGCGATAGTGTTCGCTAAATAAGAAATAATAGATGATGAAGGGGTGGTAACACTCGCTTGATCGGTAGCAGAGGCATTCGCCTCAGTAGGAGGAGCGATCACACTAGAATGCCCCTGATGTGTAGACTTCTTCCTGAAACTCGGAAGAGCCATGCTTCGCATCATCCTGCGAATGGCAACGCATATAAGAAACAAAGGAAACAATATTGTTTTAAATAGTAAGGTGTTTCTTAATACCTTGTCATGCGAAGACTTCCTCTTAAGGGACTTGTCACCTTGGGACTTGTCATTTTTAGGGTTTGGAACAGTGAAACAAGTTTCAGAGGAGGAAATTTTGCTGCAACAAAAAACAGTATGGGAATTATCGATAACAGCAGCAGAGCTATAAAATGGCGATATAGAAAGAACAGTAGCAGAGGAACAACAATTGTGGTGATTAATACAGGCAACCAAAAACAAGCTACACACAGTAAAAAGTACGATAGAAGAGATAAAACAAACCTTTGAGGAGAATCCATGGGATGCCAGCACTAGCAGGAGTTGGGAAGATGAAGATTCTGAGAAAACGAAAATTCAAGAAGGTTTGTGAAGAAGAAAAACTAAGGAAGAGGAAATCTCTCTCTCCTAAAAGGATTAAATAAGGAAGAATATGACCGGTTACACCGGTGGAAAAGAAGACGTCATTAATAAGTGAAAAAGTGGGAACGTGTGAACGGTTACGCCAAAAAATCGGAAACTTGTCGGTTAAAAAGAATATGAAAAGTTGATAGGGTGCGGCAAATGACATATATGGGTGCGAAAACAACCAAGGAAAGGTTTCTCTCATCGCTCCTTCTTCGATAAAGATCGCTGAGAAAAGAGGCAAAATGTAGGGGTTAAATACCGCACAGCCGATAAATCACGTAAAGAAACTGAATTACAGTAGAACTTCGATAAATTAATCTTTGATAAATTAATTACTTCGCTAAAATAATAAAATTCTTCGGTCCCAATTAGGTTTGAACAAGCTAAATTTTAACTCGATAAATTAATAACTTCGCTAAAATAATAATTTTTTCCGGTCCCAAGGCTATTAATTTATCGAAGTTTAACTGTAGAAAGGAGCGAAGGGGAGCCGCACGTAGCATATCTCAAATGACGAGATCGATTCGTCACAAACTCATCAGCAAAGTGTGAGAGTTGTGCGAAGACTAAGAGCACGCGCGAGAAAACACAATGTAAACGCCCGAAGACATCGCGCGGTAAATCCGAAAATAGGGGCTTTATTAGCTGTCCTCCACTATTTAAAATCCCTATATATAGGACCAGTCACCCTTGTAGTAAAAGGAGGAGATCTTTTTGAGAGTTGAGATAGTATTTTAGGAGAGAGAAAATTATTTGCTTCCCAAGTTAGGGTTTTATCTTCTTTGTATTGATTTCTATACTTAATAAAAATCTTTTAAGTGTTCTTCACAATGATTTCATGATTTACTATATAGATTGTTTAAGGGGTGTAGTACTACTACGTACATATTTCTCGGCTCCGCATGATAATTTGGCACCACACATCCTCAGTTTCTTAGCTGTATTATGCTTTGGATCGTAATAAACTAAATACTCATCAGTTTCGAAAAGAATCTCATTGTTCTGAAACTCGCACACTACCCTCAGATGACTTGTTTTGGTAACGAATATTGCGTAATTGTGAAACGTTTTGTCCATGATTCTTTAACACCGTACTCCTGCATCACCCAGACGTCAACACTAACTCCATAAGTTTTATGAAAGTACACAGAGGCACCCTCCTAAAACACCCACATCATTGGTATTAAAATCACTGTCATCAAGAAGATAAGTGTCACCATTGGTATCAAGATAAGTGACAGTGTCACTGTCACTTTGTACTGGATGCACCATGGGCCCTTCTAGCAAGGTTCATTGGTCTCTGCTTAATTGTGGTGGTTGTTGCAATTGCGGGGGGACTCTTGAAGGCGGGTTGTTCGGGGATCTTTCCTTCATGTGTCCAGAGTTCATGCAGGTAATTGTTTTCTTTCTTGGTTAAATTTCTCTATTTTCTCCTCTCTCACTGGTTGTTAGTACCGAATCACATTCTTACATTTGGTGGTATGTTTGTTCTTGAAACAACTACAGATTTTCTTGAGTGGGATGGCTGCATCGGGGCTTCTAACGCCATCTTTGAGGTTAATAACAAAAGCATCCTTTGAAAATACCAAGAGTGGTCTTCGCAATGGGGCAAGTAAGTGGCTCACTACTAGTAACATCTGAATTTTCCTTGGTACGTTGTGGATTTCTTATGAATCTCTTATGTAATTATCTGTAGCAGTGGTGTTCCTCTCAATCGCCACATATTTTATGTTGTTATGTGTTTTCCTCTATGCATTCGTCTTTGCGAAACTACCAATTGTAAAGTACTATAGGTCCAAGGCTGCTTCAGAAGGGTCAAAAACAGTCGCAGCTGATTTGGCTGCAGCTGGCATGGAAATGCAGCAAATTGGAACAGTATTATACTCAAACTCATTTGTTCTTTCCTTTTATCTTTTTTATTTTGTCGAGCAATAAGATTTAGGAGTTATTCCATTTCAGGCTGATGAAGAGGGTGGCCATAAACAACTGGAACACCTGAGCACCAAACAGTTGTTGGTTCAAAACATTGACCTTACGGTGGCTGTAATTCTAACATATGTACTGACATTGTCGATTTTCCCCAGGTTCATATCTGAAGACACAGGCAAACACAGCTTGGGTTCCTGGTAATCTCTCAGTCTATCAACTAGAAGTGACTGTCCTGAAATTTCCTACTCTGTCATTCAATAGGTTCGTCTAATTTGTTGCTCTTTTGTTTTTTACTGTGTTCAGGTATGCGGTTGTTTTGATTACAGTGTTTAATCTTCTAGATCTCATTGGAAGATATCTTCCAGTCTCAGAAACCATACTATCAAGAAAAGGCCTTGTGGTTGCAGCAATGTGTCGTTTCTTACTCATCCCATGCTTCTACTTTACGGCGAGATATGGAAGCCAAGGTTGGATGATATTTCTAACAGGGTTCTTAGGATTGAGTAATGGATATCTCACGGTTTGCGTCTTTGCAGTGTTACCCCAAGGTTACAAGGTTGGTGAATCATATATACTTACTACCTGTCACTTGAACAGAAATTACTATTCTCTTTTTGGTTTGAATGCAGTTTCTCATGCTCATTGTTCTCTCCATTTACAGGGTCCGGAGCAAAATGGGTTGGGAAATCTGTTTGCATTGTTCCTGCTTATAGGCATTACTCTTGGTGCAACACTTGATTGGATGTGGCTCATTGGTAAAGGCTGGTGATTTTCATTTTTTTTTGAATCCTCTCATTCAAATCCCTTGTTGTTGTTGTTGTTGTTTTTACTTATGATGCTGAAAACCAAACTGGACGACAGTAACAGCCTACAAACTACTATGTTTGTACTAAGATTTCTGTTCTGGCTGATTAATGAATGTTGAATCTGGACGTGAACTATTTTGTTGTCTTTTCAAGTTAGTCAAGTGTATGTCGTATGATTACTAAGAAAGTGAAATGAGATTTGAAGGGTTTGATTTTTCTGAAGCTCAGATGCACAAGGAAAGAATGAGGGGTAATGCAATTCTCAACAGTCTTACAGAACTGAAGAAAAATTGGCTTTGCCGCATTGGCAAAACGATTAAAGGAGGACATGGCTCTCCCTTGTTTTTCCAGCACAAACTAAAATGTATGCAAATGATGGAAAACTTTGGCACCATGGGGTTCTACATCCTGCCCCAAAGTCAGTAGTCCCCAAAAATCCTCCACCTCCGTACAAACGACGAAATGAGGACTTGATTTCCCCTTGTTCCACCTGCACAACCTAAAATCCGCAGAAAATCAGCGTTGCATAGGAGGCTTATAAGCCCATTACATACGGCACCTAACCGGCTCACCAGTCAACTATAATAGGATTTCTAAAATTCGTCTTCTAGAAAGAAATAAAGAAGATAAGTAATTGTACACTAGAGATTTCACAGACTTATTGGCAATCACGGTCACACTAACCAAATTCCCATTATGTAAAGTGTTTTTTTGTTTTGTTGGGAATCGGGTTCTTCAGTGTTAAACATTATTGTGGGGGTATATATTCGACTCATCATGATCATGTGGTAAATTATGGTGGGTCAAGATTTTTGTAACTCAAATTTAGTAAAATGAATGAAATTTTGATGATGCAATGTGATGGGACTAACACAACAATGCGCAGCCTAGGATTCCGTATCAGATTCACCCCTGGTGAGAGAGTGCACTACTTTCTTCGTCTTTAACTTTAACACAAAAGAAAACAGTGGAGGTTGAGAATTATTTCTACATGTCTATAGAAGGTTGTCGTTTGGTTGATTAATTGCACAATACTGCAGCTGTAAATATGCTCGTTCACTTGAAATTTGGCTGGAAAAGTGATATTTTCACTTTTTCATTTTTGCCTTAAAAAACACCAAACCGAAAGTATCATTTTCTCGAAATAGTGTGAGTACCAACACCAAACTAAAAAAATGAAAGGTGAAAATATTATTTTCCATGAAATGGTGGGAATATTAAACATGAAATTTAAAAAAAAAAAAAAATATCATTTTTCCTAAAATTGTGAGAGCAGTGAATATCAAATTGAAAAAGTGAAAATATCGGAATTGATCCAACAGTCAACACAGCCCAGCTTACTGTTGCATCGATCCACCATGTGTTTTTAATGTGTTGGGCAATTAAATTATTCAATCACGAGTAGTACAAGGGTTAGTGAGATCTCTATTCCTGGTGGGGTTTTCACATGCAGTGTGCGCATTTATGCACAGCACAGACTGTCCCTCTCAATCAGTCATGTACTGAAGGGAACATGCACTCAGAGATGCGGTAGAAGCAATCGAGAGATGGACACACTAATCAAAGAATGAATGTTTTCTACTTATTCTTTTAGTGGAAGGTGTCCTTGCCCATCTTTCATTTGTCTTTCATTTGACTTGCGCACAACTAGAAAGATAAACACAATACCTGCTCTTCAAAAGGTTCCATAACTTTTATTATTCCATCATCTAATAGCCTTGTAGGCACACAAAGCAACAAGCTAAGAAAGCTTACTCACAGAGAGAACTTCAGATCGAAGACAATGAACCCTGGGTAAGATTGAGCTGAGGGGCTCAAACATATATGCACAGATGAATCTTACACGCACCATTTTATTACAGGAATAGTAGTAAGCAAATACAGCATCAACTTGGCACAAATGATCAAACTGAGACAACCTATTTACAGAAATTGAACACCCAACCCCAGCAATCAATATACAAAAGGACTTGACTAATAACCTAAAGTGAAAAACTCACAAGAGACAATTAGATGCTACGAAGATCAGTTGGTGACTGATCTTTTATACTTTTCTAAACAGCGATTTTTTCTCATAGATTTCAACAGCAATTTGGTGATGTTTCTGCTGTTGGTTTGGGTAACTCGGTAAGAAACTGTACAACTTCTTTCATTGTTGGTCGCTCAATACTCTGTTCCTCGACACAACGCATTGCAACATAGAACACATGCATTACTTCATTTAAGGGAACTGAAGGAAGTCTCGGATCAAGAATCTTTAAAACTCCTTCTGTTTTTGAATCTGTCATTCTTCTAACCCATTGAACAATACTAACTCCATCTCCAAAATCACCAACTGGTTTTCTACCACTCAGTAATTCTAACAGAACTACTCCGAAACTGTATACATCACTCTTCTCATCAATTTTTAATGTATACGCATATTCTGCAAATTCAATACAAAACACAATTTATATTCAGATACCAAAGCAAATTTCTAACTGATGCACAATGAAGTTGTTTTCAATGAATGAAGGTAAAACTCAAGTTCGATTCAAAAATGACCAAAATCTGATAAAATAGAAATCTCATTTTGAGAATTATAGACCCTGCAAAATATGATGTTTGAAATCTCAAGACCCATTTACTATCTACAAAATGTATGTACTGAATTCATTAATCTTACCTGGTGCGATATACCCAAAAGAGCCGGCAATAGCAGACATGTATTCAGAAGTACCATAATCTTGAAGAAATTTAGCAAGTCCAAAATCAGCGACACGGGCATCAAAGTTGAAATCGAGAAGAATATTGTTCGATTTCACATCCCGGTGAAGAATCGGAGGAGAACAGTCATGGTGCAGATAACACAACCCTCTTGCAGCTTCAACTGCAATTTTATACCTAGTATCCCAATGCAAATGACCTCCATTTTCGCCATGAAGAACTTCACCTAAACTTCCATTCGGCATGTACTCATAAACCAAAAGATTTGTCTCATGGTTGGAACAAAATCCTAATAACCTCACGATATTGCGATGTCTAATCCTACCCAAAATCTGAATCTCTGCATTAAACCCACGGTCACGAGAAGACCCTGACCTACTCACTACAGAAAGTCTTTTCACAGATACTTGCTCACCATTAGGCATTCCTCCTTTGTACACAATTCCAGCACCTCCTTTCCCAATTATATTATCTTCTTTCAAAACATCTAATATATCGTCGCAAGTAAAGTCCAACCTTTGAAATTCCATAAATCTCCATGAACGAGATTCCCTTGCTTTCTTCAAAGACCTGGCTTTAATAATAGCAGCAACAGCAAATGCAATCAAACAAAGAAGCAACCCCGTCACAAGAAACAATTTCATAGTAACTGAAAGTGGACCTTTCGAATTCGCTTGGCCAGTACTATTTGAAACCCCGGATTTACAATCACCCAAAAATGGACCACAGAGATTAGGATTACCCTTGAATGATGTTGAATTGAAGTAAAGAAACTGACCAATTCCAGGAACTAAACCCGAAAGATTATTATATGAAAAATCAACTGAAACTAAACTCTGCATACTAGAAATACTCACAGGAATATTGCCCAGTAACTGGTTTCTAGATACATTCAAGTAATACAAAGTTTTCAAGCTAGTAATTTCACCCGGAATTTCACCTGAAAGCTTATTCCGACTAAGATCAACGAATGTTAACAACTTACATTGACTGATATCCGGTGTGATCGAGCCTGCCAAATTATTATTACTGAAATCCATCTTTAAGAGCTGCTGTAATCTCCCAATTTCAGAAGGAATTTCACCAGATAATTTATTCCCATCTAGTAGTAACCTCTGAACACCAGTAAAATTCCCAATTGAAGGTGGCAAACTCCCAGTTAACCGATTATTAGATAAACTAATTTGTCCAAGATTCACAGAACTCGAAAATATTTCTGGAAATTTTCCAGTAAGTGTATTATTATGTAACTCAACTTGAGTTAGATTTGGTAATCCAAAGAGCCCATCAGGAATTGAACCATTAAGAAAATTCTCCCCCATTCGCATCCGAATCAATGATTCACATCTCCCAAGAGACTCGGGAATCGATCCAAATAAGAAATTTTCAAAAGCGAAGAGATATTCTAACCGATTACCAGAACACAGATTGGGTGGAAGATTTCCAGTGAGTTTATTTGAAGAAAGATCAAGAAGGAGTAATTTCCCATTTAATCCAAGACTTTGAGGAACTTTTCCACTAAGATTATTCTCCCATAGCTGCAAAATTTCCAACTCGGGTAAATCTCCAATAAATTCTGGGATTGCACCATATAATTTGTTTCTAAACAGATTCAGCAGAATGAGATTCTTGAGTTCGGCAAATGCTTGTGGAATCTCCTCAGAGAGAATATTTGTAGACAGATCCACCACTCTTAAGCTTTTTAGCTGCCCCAACAGTGTTAATCCACCTGAAAGCCCATTCATTTGAAGCAATAATGCTTCAAGTTTCTGAAGCTTCCTGATTTCTGGTGGGATTTTGCCAGATAATCCACAGTAGGACACATCCAATGTAACTAAATCAGTAAGATTCCCAATTGAAGATGGTATTCCTCCTTCATAAATATTGTAATAACCAAGATACAAGTGTTTTAATTTTGGTAAGTTTCCAATCTCTGGTGGTATAACACCAGTAAGTGAGTTTCCTGAAACTGCTAAGTACTCCATAAATTCCCATCTTCCATACTCTGATGGGATTTTACCTTCAAAGTAGTTCCCGCCAAGATGAAGATGTTTGAGATTTTTAATTTCTGAAACTCCAACTGGTAACAACCCAGACATGTTGTTGTTATACAAATCAAGTGTTTCCAAGTACTGCAAACCAGAAAGCTCAGAAGGAAAACTTCCACTGAAGATGTTGTTGGATAGATTTAAATGTTTAAGACCAGAAATTTGAGAGATTTCCATTGGTATCGGACCAGAAAAGTTGTTACCAGCAACAGTAAGATTTATAAGGTTTGTGAGGAACCCAATGTCTGGTGATAAAACCCCAGTGAGATTATAGTCGGAAATGTCTAATGAGATTACTCTGTGACGAGTAGAATCACATGATATACCAGTCCATGTACAGTGTTTTGTAGAAATATTCCAGCTTGATAATGAGTTCTCTGGGTCTTCTGAAATTGCTGTTTTTAATGAAAGTAAAGCTTGGAATTCTGTTACATGGGTTTGTTTTGCTGTAATTTGGTTGATGATGATGATGTAGAAGAGAAGTAGAACTTGAAGATGATGAAGAAGAATTAACCGCATTTTTCTTTTCTGTGTTTAGAAAGAGTAAAGTATTCAGTGCAGAGAGCGTGGAGTAGTATGCAGTTTTTTTGAAGTTTCATGAGTGAAGGGTTTTATATAGGACCATTTTGGTTGTGCATCTTTGTTGGGTTTTTTTGTCTGTACCCCCATATTATATGTCAAACTCTAACCAGCCCCAAAAGTCACTTTTTCCATCTAATTGATTCTGGAACACCATTCCATTCACAAAGTGGTAGTGGAACACCGAACACTATTCCATTCTTAAGATAACTGAGAAGTGGATCAAGCATCTTACCTTCACAAATAGCTGTGATGGAGACCTTGTCAAATTCTTCTCCTGGTGAAATAACTTTCTCTCATGTTGATAACCCTGCTCCATTGATGTAGGCCGAAGACGTATTCACGGTCAACAACTTTAAGTGAACCTTTCTCGCAGAATCTTGATGGATGAAGTTCACCATTGACGCCCATGGTAAGTACTCCCTTAGCTACTTCACTAACTGTGTCCTTAACAGCCAACTTTAAGTTCTCTTCCAAATTCCTCAATTCAATAGCTTGACAAAGTCCAACCAAGAATGTACTCCCCTCCGTCTCAAAAAAATAGGCCCAGAGAAACGGAGGTAGTAGTAGACGTCAACTTTAAAATGTCAATTGCTTCAGCTGATTTCTTTGGAGAGATTAAGCCCAGAGAAATAACATCTTCATTATGTTGTTCTGCATTTTGTTACATGATTAGTAACAGGATTAGCTAAAAATTGCACTTCAAAACAGTATGAAACCATTGCAATCTCGGCACTTTGAAACCAATTCCAAACTTGGATCTCTACCACCTAATAGATTTGAAGGCAACCCACTGTTTTGTAAATGAGTAAATTACCTTGCCAAATGGAGATACCAGCTATTGGAATGTTGTTATTTCATTTCCTATGGCTTCGTCCCCTTTTGGCTCGAATTTGCTTCAGCTTCAACAACAAGTGAAGTTCAACCAAAATTACAACCGATATTGGCAAATGATATCATGAATGATAGAAACCTATGAAAAGAGAGTACCTGCATTTCGAACCAATCGAGTCCCATTGTTGCATACTTTCCTTTCACCACCACCACATTTCCGCCTCTATATCCCATTCTCATGATTTCCCTGCCATCATTCATTCCACACAGTTACTTAATAATAAAAATAAAATTATGCATTTTCAATACTTAAAAGAGAGTAGACCCAGAAATTAAACCTAAACCCCCAGATTTTGCAAACTCAAAACCCTAAATGCAAGATAGAAGAAAAAAGATACCTAAAAACCAGAAATTACAACTTGTCGAGTTCCTGCGAAACCAATCCAAACGAGGAGAATTAGAGACCCCTAACTTCGGCGAGAGCGAGAAAGTCCGAGTTCAGTAAATGAGAGGCTAGATCGAGTGTGTGACGGAAAACCAAACTATTTGGGCCTGGATATAGTTCTTCGAGGGTGCAAAGAAAAAAGCCCATATTTGTTTCTAGCTTTGAAAAGAAAAAGATTGTTTTGAGGCATACAAAATTACCCAAACTAGTGTGGGTTGACATGGAGTGTCCAAGGCATGTCTAGAAATCTATTGGACACCCACACCCCCTAGGTTAAGCGCATTTCTAGAATTATACGAAGTATGAACGTAAATTTAGTTATTTATACCAAGTTGTATATCTACTTCGTATTATTCATTTATGGAAGTTTTAGGTTTACATGTTGATTATAGAAACGCACATAGGTTTTATTTATAATGTAACAATATTTATTTCAGCATGATGTTTAGATAATATTTCAATTAGTTTTGATTTCATCTTGTTTAAATAGGGTTTTTAATATATATATCGTTAGATCACCGCATCCAACTCATCCACCCTGATCTATCCATGGATGTTAGACTCGCATGTGATGGATTAGATGAGGATAAAAATTTAACATCCACCCATTTAAATGGACCGGATGTGGGTGGCACCAAATCCACGGACTTTACCCGTTGCTCACCCATAACTTAGATGGTTGTTAGAGCATCCACGGTCATAAAAAATAAAAAATAAAATAAAAAAAATTGTTAAATTTTTTCTTTTAGGTATTTGCTTTTAAGCAAAACCCACGGTTGGAAGCAAAAATCAAATAGCCAGCGCGGAGATGTAGCAAATGTCCCATTTCAAGTGTGATATATAAGTTCGCCCACTTAACAAAGGCGTATTTTGATATTTGTATTGTTCAGATAGATTTTTATTTGGGCATTAAATAATAAATATGTGAAAATACAATAATAAAAATCACTCTTGTTCGTGAGATGAACTTTAAAGCCGAGTACGCTAATTAAAACTCATCTTTTATAAGATGTTGTTTATAACCTAGTGTTAGAGAATCGATCGGTCAAACCGAGAAATTGATATTGTTTATAACCTAGTGTTAGAGCACCACTCGGTCAAACTCACAAGTTTTGATATGTCAAGTTTGTTGTCAATGTTAGTTCCATAAATTGGGATCAAATTTTTTAATCATATATGGAGTTTATTCCTTTTTTAGAGTATACTTATATAAAGGTTTCATTGTATCTTGATTTATATTCTACTAAAGTCAGTCTCTCAAATGACGAGAATACTAAGTACACCACAATCTTTTCGATATCCACATATTCAAGACACATTTTGTGTTATGTAATAATAGAGAGGAACTGTCAAGAACATGAAATCACAAGATGTACACTTGGTATATAGTCAAAGTCCGGAATCGAACCAACTATGGAATCAAACCAAGTGTTTGATTAACATACTAGTGTATTTACTTTAATTATAAATACAAATCCATATAATGTGGAAGTAAACTAAATTACATGACACACAATATTTTGTTAACGAGGAAACCGCAAATGCAGAAAAACTTTAGGGCCTAGTCCAGTTTTGAATACTTTTATAATTAAACCACGTACTTTTCAACGACATACTACAACTTCGCATGGTTGAGACCAAGTAAACTAACTCCAAGTTACTCGGATCATTCAAAAGTATCCATGCGCCTACTACCAATCTAGTCTACACACGTGAATCCTAAGATAATGTCCACTATCTTGAGTTGCTCCACCGATGTGAATACTTTCATCACTAACACCTTTGGATACTATTCTGAAACAATAAAAGACCAATCTGTTTCAGTAACCACTCTATTAATCTCCCAGATCAACTAGTTGATCAAAGATATGTTGAGTTATAAAGGTTCTTCCAATTTAACCAATATTGTAATACCCCGATATTCAGCGCTTGTTGGCTGAATGGAATATAAGTAATGGTTTGTTCTTTCATAACACCGAGGCCTTTTCAAAGACAATTGGCTCAGAGTTGGCGAAAAACTCTGCGATTAAGCGTGCTCGGGCGGAAGTAATCCGAGGGATGGGTGACCATCCGGGAATTTTTTTGGATTACCGCAGCGATGCCCGTTGAAAAACTCCACACTGCCGGATATCCGCAGTGGCTAAGTGGGGACAATATCGATCGGTGGAGGGACGGGTCATTACAAATGGTATCGAGAGCCGACGACGAGTCACTGCCGAGGGTGAGAAGGGTACGGCCGGACGGGGTTGGTCAGGGGGCTTCTCATGAGGGGCATGGAACGTCGGAGATGCAGGATTGAGAATATATTCACAGGTCGAGCACGACTCCAATTTAAGGTGGTGGTATTGTAATATCCCGATATTCGGCGGTTATTGGCGAATGGAATATAAGTAATGGTTTGTTCTTTCATAACACTGAGGCCTTTTCAGCACGATTGGCTCCAGAGTTGGCAGAAAACTCTGCAGTTAAGCGTGCTCGGGCGGGAGTAATCCAGGGATGGGTGACCATCCGGAAGTTCTCGCGGATTACCGCAGCGATGCCGTTGAAAAACCCCACACCGCTACCGGGATATCCGCGGTGGCTAAGTTAGGACAAAGACGGTGGAGGGACGGGTCATTACAAATATTAACTCCTTTGTAGCGGTTAGATCAACAAAGACTACCAAAGATAATCAATCTTAGTATGTAATTTATCAAAGTAGATCTTGAAGAGAAATACCAAAAGATAAATCACCAATCTTATACAACAATCTATAAAGGGTCTATCAATATAAACGAGCTTGTCGGATCCTAGTCAATCAAGTTTGCACTAAGTATCACAAAGATCAGAATACCAAAAAACAAATCTTCTAGTCTTCAAATCTTCAAAGTACCTGCACAAACAACTTGATTCTCTTATAGTCAATCACACTTAATCTGACGAAGACGTTAATAATGGATGATCACAAGTTCTATCTTCAGATCTTGAATCAATAAAGAAGATCTGAAATCGTCGATCCTTGATCTAGTTCGAGTGACCTTATATCAGAAGAGAATGATCACAAAATAAACAAACTAGGTAATATCAAGGTTAGACTATACCGTTAGTCAATCAAATCAATATTTGAAAGTTAAAATAACAATAAGATTTTAGTTTCCCACAGTACTACTAGACGCTTCTTGATCCCAAAGAAGTCTTTAAACGACACACACCTAAGAGATTTCAACTAATTAGGAAACTTTCCTCTCCGATGAGTATAACAAGAAAATCATTAGTGGGCTTATCTCACACAAACTACAAAATGAAGTATTTTGTGTCACGAGATAAGTTTGCAAGAAATACAAACTTCACTATTTATAATGACCAATGTAGTTTTGATACCAAGAAATTTCCAAATCCAAAAATACTAAAAGATATATAATAATACCAACTTTCGGTTTTTTACATAATTCCAATTGTAATCCAACTAATATACTGAAATCTCTCATGTTTTTTTTTTTTAAATATATTGGAACAGTGGTCTTGGGATACATCCTTAACTCCTTATAAGGAGTTGTTTCTGGCAGTTACGGGGTTCGAACCCCTACCTCCGCAGTGGGAGGGAGCATACTAACTATCAGATCACTTGATGATTGGCTAATCTCTCATGGTTAACAACTCAATATTATCTAGCATACAAGTATACTTTACTAATATAATATCCAGAGATATGTTATAATTAGGGATATTTTGACTTTAGGTCACGAAAAAATGACCAGAGTTGCGTTTGGGTCATGATTTTTTTTTTTAATTAAAGTTTGGGTCACAGGACTGTCGTTGACCATTAGTTAAGTATTTATTTTTAAAATTTCACCACCTCCGGTATAACCACCACCACCTCTGCCTCATTTAGTTCAAGCAACACCTTCACCATCACCTCCGACAAAGACCAAAGAAGAATACCTAATATTATCCTCAAATAAACGAAAAGAAAAATGAATTTAAAATGAGTACAAGAAATGAACACAAATGAGATTAGTTAATCCCTAAATTTTACTACAAAAACTCCTCACCAAAGAAAGTATGAAACTACAATCGTTTTCATTTAATATAAAAGTAATTAATTCAAGATCAGGTAGTCCACTCAAAAAGGGTTTATGAGAAATCCAATTGATGGAGAAGATAGTAGTGATGATGAAGAAAAGATGATTGGAGTGAGTCATGAAGACTAAAGACTTCATTAGAGGTATTCATTATTTAATTTATTTGTTGAATTTTGAGTTTGGCTACGTGGTGTTTGAGAAAAGTCCAATTTGAACAACTAGAGTGTATGTTGCCTTTCATAATTCACTCGCTACTTTCTTTAACCTTTGTTATCTACTTGGTTTTCATTCGCAAAAAGTATATTTAAAAAGGGTGTGCATTCATAATTCAGTTGTGGTGTTTTAAAATTGTTAACAATGCATAGTCATGTATTGTCCAGTCGGAATTTCTTATGGATAAACTACTTGGACATAGTGTAATGAATGGGTCTCATGGGTTGGATATGTATATGAATGGATTAGATTGAATGTGTATGCTTGTTCTAGAAGCTAATTTGCGGGAAAGAGAAACGGTGGGTTTGAATCACCGAAACTCATATTTGCACCATAGGCAACGTAGAACACACTCAAGGTGTTTCTTTGAAAGGCTTGAATGATCTGTTCATTCTTATGCTAATGAGTTAGATAAATTGAAATTAATTTTTAAAAATGAAATACTTAACTAACGGTCAAGACGGTCAACGACAGTCCTGTGACCCAAACTCTAATTAAAAAAAAAATAGTGACCCAAACACAACTTTGGTCACTTTTATGTGACCTAAAGTCAAAATATCCGTTATAATTACTAGGAAATTAAAGACATATAAATTCCTGAAAAAGCGGGGGTACAACAACCACACCCAATATTTCTCTTAGCAATCTGTATGGACAAACTCCAATATACTTTCTAGAGAATCAACTAGATAAATCGACTCAATCTACGAGAAAAGTATATCAAAGAGTTTATATCTCAATCTCTAGATTTGATATATATACTCAAGCAAATAGAAATCATGAGTCTTTATCAAATACTAGAGAGATAACTTGGATGGTACCAATATCCAAGTCTCAATCAATTTAAATCAACAACCAAACGGTCGGATATTCTAATTGATTGAACAACACACAACCTGTGATATTTTAATTATATAACAAAATATAATACGAAAAAGAAATAACACAGACACGAAATTTTGTTAACGAAAACCGCAAATGAGAAAAACCTCGGGACCTAGTCAGATTCAACACACACTGTATTAAGCTGCTACAGACACTAGCCTACTCCAAATTAACTTCGATCTGGACTGTAGTTGAACCCTAATCAATCTCACACTGATCCAAGGTACAATTATGCTCCTACGTCTCTGATCCCAGCAGGATGCTACGTACTTGATTCTCTTAGCTGATCTCACCCACAACTAAGAGTTGCTACGACCCAAAGTCGAAGACTTTAATAAACAAATCTGTATCACACAAGATGATTAACCCAGTCAAAAACGCTCAAACATAAGAAGACTTATGGAGTTATAACTAAATAACCAAACAAGATAATTAATTTAGTTCAAAAATGCTCGACATAAAGTACCTTACTAACAACAACAAAGCTAGTCATAAAATAATCAACTTGGTCGTTTAGTGCTCAACATAAGACACATTACGGAGCCTCACAGTAATACATAAAATATGGATCAGGGAAGATCAATTACTGCGGAATACACAAGGATTCATTCTATTTTCCATCACCATTTGCACGTATAAGGACAAACAATAGACATAATCCTTGAAAACAAAAGATTTTAACCTATCATGCGTCAATAATTGACAATATAGGCTTAACTTTTGTATTTGTCAAAAGTTCATTCATTCCTTTATCAACATATGAATATCGACTTATGAAAGACTTTAGTTTTGACAAGAGATGGGACAATCATAGTTCACGGACGCAAACACACGTATCCCATAACAATTTGCAATATATAAAACCATAAAGATTAATCGCAAAAATCATCTTCCAAACAGTTTTAGAATTTAAGCAAATAAACCTAAAGACATGAAGATGAAAACGCTGGACATAGATATGTGTAATCACAATAATGGCTATTCCAAACTCTAGTAATCCTTCTCAAAAACAAGAATAAATTCTCATAAGAAGTTTCCTAGGTATCAAGACAAACTCGTAATGCACATATAAGATGATTTGTCCTTAGAGGGTAGAATCAATCTTTTTCGCCCGGATTTACACCAAGAATAGCTACAAAGGCGTATAAAAATATTTTCTTAACAAAGAAGAACATACAAAGTCATTAACGACCATGCATCATAGTTCACAAAGAATGATTGTGAACATTCAAGAATCCCATAAAGAATGCGTACTACGCCCATTCTTGAACTTCCTTCTTTGTGATTCACCAACAACATTCTTGTAAAAGCTATAAATTAGCTTAGAAGAGTAGTACTCCAAGAATCCAAGTGCCCAAGTCCAAGAGAAGTGGAACAAGTGCGACGAAACGGATCAAAACACCTAAAAACAAGAGACATGACAAATAACAATCTTAACTCATCCAAATTCAAGGTTTATCATCTCCATTTTGAATAGAATTCAAAGAGGAAGAGAATGCAAAAATAACGAGGTCAATCCGAGTTCGATGAAGAAGATGGGACCAAAACAAGTTTACCAAATATCGACGTCTGAGCAAGTATGCACACGGGTTTGCAAACGAATTTTCATGACCTTGAGCAAAGTATGCAAACGGGTATGAGTACTTAAAACCCTGGATTTTGATTTTGAATGATGTTATGCATACGTGCTAGGTGTACCATGAAGTCCAAACATCCCGAACTATTATTTTCAAACCTAAACGTTTAAAAACCTTAAACACGGATCAAGTTAGGTAGAAATGAACAATAAGCAAGGTACATAAATAATCATAAAACTTGCTCAAGTAGAGACATACCTTTTTTAAGAATCCCATCAATCTACAATGTTACCAAACATACCCAACTCAATATGTGTGCCCCAGTTCTTGTGCTTCCTCATCGTATACATAACAGGCATTTCTTATGAGGATGCAATTTACAACACAATCAAGTTGTGTTGGGGTGAACAATGTCTTGCTCACCACAAGTGACCTTTGGATTATCATGAAAGATATCGCTTTTAAAACCTTTCACATCCAATTCCATTTTTCCAAAAAACTTGTTAAGTTCCAACATCATGGATACTGCTTATTCTCCATAGTCATGGAATTTTCTGAAGATCATTCCTTTTCACACTCAAAGCATCATTGGCTTTCTTTGGTACCCACTTCTAAGTGCGTTTAGGAACAACCTAGGACCTTCTTCCCATTACTCTCTTCTAGAATTCTCGGAAGAGAATTAGATTGACTATTCTTTTGCAAGTTAGTCTTTCTCCAATTGGGAACATCGGATCTTGTCTTCGTCTTTACGGTTATCCTTTGATAACCATTACGATTGTAAAAAAAGGATTCGTATGACGTTTATAGGCAAATCTAGATTTATCACAACACTAATTCATTTGCTTAAAGGTTGGACGATTTAAACCTGTAGCGTTAAGAGATTAGTCTTAACATATGATCTTGGTTTCACAACTCTTGTGATGCCCAAACAAGAACATCATGAAGTTTCTCATTCCTTATATGGAAACGACATCTTCTTTCTAGGTGACCTTTATTTCCGCAATAGTGGCAAACCTAAGGAATGTTCTTACCTCGATCTGTGTGTGCTGACTTTGGAGGTTGATATACTTTGCTCTTTTGAACCTTAACTACTGGTGAAGGTATTTAACTTTTTCCATCAGTGGAAATATTTTGTTGAGAAGAATCACTAGCCTTGACAAATTTTACCTCTTTGCTAATACTTGGAACATCTATTCCCTTATAGCCCAATCCTCAGTATCACGATGATTTTTACTTGCTCTAGCATAGTGGTTAATTTGTTCGAACTAGTATTGAACTTTTTCAAGTCCTCCTCTAACTTCTTGATTTTTATCAAGAGCAACAGCTAAATCAGCCTCAAGGCGTTTTTCTTGAGCAAGACAAGTGCTTTCTCTGTCGTCAAAACTTGTTTGCTGGGATTTAATCCTTTCTTCAGCTTCTGCAAGTTTCTCTTTCAACAAAAAATACTTTTGATAAAGATTATCACATGCAAGTGACTTCATACGTAGGTTTTCCTCGTAATCCTTGGAGGATCGATTAGCTAGGAACGATTGAAACATAAACACCCATGTAACATCTTCTCAATTTCTTGTTTTCTCGACGTAGAGGAGTCGGAGAAGAGGAGTGACATGAGAAGTTTTCATCTTCTTCTTTCCAACGAATTCAAACCTTCACATACTCAGAGACTTCCTCATCAACATCTCTATCAATATATGAATCACCTTCATCAGAAAGTTCATTCAACTGTTCTTCTATGCGTGTTTCCCAGACTTCAAAAGATTCTACATTAAGAGAATGTTTAGATACTGACCTACATGTGACAGGTCCTTTGCAGTGAATCCAAGATTTGAAAATCATCTGTAATTTATGAACCACGCTATTAGAGATAGACTGTCCATAAACAAATCGCTACAAACACAGGACTTTATAAGGTCTTTAACGTGTTTGCCTACTCGATACCAATTGAAAAGCGGGGGCACAACAACCACACCCAATATTTCGCTTAGCAAACTGTATGGATAAACTCCAATATACTTTCTAGAGAATCAACTAGACAAATCAGACTCAATCTAGAGAAAAGTATATTAAAGATTTTATATCTCAATCTCTCGATTTGATATATACTCAAGCAAATAAAATTTGCGAGTCTTTATCAAATACTAGAGAGATAACTTGGATGGTACCAAAGACCAATATCCAAGTCTCAATCAATTTAAATCAACAACCAAATGGTCTGGATATTCTAATTGATTGAACAACGCACAACCTGTGATATTTCAATTATATAACAAAATATAATACGGAAAAGAAATAACATTACATAATTCTAATTTTGTTAACGAGGAAACCGCAAATGCAGAAAAAACCCCGGACCTATTCCAGATTGAACACACAATCGTATTAAGCCGCTACAGACACTAGCCTACTCCAAATTAACTCTGATCCGGACCGTAGTTGAACCCAAATCAATCTCACACTGATCCAAGGTACAGTTATGCTCCTACGCTGTGATCCCGGGCGGGATGCTACGTTTGATTCCCTTAGTGATCTCACCCACAACTAAGAGTTGCTACGACCCAAAGTTGAAGAATTTAATAAACAAATCTGTATCACACAAAAAAGTCTACGGTAATATATAAATCCGTCTCCCACGAATATACCTACGAGTTTTTCTTCCGTCTTTTGATAAATCAAGGTGAATGATCGTCGTCGTAGGCGTCAAAATAAATTACACTTTCTTACTACTCAAAATATATAATGAAGTAAGGGCAAGAAAGGATCGTTCCCCCGAGAGGTCTTGGTTGTCAATATGTTTTGGTTTCCTAAAAGTAACAAGGGGGTTTGATTTTTATAAACAAAAATAAAATAAAGGCAAAACACGCAAATCAAGGTTAGTGAAAATATTGGATAAAGGTTTCATCTTCAATTGTAAACAAGTTTTGAATGTATGATTAGAATTCGTATTTAATCTCGCTATCATCAAAAGCCCTAGAATATCTTATTGCAAGAATACTTCATAAATTTCCTAAGTCATCAACACACACATTAGAGTCACGTATGTGAATTCTTCCTAAAGAATAACTAACGCCTTATGCTAATTAAGTTCAATTCCTAGGGCATTAAGTTTTAGAAATAGGCTAATCAATACAATTGTAATACATTGCGCACTACAATTCAACAAAGATCAATTTCTACATATGACTACAAGGATGTATCACTACAAACCATAATCATATCATGCTACTTGTATTCAAGGTTATCGCTCGATGATGAACCATAAATTAGCTATAGATATGGATGTGATTTCAATCAATTCTAGACTTAACTAAACAAACATTCAATCATATTGCAATACATAAATCATGCAATTATTATAATCCCGTAGAAATCAAACGATAATATTGAGAGAAAACTAATTCATAAAAATCATAACTTGGTTGCAAAATCCAACTACATCTTTAACCAAAAAAAATAAATCAACTACTTGGGTTTTGGAAATCATCACAAAGAGTTTAGAAGAATCTATCATGTGAAACCCTAGAAAACAAGTAGAAGCCTCCCTAATGGAGATATCTAGGTTTAGAGAAAGACTTTTCTATTTATATGCTTCTCCCATTCCAAAAGGATACTCTTTCCAAATTTAGGTCTTCTAAACCCATCTCCCACTTAGTCCACCAAGCCCATGTGTGAAAAGTACCGTGTGAAAAATCCCAAAAATATGTCAGCTGGAAAACCGGTATCGCTTGGTCGGAAGTTGGCCGGGAAAGTATCTCGGGTGACGTAAAATCAACCGGTCACTTGACCAAACGAGTAAAGCTCGGTGAATGTCAACCCGTCCCACCGAATCGGTGGAGTCGTGGCGAGTCATCCCCAGTCAACTGAGCCATAGGAGTCTACCTGCTAGTCGGATGATAAATAATGCCCGAGCCGAGGCTAACTCGGCTAGGCCAATGCCATCTTGCACATGCCTTAAGTTGTCTTTTGCACCATCATTGTGCTTCACCGCGCCATGATGGCTCTCTTGGAATCCTTAATCTCTCATCCTTCCAATCTCGATTCATCGCCACAGATTCTGAACCCATATTTCATTATCTTCGAGTTCTTCTTCCAATAATGCCAAATTTCGCAACTCCATCCCCAGTACCATTCCATGTAATATATGGCATCACAACAGGCCCATCCTTCCAAAAGCATCATCCTTATTAAACTGCAACCCTTAATGTCGAAACCCACAAACGATCCTCATCACCAACAACAAACAAGAAAAACGGAACTCTTGCCATCACTGCCTCGATTTCGTGGCCGTCTACGAATTCGATATCTTTCCCTGCAGTTTCTTACACATGCACTCTATCCAAGTGCAATGCAACGCTGCACCAAGCAACACCCTTCCATCATATCTCGCCATGTTGCCGGTTCATTCTGCAGAATCCGACCTCGACTTCCAGCCACATTCCCCGTACGAGCATGTTCTTCTCCATTAACTCCATTTCAAACACCAGCCAACAAAGTTACTATTCCATTCCCTCGCTGGCGTACTCTCACTCCATCTAGCAGCGCATCCAACTCCCTTCATTCCTGCGACTTCGGTGGCGGTAGCACCTTGTATGTCTTGTATGCAATTGATTCAACTCCGGCATTAAGACCGTCTCCAAATGCTCCGCGAGACTCCTTGGCAATCAACACCTCCAACAGCCATTCACTGTCACCCACTGCGATAACATCTTCTCCTACTGCCATTTTTAGCTCATTATCTTCTCAAATCCACCCACGAACTAATGCATAGCAACAACTACTACCAATCACTAACACAAGGCACAAAACCATCTCAAACTTCGTCCAGCACTATCAGATTCGAGTACCGGACCTTGCTTAGAGACTCAGGTGCGCACACCCACACAAACATCTCATGATTCTTGCGTAATTCTCAGCTCACTCAGTCATTCTGCTGATCACATTCAACATCATTTGCCTCGCCTCAATGCAGTCTGACTTGCAGGCCTGTCTCCATTGGCATCGTGCCCCTTCCTTCATCCATCTGCTTTCACTATATCGGTTCGATGCCATCACCAAACCACTTACAGATTCCACATCATACATGTAGCTGCTGACACCTTGTCAATCCCCATTATTTACCTTCACTAAAAGTCGAATCTCTTCCTTCTGACTTCATATTAAAATTCATCATCCAATTCTCAAATTCAGGTTCAAATCTTATTGCCTTGTTCAAGTTGGAACCATGGAAACAACACTAATCTCGTCTTCTACTCAATCAATCTCCATCTACCGCAACAACTCGCGAACCAGCAATCTCTCGTCCAGACTTCGAGTTCAACCCAAGACCCTTTCTGCTCAGTTGGAAGCCAGATTCTGAAATGACCCACACTTTCCTTGAGTGCAACCAAGATCTCTAATCACTTCTTTAATCACCGTTCTTTCCATGGCATCAATCAATTGAGTTTTGAACCTAATTCTTCGATGAACACCCACTGCCATTCATTGATAACAACAACACATTTCTTACCTAGATCCACTAAATCTCTTTAATATACAGCCAATATGCTCTTTAATCACCAATTTCGCCTCGCAGATCTTTCCTTCTCTCAGATTTCATGGTGTCGCAGTAATTTCTCTCAATTGACGAGACAGGGAGATAAATGATAAGAAAGCAGACCTTACGAGATTTCGAGTGTAGCATGTAATAGCAGATTGATATTGGCACCACAGGGACTCGGATAAGGGCTACCATGAAGTTGTTTGGCTTGTGCGGTTTGAGTCACAAGCACTGACCCAGTTCGTCGGTTGCAGGTTCGAGTAGCGAGGAGCATTTCGTCTTCACCTCCTTCGCACCTTTAGCTTGCTCAAATATAAATATCTCATGTGAATTGATCTTTTGCCTTTTAACGCCCAAATGACTCCAAACACACCAAGATTCAAACAAACGTAATACATAAGTTACGAAAACATAACAAGCATAAACTTTAGATATAATCAGGGTGTTTACGCACCTATCGATGAAACAGGAACTGGTGATAACTGAGGACTTATATTTAGAGAACAACATGTAGTATCAAATCCTATCATCTCAATGACTAGCGGCGAAAAAAGGTACTACGGAATCTCAAGCGATGAGATGAAGTGTTTGTGATTTCTTTATCTTATTTTATCGGAGTATAAATCTCAAGCCAGTTATTCAAATTGTACTCATCGATTGAAGCGATGAAGATCGGATACACACTGCACTGAAAAGTAATATCGATTGGCATCACAATCCCAGTGAGAGTTTTCAAGTCGTTAGCTTTGGTTTAGAAGAAAAGCCCAAGGTTAAAGAGGAGAGATCGACGCTACTAGCTTATGCAACTAGTATCTGCGTAGGGTGTAGAGGATTAGGTTTCCCAGGTTCTTTAGAGTTCTCCCTTATATAGTCTTTCAAATCGGGGTTTGCAATCACCATGTTAGCTTAGTAACAAGCAGTGTCACATTTAGTTAGATGAAGCTTGATTGGATTCAAGCTAATATTTCTCAACCGTTGGATCGAAACAGCTTAGCTTACACACAAATGAAATGTCCAAATTTGGGTTTATATGTAGTTCCAAACATTGACATTTGTTGGTTCAACAATAGTTAACCAAATGGTGCTAACCGTATGGTAATTTCATATCAACCATATTCTTCTTCACATAACTTCAGTTCAAATGAACTAGTTAGAGAGTTGTTAATAAGCTTAGATCTTATGTAACTACACAGAGAGGCCACAATCGAAGCAAAAACGAGTCGTTGACTCTAATCGGTTCATGACTTTATAGCCACGGTTTTGCAAAGCATTCCTTAGTTTATATAAAGCATGAGTTCAAGAACAGCCGATTTTAGATATAACTTACTCAAGTTCGTGAGATCCCGGGTTCGTGGACTTAAACTCCATGGAAGAGTTCACAAGCTCAGTAGAAATTCTCGGGTCGGAACTGCGCTTATTCACGGACTTGGCTCACGCACATTTCGTTTCTCTTGATCGGCAAGTTCGCAAACTTTGATTCAGGAATAAGGACTTATACATATATGTGTTTCCAGCACAATGGCTTATATCTTACAAAGGGTATGTAATAAACTCTCATTTCAATCATTTGAAACATTCTGGAGGATGTTATATAGTCAGATTATTCACGGACCATTTTCAAGTGATTGAAACATAGCATGACATTCGTCACTAGGTAAGATGATTTGTCTACAGCGAAAGCTTACCAGCACATATTTAGAAATAGATGGCAGAGTTAAACTCGACTCAGAAATAACAAATATGTATATTAATCTCTTATCAGCATTCTTCAGAATAGGAGATGGAGTAAATAGACTTTTGGTAGCGAGATAAGTTCAAGTCTCCACACTACTTTTAGTGGTGAAGTTCCACGGTTCATGAGTAGTCCTTCGTCTTGTATGATGATTCCATGCAGGTCTTAAGCTCAACTACACTTTATATGACTCCAGTCGAGACCTTTAGCTATAATGACTATAAATCAAGACTTATAGTTTTGATCACTAACATTGACAAACATACTTGAGATAGCAACGCATGCCGAGGTTGTGAGCAATGCTCTAGACGATTCAAATATCAAGAAGATATTATGGAATATTTGATTTGAATCTCACCTTGAGAATCAGGAAAATACTTAGAACATTAAGTAATAAGATTTTAGCACATTTAAATATTATTTTGGCCGTTGAACTTTCCATATTAAGCCCAAGCGTATTTCCAATAGCTATCCAAACCCTAAGTTTATAGGCAGTTAGGAAAAGGTTTACTTGAATTAACACAAGGGATCGAGTCTGATATGATCCCCAAGTAAGTCGATCTGTGTCATAGATCCACTATGGCCGGTCCTAGAATAGATCCTTGTTTAAGGTATAGAGTCTTAAAATAGACCCTTTTATTGAGCATTGCTTAGTAGAACTCACAAGCGTTGCTATCTCAAGCTTGTTGTTAAATTTGGTTGATCAAAACTATATCTTGATTTCTAGTTTATATTTAGTCAAGTATACAAGTTAGGATATAAGTGTGTGTTGAGTGCGGATATCATACGTTATACCGGTTTGAGGCGAAGCTTAACAGGAAGCTTTTGAGAACTTCTTCAACAAACAATAGTGAAAGTCAAGACCACCTATTACTCAAGTTTCCACCTTTATATCTATGGGACAATGTCCTAGCATACTAATTAGACGTTACATGCATAGCAGAGATTTCGAGTCAAGTTTATGCTTGTTATTCGTCTCAAATATACTAACTAAGCTTAAGAATATTTGTTCATACTTGATGAATTTGGTTAAGAACAATTTATTTTTATGACCTAAATTATGATTCAAGATTTAATCATTTGAAAATAGCACAGGCAGGTGATATGTATCATTGATTTTATTAAGGAATGTTTGAATTGATTATTAGAGATATTAAATTCCTGTAATGCGGATATGCATGACGGTGTCATACCGGTTCATATTGGGACAACTATTCAGGAGACCATAATCAGCCTTACACAGTACGCATCCGGTACAAAAATAAAGTCACCGAGCAGGAATCACATTTACACGTACTATACCTGTCGATTATTTTTGAATGCATCAGAATTATTTCTATGAGATAATCTGCATTTGAGACAACTCTCTAAAAACACACATGTAGACATGTTTGATCACATGTGTGACTCAAGATTAAAGTCTTAAAGTGTTATATGAAAATGAGTTCAAGCTTATTGTTCGATTGGCTGAGTTTGACTAACCTTTGTGAACAGTCGTTGTGCAGGTTCGAGTTCTGATTCATCTAACCACATAATATATTATGTTATATTAATCTCGAGTCAAGTTTTCATCTAACGGTGATTATTGATTGCTTGATTCCAAAGCAACCTTGACTATGAAAGTTTATCGGAAAACCTCAAACAAGCCTGGGATGCATGAGATCACTGATACCATGTCTGTGTATCTAGTTTGTAAGCTAGAATCGTCCTCTCATTTAAACCTTTTTGAGTTCCAGACGACTAAAAAGCTTCCCCGAGATTCGTAAGACATGTCTAGCTTATCCTTTATCTTGATAGTTCGTTATCCCTGATCTTGCTTTGATTGTTTGAGCCTTTAGCTCCAAGCATACGAGATATATATATATATCACAAAGTTTCTTTGTCTCGGACTTCGTGATTCCCAAGTAATCTCATTTATGGGGTGAATAATAATCTAGGTTGCTCTTGAAAGTACTGGTAGGATTTTGAGGTTTTAGATTTTATCTGTACATGCTAGATTTCCTATATCCTGTGATCTTTGATGAAAAATCACATACGGAGCTTATACGTGGGAGGTAGATTGGTTTAAAGTCTTCAATTGAGTTAGGATGTAAGGGCGCCATTCATGGAATCAATTGCTGTAGTCTTGCAGGATTTAAGAGGCATAAGGAGCGCAGCTGTGCACAAGATGCAGTGTGGTAGATTAGGGTCTCAACTACTTTCCGGTCGAAGTTTTGATGGTAGGCTAATGCTCGAGCGGCTTAATACGGGTTTGGTGTTCAAATATGGACAGGTCTCGGGGTTTTTACGCATTTCGCGGTTTCCCTCTTTAACAAAATTTACGGTCTGTCTGTATTTCTTTTTCCATATTATATTGTTTATCTTTGTAATTTAAATCACTCATAGAGTTGTACGTAAATCAATACAAGTAGATAAGCCCATCGCAATTATTCTGACTTGGCTGATCTTGGATATTGATATTTGGAATCGTCCCAGGTACTCACTGAATAATCAGGTTCACGGACTTGTCTTTGTTTACATTTTGATTGTGATAGAAATATATATAAGCTCTTCTATAATTCTGATTGAGATTCATTAAGTTTCCTAACTCTCAGAGTTGTAATTGAGTTTAGTCCATACGGGTTGCCTAAGAAAGAGTTAGTGGTGTATTTTGGTACCCCCATTTTCACCTTTGATTCCTTTCAACTACAAAACTTGTTTATGAAGTCCTTCATGAAACTCATGTAGTTAAACATAGCTTTCTAGGTACTTAATCAACCAAGTTCAACCATGTGGTGATTAAGAGTTACAAACATAGTGTTATATCACATTTACAAAGTCCGAAAGATAAGCGTTATGCTTATATAACTATGATATGTCAGAAGTTCTTATAACCTGACTTCACATACTTTGATCGTAATGGAATGATTAAATCACTCAATAATAGAACATAAATATACTTCTTATGTTATGTTTTCAATGCAAGCGACTTGAAAAAAAACGTAAATAAAAATGAAAACAAGTCAGACTACGTATTAATAACCTCAAAAGAAGGATGATGTGCATCGTGGATCCGGTGCATCTTAGGGTTTTGAGTAACATGAGTTTGTCTAAACATTTCTAATGTTCCTATTTCTACCTAACGAAGTTGACTCTATTAATCTAATCATCAAGTTTCGAGGTTTGGAGCTAAAATATGCAACAAGAATTTATACATCAAAGAGCATAACCATCCCCATCATATAGTTAAATTGGTTTGGTTATGCAGTCATCTACTATTTGAAACTCAGGATATACATAGTTTCAGGAGTGGTTGGTCGACCTACCCCTGAGTCGAGAAAACAAAAGTTCAATTTCACTCTTTTGATGTTTGAAACATTCCAAATGATAAAAAAGTGAAGTTCAAAAAGGTACAACATATAATGGCAAATGATATCATAAATGATAAAAACTTTTAAGTGAAGGAGTACTATAATTCATATGCTTCATTTTCATACCAATATAATCCAATGTTTGATTCTGTCTCATCATCCCCACCACCTCCATATCTCATTCTCATGATTTCTTTCCCATCATTCATTCCAAACATGGTTCCATAATAGTAGAGATTATACGTTCTTAATACTTAAATTAAACCTAAGACCCAAATTGCAAAAATCAAAAACTAAAATACGGGAGAAAGTGGAGAGAAAAGATACCTAAAACCGGAAATTATGACTTGAAATCGAGGTTCTTGTGAAACCAAACAAGAAGATTTAGAGATCCAACTTCAGCGAGAGCGATAAAAGTGAAGCATCACGAGGTTTTTGGATGGGTGAAGTTTGAGCTAAAGCTAACTTAGTTTTGGTTTGAATGGAAAACCAAACTTCTTGGCTAGGGTGACAAGTTTATTATGAAACTTATTATTGGGGGTGCGGTGGGAGTGCGATTGAGGGCTTAATAATGACACTGAAAAGGCCATGAAATAGTAATCTTCAAAATCTCTTATCCTATTAATTTGATAATAATAATATACCCCTCAGATTTAATTTGTGTTAATAAAGTTAGATTAACTAAACTAATTAGAGATTTAGTGATTGGATTAGCTTAATGATTTGTACATAGTTAGTGCTTGAAAATCAAAAGAAAAATGTTTTTGTTTTAGAGGAAAAGTAGTAGAAGGAGAAAATTTTGAAAATTTCCAAAATGAGTTATTCTAACAAGATTTATGAGGTGGGTTATTCCTTATCTTCAAAATCTGACAATATATTCATACTCCTCAACAATGATCTCTATTATGGATGATTTTCTAATCAAGAAATTTTTAACTTAATTTGTCTTATGAACCTTATTATGATTTTGAAGGACCACGCTATGAAGAATATAATGAAACAAAGGACCAACATAGTGGGTATACCTCTAGCCAACCCGATAACATTTTTTTGCTTTTAATCGCACATATATAGTACATAAAAGGTTTGATTTTTTCCATTGAAAAACCCAAAATTTCGATGCATGCATAACCTACTATATCATTAGGAAATTAAGGATTCCTAACGTAACCATGGTTTACGGACAGAACATCATGAACTCCTGACGGTAAGCACAAACATACGTTTGGAAAAGAAAAACACATGGTCTTAATGGGTGAGTTACGGATAGGATATGAAAAATTCTTAATTTGTAAACATTTTCTATGGCAGTTCATTTACCCACCTAAAGGCGTTCGTAAGTGCATAGAGAAAGTTAAATGTTTTTAATGTTGTGCCCTACAGCTGGCTTACCTAGCCGAAGAGTAAACTATGGCTTGGTTACATTTCCCTAAAAAATCACCTAGTCATACTCTTGTATTGGAACTTCTCATGGCTGGGACGGATAGCAGTAAGTGGTACCCTACGGTTGGGTTTTTGATTGGTCAACTAGTCGTATGTAGCTTTTTGGAATTTTGTTTGACTAATGTTATTCATATTTTCTTTTTTGTAGTTCTAGCTTGTGCCCTACACTATAATGGAAAATCAACTCAGATGAGTTCAACTTTGGTGAGGACATCACGAATGAGTCACTATGCCAAAAACTTTGAATGTGAAGATATAAGCGATACAAAGAAGTGGGCTCAAGAATAAGGGGTTGAAAGATGTATGCCATAGTTCAGAATAATCAAATTATATGGATAGCTTTCAAATGGTTTGCTCTGTGAGTGGAGTACAAGATTCATCAATACAAGCGAAAACCCCAAGGAAGAAGGGACTTCATCATACAAAGAATAACGATGCCCTTTTAAGCTCAATTTAGAGTCCAACAAGGACAAGAAAATGTGGTTTATGGTGGAAGTTATCTACAAGCTATCAGAACACTCAATCCGAGGCTGATCAACCCATCCTTATGCATGCAGGCTCGACCCAAAGAAAAGAGATATGCAAATGTTGAGTCAAAAGCATTGCAAAATCTATTGATATTATAATATCCATCCATTTTACCTAGCTATAAATAAATTGTTTTCAGATGGCAAGAGTAGCCTTAGAATTAAAGTTATTACAGTCGTCACTGAAATAAGCTGATTAGGATTTTGACATTACTTGAACTCCTAATCGTAGGAATAGGGTTGAAAACATATAAAATAAATATTCTATAGAAGGGAATAATGAAGATTAGAGCGTCTCTAGTTACATATAAACCTAATAAGGATTTGGAGAAAGAAGGATTAGTTCAGTATCACGGTGGTGGTAAGGGGTTTTATTTGGTTTGTCCTTTTCTAGATTTCTTATTATTGTTTTCTTTGAAACCATATAATTGTTTGGTGATTACTTTTGTATTATAGGATTCGAGTACAGTAAAGTGATTGCTTTTGGTGGGATTGTTGAGCAGTTTGAGCTCACTATTGCTTGGAATTGAGGCAAAGTTCACTTGTTTCTGTATTAGGACAAATTTAAGGGTTTTAACTTGACCTAATAAGCTTGTAGATTCATAGGGTTTGTGAAAAGAGAGCGAGGTGCCCAAATATACCTCAAGCTAAAATTTCCTACTTATAAGTCCTTTCTCCGAAAGTGATTGTCCATGGACTGAAGTCAGAGACAATACAACTAATCGGTTCACACTTCATGTGATCCGTCTATGGATGCGAGATCGAGACAATACAACAACGAAGTATGTTTACTTGATAAGAGAGTTCGGACTTAACCAAACACAATGGGATTACTATCAAGTAAATATGAATTAATATTTGTGTAATTTACTTTAAATTATAATAACAAACAATTATAATTGTGGAAAATAAAAGTAAATGACACAACAAGATTTTGTTAACGAGGATAAGCAAATGTAAGAAAAATCCAGGACCTTGTCCAGGTGAATACTCGCAGGTTAAGCGCTTCTACACGAAAATTAAACCAGACTTCGTATAGTTGAGACAAAGCAACTAAACCTATAGTTCACCTCAGTTACGTATGTATTCACGCCTCCAACTTATGAATAAGTCGCGTGCTTGGAACAATTCCTTTGGTTCGTATTCAAGCAGTAAAGGAACAACAAATCTGTTTGGTAGCAACTCTCTTCCAACCAAGTGATGGAGTTAAATAAAGGCTCTTATGTTTATCTCAATAAGCTCCTTCGTCAGGGTTCTTAGATCTATCTTATTCTCAACTACCAAAGGTAAGCTGTTAAAATTTTGCAATCAATACTTTTAATCGCAAAAAGTTGTATTTATTGCGATCTACACAACTAAGTCAATCCAATCTACCACAAGGATAAAGCGATTATAGTTGGATCCTCTATGCACGAAACAAGTATTGTGCACACCAAAGATTATGAACCCAAAATCAGAAGTCTTCAATATCTTCTTTGTCTTCAAATCTTCTTAGATCTTCAATAAACGCACACACAGCTTGAATCTCTTGTGATCAATCACGCATCGGAGACGAATGCAGTTAACAATGGATTATCAAAATACGTCTTTGAGATCTACAAACAATCTAAGATCACTGTGAAACTTAGATCTAGTTTGAGTGAATCTTATATCAGATTATAAGATTCTCAAGCATAAACAAACTAGGTGCAATCAAAGTTAAACCACCACTAGTCAATCAAATCAATCGAAAACCACAAGATAAACCTGCGATTATCAGTTTCCCTGCGCAGTACTAATAGAGCTTCTCAATCCCAAGAAGACTTTAAAGTGGCAGGCCGTAGAGATTTCGCGCTAATTAGGTTCTCCCTCTCCGAATAGAGCGGCTTCACCGAGTGCGCACACCGTAGGAAGTTTTCTCATCACGAAGGATTAGTTTGCTAGAAATGCAAACTTCAAGTATTTATAGACAAGGAAGTTTGGACACCAAGGATTTCCAAAACCGAAAATATTCTCAAGATATGCAATATATTCCAAATTGGTTTCCATAATTCTTGAAATGCTCTGTCCAAATAATAACCAGAAAATCTCTTTGGAAAATCTTGACTAGTAAATGCACATTACTAATTCTCGTTTCCTAAAATAAAATTAAAAACCTTAAATAAAGATTCTTAACAACTATGTGTTCGATCCATGGGATTTTCTTGTTTTAGCTATTAAGGAATAACTTTGAACAATTAAAGATAAGAGATTTCGCCTAATTAGGTTACCTCTCCTCTCGAATATGCGGCTTCTGTAATAACAGCACTGGCAGGAAGTTTAGCATCACGAGGATTAGTTTGCTAGAAATGCAAACTTCAAGTATTTATAGACAAGGAAGTTTGGACTGCAAAGAATTTCCAAGACCGAAAATATTCTCAAAGATATACAATATATTCTAAATTCGATTTCCATAATGCTTGGAAATGATCTGTCCAAAATAATAATAGCGAAAATCTCTTTGGAAAATCTTCAACTAGTAAATGCACATTATAATTCTCGTTTCCTAAAATAAAATTAAAAACATTAATTAAAAGATTCTTAACGCTATTTATGTTTCGATCCTGGGGATTTTCTTCTTTTAGCTATGAAGGAATAACTTTGAACAATTAAAGATAAGCGTTCTGCACATGTTCAGAAGTATGTTGATCCTTACTCTGCTCAAGTCTATTCCTTACAATCTTGAAACACGATTTGCCACACTTTCGAACAAGTTTTAGAATTGGTTCATCCAGGCTTCTCAAGAACTATGTGATTGATCGAGAACACCTCAATCACCGATCATGGGTTTAGCGGTTCTGCAAAACAAGTTTCGGTTCCACCTCCATGCCAGTCAGTCATTGCATAGTCACTACTGCTTCCCAAAATTCGGTTTGACTGGGTACTCGAAGATCGGTTTCCCACATATATATGGTATCCCGACTTCCAGATGTGTTGCACATGTCCATAGGATCGGATTCCCCTTTGCTAAACCTGGCAGTGTTTGCACATGTCCATGAGGATCGGTTCCCATTTTTGCTAAAACGCATGATGCACCTCATAAGGACCAGATTCCCTTGCGACGTGTATTGCACCTCTTGCAGGTTCGGTTCCCACTTTGCCGAGGAGTCGGGTCTTACAACGTCACAAGCTCGAGTCCCACTGCACCATCTCGGGTGATTACAATTCCTTAGATCGGTTCATTAATAAAGTCATATGCATGATATATAAGTTGGGCCTTTTTGTAGACCATGGTTTTCCAGAACTACAAGACCCAAGTCGTGGGCGGTTCATACTTAATCACACTGTATTGGTTTGTTTTACTGAAGGATATGTAAATGAATAACAATGCCAATAACGCACAGGCAGATTCCTTGCCGAATTCACAAAACAAGTTCATGAATTACTTCCTTAAAACACATGTTAAAACCATTTATTTCCTAGGATGAAATCCTCACCTCATACCACCATACAATATCGTTTAGCGATTGTGTCGATGTCTTATCTGCAGAGTTTTAATGGATTAAGCAATAAACCTCATATTGTATTCAACTCAATACTATGTCTATCTAGAGTGTTCATGCTGTCGCAATTTTGTTTTCAGCCACAAGCTTAGAAGATGCGTTAGGGATGCATGCAGTTCAAGTCGAGCCTCACCCCCAACCTCACTCAGTGGAAAGGGGATGATGTGTTGTGGGTTGTAGCTTCTCACTTACTTTGTTTCTTCAAGTCTTCAGCAATGCTTGTAATGCTCTCATATCCTAACTTCTATACGAAGTTGACTCCTGGCTACGCAATCAAGCGACTTTTAAGTGAGGTTTGATTCACTAAATATGACAACTGACTTAGCATACGATGTGGTGGGTTGGCCAAAGTTATTAACAACAATCACCATACCTGTGGTATTCCTCTTCGCTGGATAAACCATTACAAGAATTCACTTACATCATTTGATTCCGATTCAGCAGCCACGAAATATGCTATATACATTAAATCCCCTTCAATTAACATTGGCAAATTCTCAATATTCAAAGAATATTACTCCCCATAAGGTAAGATAGGTATAATTTATCAATCACACGTCTTTATTCCTTTACATTGATATATTATACATAGTCTATGCTTTAGCTCTTTAAATTAGATAAGCGTTTAAGCACCAATAT